>OY284487.1:53283314-53735527 GCA_958336395.1 Ctenicera cuprea
CAAGTCTCTCCGAACAAGCGAAGTGTGCGGACGTGCCTTGTTCTGTGTCCAGAGATTTTATTTTGTGTTTCTTATGTTGATGTATCTTTGTGCTCATGGCTAAAATAAGCGAGTTAAAAGTAATCGAATTAAAACGTCAACTATCATCTCTTAACCTCGGTACTACCGGTAATAAAAATGAACTTATGTTTAGACTTAAAGAAGCGCTGAACAGCAGTTTTATCGAGGAAGATAGTGAAAGCAGCGATAAAAACAAATCACTAAGTGAAAATTTGCGCGCAGATAACATAAAGGAGATAAATACTAAAAAAACCATTCGAAAACGGAAATGGGAAACGATTTATCAAAAAAAGATTAAAAATCTTGAACAAAAAGTGAAGGTTGTTGAAGCTGCAGTACGACGTCTGTTAATAAGCAACAGTAGAATGAAAAGACAATTGCAAGAAAAGCGGTCAACAGTAATTCATAATCCTAAACTACAGAATAATAGTGGTCCAATTGATAATGTTATTCAGCATATTGATCCAATTGATAATGCGACTATTGTAACAAATGGTGAGCAAAGTCCAGCGCGACATCGCAAAAGCGAAATTCCCACAACTGGAAAAAACCCTAACGAAAAAGAGCTTAATCGCCACACCTCACATATTAAGGAAAAAGCAAAAATATTAATCGTCGCTGACAGCCATGGAAGAAATATCTCAAGCATTCTGCAAAATCTGCTAGGCGATAAATATGAAATCATGTGTTTCTTTAAACCGAATGCCTCGTTTCAATCTGTAGTAGCAAACATTGGTTCATTAACAAGTGGATTCACAAAAACTGATTTTGTCATTATTATGGGAGGATCAAACAATGCTATAAAAGGATTGCCAATAAACAACATTGCAAAGGAAACAACAAACTTGGTAAAACATACGAACTCAATTTTCATATCAGTGCCGTACTGGTATCCTCGCGCTGTTCTAAACAATCTTATCTATCAATTAAATTGTGAACTATTTAATCAAATCAAAAACTCCTCGTCCATCTTGTGTGACATTAACAGTGTAGTTCTGAAAAATGATTTTAGTGAACATGGTCTGCATTTAAATAAGTTAGGCAAATACAAACTATGCAGAAAATTAACGGATATTATCAGAAATAGGGGGCAGTTCAACGAAAATACACAAAAAATAAATTTTATCAATTTTAACAACTTAATTGATGTAAATTTAAGTGGAAATATATTGCCAGAACCATTCAAACAAATAGTTAATACTTCAAAACTGTACCCCAAGTTACCCCAAAGTGATAATGAACTTATGATAATGAATGAAATTGAACAGGGAGAAGAAAACTCCAACACCGACAACTCCTCTTTTTTGGACAACACAAACATCGAAATAAAAATAATCTAAATCTAGTACAAAGTAAAAATTCGCTTAAGA
This sequence comes from Ctenicera cuprea, assembly GCA_958336395.1. Classification (NCBI taxonomy): domain Eukaryota; kingdom Metazoa; phylum Arthropoda; class Insecta; order Coleoptera; family Elateridae; genus Ctenicera; species Ctenicera cuprea. The sequence continues at coordinate 53,284,745 of OY284487.1, forward strand.
TATTCCACATAAATATTCAATCCGTTGATGCTAGAGTTAGAAGCTTTTTTGAATGTAGGTAATCATACATATGACATTCTTTGTTTAACAGAACATCATTTAAAACACGACGAAACGTCTTTTATCAACATAAAAAATTTTGTAGTAGCTTCGAGCTGTTGCAGGCAAACTTATCAATCAGGGGGGGCTATGATCTGTGTTGGGCCATACATCGCCTGTATCTCAAGGAATGACATAGTCGGGCTATCAATAGAAATTCACTGCGAGATTGCCGCTATTGAGATAAAAAATGAAAATTTAATTATCGTAAGTATATACAGATCTCCGTCAGGACTTTTTGATATTTTCCTTGATGTCTTTGAAATGCTATTGAAAAAATGCGAAGTGTTAAATATGAAAATTATCATAAACGGTGATTTTAACATAAAATTTAACCATGTATATGACAAGTGTAACGTTAAGTTTAGAGATATATTATCTTCTTATAATTTGCATGCTACAATAAACGAATCGACTAGGGGTAAAAATCGCCTTGATAACGTCATTACAAACTTAAAAGAAAACCATATATCATACGTATTAAAACTAAATTTATCTGACCACGATGCAGTCTGCAGCAATTTGGAGCTGCGCGAAGTACAAGAAACAGTAGATAAAAACTTTAGGCATAGGCCAATAAGTAACCAAGGGTGCTTCAGGTTATTTACTCTTTTACGCAATGTAAATTTTGATTTTGTAGATACCATAAACATGCCAATAAATGATAAATGTGACAAGTTCGTCAATTTAATTTATAGCAATATATCTTTGGCATTTTCTTTAGTTGTTAAAAAAACAAACAAAGTAAATAGGATAGGTAATCTAAAATGGTTTGACGATAACCTTCGCCATTTAAGAGAAACATTAAATCTTATCACTGAAGCATATGCAATTAGACCTACCAATGAACTTCGTCTTATAAAAAATAATTTTCGATCACAATATAGAAAGGCGTTACAAGCAGCAAAAAAAATGCAAATACTGACTATATTTTAAATTCAAAAAATAGGTCGAAAGCGTATTGGCAGGTAATAAATAAAAGTAAGAGCCAAAATAAAATTCAAATTTCTGATACCCTGTCGGCAGAAGAATTCAACAACTATTTTATTAATGTAACCGAGGATATCGTCAAAAATATACAATCAACTTGCCCCTCTGTTGAGGAATATTTAAACTTTGATATCAATTGGACTTCGGGGTTTGCCTTCAAGGAGATTTCGCAAGTTCAGGTTAGAGATGTAGTTAAACTACTAAAACATAAAATTTCGTTGGATATTTACGATATGAATATTGACTTTATCAAATATATTTTGGATTTAATTATTTCTCCTTTTACTAAATTACTAAACGAGTCTATAAGGTGTGGTGTATTTCCAAATTGTTTGAAAAAATCTAGAGTTATTCCAGTTTATAAAAAAGGGCCTTACGAAAACATTGAAAACTATAGACCAATTTCCATAATTCCAGTGCTGTCAAAAATACTTGAACTTCTTTTAAAAAATCAGATATGTGAATACTTTGAAGCCAGTCTACTGCTAAATGACAACCAATATGGTTTTACACCAAATAGATCTACTTCTTTAGCCATTTTAAGCTTAATTGAATCTATTGTAAATGGATTTCAAGAAAAAGATAAAATGTGTTCATTATTCTGTGATTTGAGCCGAGCGTTTGATTGCGTAAATCATGATATCTTGTAAAAAAATTGAAAAAGTATGGCTTTAAAAACACAAGTTTGAATCTAATAAGTTCATACCTAAAGGTTAAGGTTGCGATTAGAGGTCTGTGAAAATTATGAAATTTGATACTCTAACTTTTAAACTCAGGGTTGCGTATAATTGCTGTAATTTCTTGCTATAAATTCTAATAATGTGGTTGTTTTATACAATTTATATTTTTCATATTTGTGAGGTTTGTTTTTACTGAAAGAAAAGAAAAACACAATCAGATTGATACGATTTTTATTTATGTTAGTTTTAATTATAATTTAGTTCAGAATTGTTCAAAAGGTTAGTTTATAAGAAGTTTTAGAGTTACTTGATTTGTGCGTCGATTAATATCAGTTTGGATGTCAGTGTCAATGTCACAAACGTATAAAAGAATACTCATGGTCATGAGATTTATTTGTTTGTTATAAAATTGGGAATCAAAGAAGGATTAACCGATTGTTATGTCCATAATCTCTGATTCTCGCAAAAGTAACCGTATAAATTTGGTCCATTTTTACTATAAAAATTATTAAATAATTATTATTGTTTCCTTACAATTCTTGCACACCTTCTAACTGACGTGCCCCCATTATTGTCATGATAATACACCCCGATGAACATTTAATATTTAGATTCTCCAGTTTTTCTTCTATTATCTCAAGTTTCCCATCATACCTTCTACCTTCAACCTTCAATTGCTTTCCATCCAATTCAACCTGCTCATTTTGTACCTCCACTTGATCTTCTTTGATTTCTGTTGTGTTATCTTGTACCCGTTCCACATTTAACACCTCATCATTCATATTTTTCAATTTACTGTCAGTTTCTTCAGTAACTTCTTGTGTGTTCTTAACATGAATCTGTTGTTTGACACTGTCGTCTAATTTCTTTTCCAAAACCTGCATTTTCTGTTCCAAACTTCCTACACTTGTTTTTAAGCCTTCCATACTTTCTTCGATTTTCTTAGCCATACTTTCTTTAGTTTCTCTTGCGGTCTCTTCTATTTTCTTTTCCATGCTGTCCATTTTTTTAGCAGTTTCTCTTGCGGTATTGTCCATACTCTCTTTAAATTCTCTTGCAATCTCTTCCATTCTTTTCATCATCAGTTGCATCATTGTTTTCAAATCTATTTCTTGTGGTACTTCTTTTCCACTTAAGATTCTACGATATACCTCTATCATTTTCTTTCAGATTATAACCCTTTTAAATCTACAACGAACTGAATAACTAGCTACTCCCAACTTTCTCTATTCCACTAAGCTTTTTTCTTTTAAATAAGAAAGTTCTTTATATTTTGGGTTCTTTATTAAATAAGCTTAATGTTGAAAACTGTAACCAAACATTTACCAAAATGCCACGGTGTACATCAACAAGCCCCACGTTGTTGGGTGCCAATTTTAATTGCAATGATATGCGTGTGCATGTACTTACTAGAAAACAATTCCCTAAATGCTCGCAATTCTAAATTATATTTTCTATGAGACTCTTTATTAACTTTCTCAGGGTCGTTATTTAGCTTGTAAGACAAGTGATTAATAAATAAATTTGAGATAGGATAAACACAAAACAATATCAACGTTACAAAAAAAAAAGGTTTTATTTAATAAATCAATTTTCTAATGAAATTTGCGAAAAATCAAATAAAATTTACTAAATACTATCGTCCTTTAAAAAGAGAACACTTATCTTAACGTCTCCTTATTGGGATATCCTTCACTCGAGCAAACGATGAATGTTCAACTTCTACTTCACTAGTTTGCAGGTTCCTCAAGTAACCACAAACACTCGCCTTTAGTTTGAATCTTCCTCTGGTCTGTTTTATATTATTTTAAACTTGGTTTTACCACCATCACAACTGGAAAAACTTTCTGGATCGCTTTATACTTGTTATTCTTCTGGACTTTTCACAATTCGTTGATAATTAGTTGTATTTTCTTCTTTTATATTCACAATCACTTTTACATTACTTTTAAACTCGTTTTCCTCTTTATTCGTCCAGAGGATATAAAATTCTGTCTTTGTTTACAAAGATGAGTCGTAACTCACTAAACAAGTTTTCCATTCTTTTGTCTTCTTCTTGATTCCCATTTTTTTGAAGAAACAAATAAATCTCATGACAATGAGTATTCTTTTATACGTTTGTGACATTGACACTGACATCCACAATGACATTAATCGATGCACAAAACAAGTAAGTCTAAAACTTCTTATAAATTAAACCTTTTGAACAATTCTGAACTAAATTATAATTAAAACTAACAAATAAAAATCGTATCAATCTGATTGTGTTTTTCTTTTCTTTCAGTAAAAACAAACCTCACAAATATGAAAAATATAAATTATTAGAATTTATAACAAGAAATTACAGCAATAATACGCAACCCTGAGTTTAAAAGTTAGAATATCAAAACCTTACAGCCTTCACAAACCTCCAATCTCAAATTGAATTGTAGCAAGCATCCCAAAAATTGCCTTCCAGGAACTGCAATACCCCAGTAAAAACATACACCTCCAAATATCATAGCGTTTTGTTATAAATTAGTTTCGAGTATCTGTAGTCTATTCTACATTCGCTTAAAGATTTTAAAATAGCGTTTAACTCGATTGTGTCGAAAGCTTTATGGAAGTCCACAAACAGGAGGGCTAGTGGTCTATTGTACTCCACAGTTTTCTCGATCAGGGTTTTGATGCTTTGCAGATGATCGTGTGTACCAAACCCGGGACGGAATCCGGCTTGCTCTTTTGGTTGGTAGAATTCGAGCTTTTTCTCTATCCTTAGTGTTATTACTCTCGTGAACGATTTCTAGAGATGGCTTAGGAGAGTTATGGGTCGGTAATTTTCTAGGTCTAATTTGTCGCCTTTTTTATGAATCAAAATCGTTGTTGCCTGGTGCCATTTGTTTGGCATGGTACTGTTGTATAGGCAGAGGTTGAACAGGGTTTGAATTTTTTTCAGCAAGGTTGTGCCTCCGACCTTTATTGCTTCTGCGACGATATTGTCTTCGCCGGGTGATTTATTATTTTTCATTTTTCTCAGTGCCTTTTTGATTTCATTGATGGTGATGTCTGGCAGCTCTTCCGATCCTTGATTTATGATGCCTCTTTCTGATGTAAGGATTTTTGGGTCTAGGCTTGCCTTGTGTTTACTCTTGTACAGTTCATAATAGAATTCTTCCACTATGTTTAGGATTTTTTCCCTATTCGGTGTTATTTTTCCTTGTTTGTTTTTAAGTTTAGTTATTATTTCCCATGCTTAGATTTCTGCGTAAGACTTTCATACTCTTATTTTCTTCTATTGTTTGTTGAGTCTTCTTACTCTGATAGTTCCTGATGTCGCGCCTGATTGTTTTTGATATATTTTTGTTTATTTCTCCTAGTTCTTCATTGGTTGTGGCCGCGTTTTTCCTTATTTGATTTCTTTCTTGAATTAAGTGTTTCGCAAGTTAGCTGATCTTTTCTTCTTTTGAAGTTTTAGGGCAATAGATGTTTTGAATTTTCTGTAGGGCATGTATTATAGTGTCGTTTAAGCCATCGATATTTTCTTCGGGATCATGTTTGTCCTCTAGTAGTTTGGTGACGTGTTCTTGGAATTTTTCGAGATCTGATGGGGGTTTCCATGTTCGTTTGACTGTTTTCTTAATTAGTATGTACCTTTCTTTCTGGAGTTCTATTTGAAGGGTACCTCTTACCATTCTGTGGTCGCTTCCTGTTCTGCATTTGTTAATTACTGTTACGTTTTTGACTATTTGTCTCTTGTCTGTTATTATATAGTCGATTTCGTTTCGGGTTTTACCGTCTGGGCTTTCCCGTGTCCATCTTCTATGCGGTTTCTTATAATAGAAGCTGTTCATTTGAAACTCAGCTACTCAACTGCACACAATTTGCGTTTCCATTAATGGCTCTAAAAGTCTAAAGCACTTGTCACTCGTTGTGAAGATTGTATGAGACCACTTCCAATGTTTGATTTTATAGTAGATGTTGCTTCTCCAATTAATTTTGTGACTTTCCATCCCTACAAGTCACAAGTAGCACTTATTGACTGTTATGATGAACTGACGGTAATTGAAATTACAGATGAAAGTTTCATGAAACTGCGAAGTTTTCAGCTTGAAGGTGAGCCAGGATTTATCTCACCATTGAAATTTCATCAATTTATATGGGTAATTAGTAGAATATTTTGTGTGGGAGAAAAACCTATTCCACAAATAAATAATGTTGATGTTTTTTACTTTGTGGATTTCAATAGTGGTGAATGGGAATTTACCGTAACTGCCACTTTAGAGAAAAATATTAATTATAGCGGCTTGGTAAAAATTCACGAGAATGCGTTAAGGCAAGTGACTGCGATAGACAAATTTTTATAATCCTTTAAGAAAAGTGAAGGTCCTTGTACCCCCCTGGCTTTGACTCGCTTGCACATGAGGTCAGCTTTATTTTATTATAATAAATATGTGTTTTCGTTATCATCGATTAATAATTTTTATATTAATGACCATGAAATTTTACAAGGAGTAATTAATTTCATTTATAATATATAAAATGTATCTTTTCCTAACATTAGTTGATGGCAGATTATTTGGTGCACGATTCAATCAACTACATGAAATAATTAACCATAGTTTCACAAATGTTTATTCTCGACTAGTAGAACTGGGGGCTTCCTTAATTTGTGTAATTCCTGGTATTTCTTATATTGTTATGTAAATTCCTAGTGGAAATATCGAGACGTGCACCTGTCAAGTTATAACTATAGATCGAATAGAAACGTTACTTGAAAACCGAGAATGGGTTGAAGCTCTAGACATTGCTCGTATGGAAAAAGTGATTTAAATATAATAAGTGATTTAAATATCACTAGATTTTTGGTATGCATCAGTGGATTTATTGAAGCAATCAAATCTTCCTCTAGTTTAAGTGAGTTTCTGCTGGCATTAGAGGACGAAAACATTTTTAATAATACATATAGCAATTGTGGAATTCGTAATCCCCAAAACAACTCCCGGAAAGCGTAACTTGATATGTAATGCTGTGGTAAAGTACATGGAACAACATAACCATGTACATTACATTAATACCATTATAACTGCTTGCTTTGTAAATGATTCAGTAACAGCAATCAGCGAAGCTTTACATTATGTCCAAAGCCTTTTGAATCTTGTTGATGTGGGTCTTCATCAACAAGATTCAAACGGCTTTGGACATAATGTAAAGCTTCGCTGATTGCGGTTACTGAATCATTGTGTTGATTCTCGTATTGTTTATTACGTTGTCCTAAGAGTCATCTAGTAACATTTCGACTGGTGAGTTCTCGCAGGTAGTTCCTTGGCACCCTCCACACATCGCTGAACACGGCAAACTAGACTGTAAATACTTGCATCTCTTGGTGCATCCTAGCTTGCAGTTACACGAAATGAGGTTGAGCAGCTATGATGGAGCTGCTTCCTTGGTAGTCGGAACAGGTTTCAGTGATCCCCTTGTTATGAACCAACCCCACCCATTGGGATCCAAGGAATTTCCCAACTATTCCTGAACCTGCAAGTACACTCTATACGAGTGTTGCTCTGCAGCTGCACTTGGTGGAGGTAGAGATGCCAGTTGAAAAAATATATCCAACTTTTTTTTTTGCCACTATACGGTTGTACATGAAGTATCTTAGTTCATCCAAACCTTAATAAAGTAACATTTACTTAGCACAAAATTATTTCTACAAATTGTTGTACTATAGGGCGATTTGCTCTAATAAAAGCAGTAACTAATTCTAAATTTATCAAAAAATACTTTTCCTCTAAACACATGGATAGGCGCCGTCTTGGAATGCTACTTTTTGCTACTTTTTAGATTCATTTTATCGTCATCGTCAAATGAACCAAAGCAAACCAACGTGCAAAAAAAGTAATTATCATTATTACTTTTAATATTATGAATCATTTGTGTTTGATGGTTTGCCTTGGAGAGTTCGGGTGTGAGTTGTCAAGACCGTGTAATTTTTCGCTTCTCTGAACTCTGAATGCTGGTAAATAAATTAAATAAAAATTAGGTTATAAAGAAGAAACACTAGTTTTCACATTAATTTGTATATGATTTGGTCATTTACATAATACTAAAGTAAAAGGAATTAGGTAGGTATGCTAAAGATTTAATTATTAGTTTTCCGAGTTTTAAAATAATTCTTAAATTCTTGGTTGTTTTGTTTTTGACATAATCATGTTACGCCGAGGCTGTGTTATGGCTAGGATATGTGAATTATGAGACCACCTGGGTTATGCCAAAGACGAGGAAAGGGATGTTGGCCTGAATGGGTGCATTTGTAAACACACTTTTAGTAACTTTTGGTATGGACGGTTGTTCTGCATTTAGCTAAGTGTATTAATTATAAAAATTTATTGTTCGTAACAATACCTAGTTTCATTGATACAAATAACTCTACGTGTTTAACATTAGAAGTGGGATAAAGAATTAAGCCGTGTTTGTTTAAACCAAAACACTAAGTTTGTGGTTCAGTTGACGAGAACTTAGGAAGCGTCTTGTATACCGATTCCAACCGAGTTGGAATAGCAGGTATTGAAACTGTCAAACGTATGCTCCCTCACTTTAACAACGCAGGACATTTACACTATGCAAAATGTGCTCACCTGTATTTACAACTGATGGAGGATTTGACCAACAAAATGTCACCTCAGGACTTCCGAAGATTTACAGAAAATGGTTACTTTACAGTCAGGCGCAACGACAGATTCTGGTCTAGTGTTTCAACGGATATGTGCATTGAGCAGATTTTGATGTGTAGCTTTAAAACTATAGGTGGACATGGTCGAGGAATCACAGATTCAACTCTACAGAGATGGGTGTCATGGGAGTTCACCGGAGTCGATATAACAAATGTTCAGCAGAACACAGAATCTGGAAAACCACGGCAGTCAAAAGATTCAAACGCCTTCGTGCAATTTCTTAGCTGGCTAACAGAATATAACCCATTTGGTCAACTATCAAGACAGTTGGTAAACATCGCAAATGGGCTGATAGCAGACTTATCAATAACGTGCCATAGAGCAGTAGATTGGTACAGAAACAATGAAATCACTCTCAGGAAGTAACTTTCCTTGGTCTAAATTGACACCAGGCACAATAAAAATAAAGAACAAAATATATTATTGCATTCCCAACAAGAACACTTCCACAGAATATGTATGGAGAACACCAAAACAGAAATGAAAGGGTACTTTGAGCATGAGCTGGCAAGTGTACCTCCATCATTATTTGATTCTACATTGTTAAGAAAAAGGACCAAGTCTTCTATGGTAAATGCTTTTCTATCACAAAGGGAAAATTTAGATTTACCAGCTAATACTCACCACGTTTTAGATGGAGGAAACCTTTTTCATTGTGTTGTTTGGCCAAAACCAACCATCTTTGGTCAAATATTAGACTTTCATACAACATACATCGAGGGCTATTATGGTAACTGCACAGTGGTGTTTGATGGTCATCCATAAAAAGAAACCACTAAAACAGCAGAACAAGAGCGACGAGCAGCAAACAGGACTTCCAGCGACATTATTACACCAACCACAACCCCACAGTAAGATTTTCTAGCAAACAGAAACAACAAAAGAGCTCTGATTGCATCTCTTGTACTAAGCATGAAAACCAAAGGGTATTCTGTTCTACAGGCGGAGAGTGACGCAGATACTGTTATTATCAGGGCTGTTCTAGATCAAGTAAAACTTAAAAATCCAACAATCGTCGTTGGACAGGATACGGATCTACTTGTGCTTCTAACTGTTTTCGCCCATAAAGGTTTTGCAGAACTCTGGTTTCTCAAACCAGGAAAATCAAACAACTCGCCCAGTATTTTTAACATACAAATGGAGATAGAGAATATGGGGGAGGCTTGTAAAGTTTTACTGTTTGCTCACGCCATGATTCAATGCGATACGTCAGCATTCTACATAAAAGGCAAAGTTAGGAGGCTCATTCAGAAGCACGCAGAATTGAGAGCCGAAATGAAAATATTCAACCAAAAGGATGCCAGTAGAAAAGCTATCAAAAATGCTGCGGAAAAGTTAGTCTTAAAATTGTACGGATCCAAATCAAAGTCTTTAGATGAACTAAGATACTTCATGTACAACCGTATAGTGGCCAAAAAAAGTTGGATATATCTTTTCAACTGGTATCTCTACCTCCAACAAGTGCAGCTGCGGAGCAACACTCGTACAGATTGTACTTGCAGGTTCAGGAATAGTTGGGAAATTCCTTGGATCCGACTGAGTGGGGTTGGTCCATGAAAGGGGACCACAGAAACCTGTTCCGACTACCAAGGAAGCAGCTCCATCACAGCTGCTCAACTTCATTTCGTGTAACTGCAAGCTAGGATGCACCAAGAGACGCAAGTGTTTACAGTCTAGTCTTGCCGTGTTCAGCGATGTGTGGAGGGTGCCAAGGAACTACCTGCGAGAACTCACCAGTCGAAATGTTACTTGATGACTCTTAGGACTTAGCTTAATAAACAATATGAGAATCAACACAAGACCTGAGAATGTATAGTCTAGCATGAAAATTAATATATAAATTAGATTCTTTAATTCAGTGTATTTGTTATCTTACATAAAAAAATCTAACACAAAATGTTTGTTTTTTTATGAAGAATATTTTTTGTCTCTTAGTATTTTTTTGCTAACTGTGGCGGTTTTGAAGTTATTGCCAAAAAACTGAAAATAGGCCTCCATCAAGATGGCGACTGAAACACAACCTGGATTTATGGGGACTTTTAAGATTTTCACCAGCAGGTCCTACTTAACAACTGTGCCGAGTTTCTACTTTCTGCTAATTTTTTGGGTCGAGTTTCATAAAAATTTTCTGCTATACAGCAGGCAGACAACTAATCAAGAACAAAAATATCATTCGTTTGAATTGGAAACGTTGGCGGTAGTGGAATCCGTTGCGAAACTTCGGCATGATTTGTTAGGTCAACATTTTACTATTGTAACTGATTATGCTGCGGTACGTAGTACATTTGTAAATGGTGAACTAACTACATGTGTAGGTAGATGGGTAATGCGACTTAATGAATATGAATATGAAATTAAACACCACGCTAATCAGCAAATGCGCCACGTCGACGCCTTAAGTAGGAATCCACCTGTTCAAAAGAAAAATGTTTTGGTAACATGCATAACCGAAATTGACTGGTTACTGGCTGCCCAACTACATGATAACGACATTGAGAAAATTAGGCGAACATTAGATTCAAGTGACTTGATAAATAATAAAGAACTGTTTAACAATGATGCATTAAAAGGGAGAAAAATTTTTTAAATTAGTCCTACAGGTTTAAGGTGCGTAGTCCATAAATTGTAGCAATTTCAGGTAGTGCAATTAAATTACGACGATATAGCCCCTATTCTTTGCTTAATTTCGTTATCCAGCTTTCCGTTTTCGCTTACTTGTTTGTACCCCCAAGTATTTGAAATCTTTCACTTGTTCCAGTTTTGTTCCTTCTAGTTCTATATTGTGTTATTTCTTCAGAGCTTGTTATCGTTGTTTTACTTTTCTCGCATGCTACAAGTAATATTAAATCTAAATCGTACATTAAGAGTGCAGTTTCATAAATTTTTTATTTGATTTTAAAGTACGTGCACTATTGAATGTTTCTATTGCTGCATCTATAACAGATGGGTCTTCATCAACAAGATTCAAAAGGCTTTGGACATAATGTAAAGATTCGCTGATTGCTGTTAGTGAATCATTTACAAAGCAAGCAGTTATAATGGTATTCATGTAATGTACATGGTTATGTTGTTCCATGTAGGTTATCACAGCATTACATACCAAATTACGCTTTCCGGGAGTTGTTTTGGGGATTACGAATTCCACAATTGCTATATGTATTATTAAAAATGTTTTCGACCTCTAATGCCTCCAGAAACTCCCTTAAACTAGAGGGAGATTTGATTGCTTCAATAAATCCACTGATGCATACCAAAAATCTAGTGATATTTAAATCACTTATTATATTTAAATCACATTTTCCATACGAGCAATGTCTAGAGCTTCAGTCCATTCTCGGTTTTCAAGTAACGTTTCTATTCGATCTATAGTTATAACTTGACAGGTGCACGTCTCGATATTTCCACTAGGAATTTACATAACAACATAAGAAATACCAGGAATTACACAAATTAAGGAAGGCCCCAGTTCTACTAGTCGAGAATAAATATTTGTGAAATTATGGTTAATCATTTCATGTAGTTGATTGAATCGTGCACCAAATAATCTGCCATCAACTAATGTTAAGAAAAGATACATTTCATATATTATAAATGAAATTAATTACTCCTTGTAAAATTTCATGGTCATTAATATAAAAATTATTAATCGATGATAACGAAAACACATATTTACTATAATAAAATAAAGCTGACCTCATGTGCAAGCGAGTCAAAGCCAGAGGGGTACAAGGACCTTCACTTTTCTTAAAAGATTATAAAAATTTGTCTATCGCAGTCACTTGCCTTAACGCATTCTCGTGAATTTCGACCAAGCCGCTATAATTAATATTTTTCTCTAAAAAGGCAGTTACGGTAAATTCCCATTCACCACTATTGAAATCCACAAAGTAAAAAACATCAACATTATTTGTTTGTGGAATAGGTTTTTCTCCCACACACACAAAATATTCTACTAATTACCCATATAAATTGATGAAATTTCAATGATGAGATAAATCCTGGCTCACCTTCAATCTGAAAACTTCGCAGTTTCGTGAAACTTTCATCTGTAATTTCAATTACCGTCAGTTCATCATAACAGTCAATAAGTGCTACTTGTGACTTGTAGGGATGGAAAGTCAAAAAATTAATTGGAGAAGCAACATCTACTATAAAATCAAACATTGGAAGTGGTCTCATACAATCTTCACAACGAGTGACAAGTGCTTTAGACTTTTAGAGCCATTAATGGAAACGCAAATTGTGTGCAGTTGAGTAGCTGAGTTTCAAATGAACAGCTTCTATTATAAGAAACCGAACAGAAGATGGACACGGGAAAGCCCAGATGGTAAAACCCGAAAGGAAATCGACTATATAATAACAGACAAGAGACAAATAGTCAAAAACGTAACAGTAATTAACAAATGCAGAACAGGAAGCGACCACAGAATGGTAAGAGGTACCCTTCAAATAGAACTCCAGAAAGAAAGGTACATACTAATTAAGAAAACAGTCAAACGAACATGGAAACCCCCATCAGATCTCGAAAAATTCCAAGAACACGTCACCAAACTACTAGAGGACAAACATGATCCCGAAGAAAATATCGATGGCTTAAACGACACTATAATACATGCCCTACAGAAAAGTCAAAAAATCCATTGCCCTAAAACTGAAAAAGAAGAAAAGAACAGCTAACTTGCGAAAAACTTAATTCAAGAAAGAAATCAAATAAGGAAAAACGCGGCCATAACCAATGAAGAACTAGGAGAAATAAACAAAAATATATCAAAAACAATCACGCGCGACATCAGGAACTATCAGAGTAAGAAGACTCAACAAACAATAGAAGAAAATAAGAGTATGAATGTCTTGCGCAGAAATCTAAGCATGGGAAATAAAGAAATAACTAAACTTAAAAACAAACAAGAAAAAATAACACCGAATAGGGAAAAATTCTAAATATAGTGGAAGAATTCTATTATGAACTATACAAGAGTCGACACAAGAAAAGCCTAGACCCAAAAATCCTAACATCAGAAAGAGGCATCATAAATCAAGGATCTGAAGAGCTGCCAGACATCACCATCAATGAAATCAAAAAGGCACTGAGAATAATGAAAAATAATAAATCACCCGGCGAAGACAACATCGTCGCAGAAGCAATAAAGGTCGGAGGCACAACCTTGCTGAAGAAAATTCAAACCCTGTTCAACCTCTGCCTATACAACAGTACCATGCCAAACAAATGGCACCAGGCAACAACGATTTTGATTCATAAAAAAGGCGACAAATCAGACCTAGAAAATTACCGACCCATAACTCTCCTAAGCCATCTCTAGAAATTGTTCACGAGAGTAATAACACTAAGGATAGAGGAAAAGCTCGAGTTCTACCAACCAAAAGAGCAAGCCGGATTCCGTCCCGGGTTTGGTACAAACGATCATCTGCAAAGCATCAAAACCCTGATCGACAAAACTGTGGAGTACAATAGACCACCAGCCCTCCTGTTTGTGGACTTCCATAAAGCTTTCGACACAATCGAGTTAAACGCTATTTTAAAATCTTTAAGCGAATGTAGAATAGACTACAGATACTCGAAACTAATTTACAACATATATAAGAATGCTACAATGCAAGTGAAATTAAACAAGAACAGCAGTCGCATAGAAATTGGAAGAGGAGTCAGGCAGGGCGATACTATGTCTCCAAAACTGTTTATTACGGTTTTGGAGCATGCCTTCAAAAAACTAGCTTGGGAGACAAAAGGTATAACCGTAGACGGTCAAAAACTTTACATTACATTACATTTACATAATAAGGGGTAGGCGGCGAACCCATTAGACCCCTATCAAACATATATCACACGATGTAAGTAATTCGTTAGTACATTAAGAAAAAAAGTATATATGTATATGAAAATAACTATATGGATATGAATGTTTGGTAGTACCAATAATAATTAATGTTCGCACGCTAGGGAGATAGAACTAACAAGTCGTATAAATTTTTAAACTTATTAATGGATTCAGCATTTACCACTTCAGACGGTAGAGAGTTCCACACATTTTGCACTCGAAAAGAAATGCTGGCTTGACAGCTTATTGAATCTAGCACACTGTAATTTAAAATTGTGTCCTCGTAATTGGGTGTTCTGACTTAGTGTAAAGGAGGACGATTGTAATAGTTGTGAAGAATTTTGTAAACTTCAATCAAGTCGCCTCTAAGTCTTCGACAACTTAGTGTTGTGAGGTGCAATTTCTTCAAACGCTCTTCGTAAGTTAAGGATCGCGTTGCCGGCGAACATTTGGTGAATATGCGTTGAACTTTTTCCAGTAGGTCGATGTCCTTTGCAAAGTAGGGTGACCAAACTACAGCGGCGTAATCGAGAATGGGGCGAACATACATTTTGTAAATTTTTAGAAGAGATTCCGGTTTCAAATCTTTAAAAACACACCAAATTAGGTAGATTAAAGAGTTCGCTTTTTTCACAGTTTTACATATGTGCTCTGCCCACTTTAGATCGAAAGTCATTAAAATGCCGAGGTCTTCTTGCTTCAGGACTGATTTTAACAGGGACCAAGATTTATTGTTCCTATAGCAACACCAACTGTTTAAACATTAAAAATCTGTACCTTTAATAAATAAACAAATTGATCTCTTAAATTCACTGTTATCAGACGTTTTGGAATGAAAAATCAAGTCATCTGGACGCAGATATAGCAAAACCAAGATCAAGTTATGAAGATTTATTGTTCCTATAGCAACACCAACTGTTTACTTTTAATCTTGCTTTTGATAATGACGTGTAAACGCGTTGAAATACGTATAAAGCTGAAATACAAAACGTGTTGAAGTTAATAAATGTTTTATGTACAATAAATTAATAACGTATTCCTTTGTTGCCCTTAGTACACACAATGTATCAGGGCTTTTTATAAATTCAAATCATATCAGAGGATTCACCTCTTGAAACTGTACCTTTGCTTAAGGTACATTTTGTAATTAAAACCAGTATAAATCTATGGTGGTGTAGCTGTCTTCAGTTGCTGAACCGCTGGAACTTTTCCAGAAGAGCTCCATTTTAATTGATAAACATATGCCTAAACGAACCAAAACAATTATTTATCTTCTAATTTTCAAATATTGTATGTTATACAAATTCTGAAATAGACTGTTGACATCAAAACACATCCTAGAGAACCTAACAATTAGTAGTCCGAACTAAAATTTTAGCTGGCAGAATGAAACTGCACCCCGTCAAGATAGTGCACCGCAGATACGTGTGTCCGAAAATATGGAGTATGCTCAGTAAATATTTCAAATTATAGTTGTTTGGTATTTGTTTTTACATCACAGGCAATACTTAATTACCTATTATTTAAAAAAAAACAAAAGCGCAACTAATAACACTTCCATTTTTCTTAACAACACGGTACTTTTAGGTATATTGTACTCATTTGATACAGATTTTTTTTCACCTTTCAACGATGTTAAACTGTAATACACTTACATAACAAAGATTCAAAAAACTTTACAAAAGCGTCACAATCGCAGTAGTGCGCCTGGAAATTTATTTGTTATCCCTTAGAAATCAAAAACAATTGAAAGAAAAAATGCGACTGTGCTAGGCTGCTGTTTGAATTCAGGGTCTGCTAAAATGAAGAAGATTTTCGCGTTTTCTCGAAAATTTTGTTATGTAAGTGCGTATTAAAAATTTACATCATCATTCTAAAGAGAAAAAAATCTATCAAATGAGTAGCTTATAGAGGTACCTTGTGATTAAAAAAAATTGAAGCGTTATTCGTTGGGTTAGTTTAAAAAAAATATAATTAAGTATTGCCCTGTGATGTAATACTAAATACCAAACAACTTTAATGAAATATATAGCATAGACTGAGCATATAGCATATTCCACAGTTTTCAGATACACTATAAAATTTTCAATTATAATCTAATTTAATTTATCAATACAGGATGTTTCTTCAATTGACTGTGTCACTTTGAAGGTGCATTAGAATGCTAAGTGAAGTCAAAAACTCCTTAGCCGTTATGAGTTTAACAAGAAATGTTAAAAATCTAAGAAAAAAATAGGTGAAGCACGTCGCTGGTACTTTCCCATGCGTTTTACGGTTTAAAAATTCTTGCGCGAATAAGTGACTACAATTTACACCTGCACCAGGTACCAAGTGATTTGAACGAGACTCACTCGTCCAGCACTGGGAATTACTACTCACATAACGCACTAAATATTGTGCTGCGAAATCCGGACTAAACAGAAATAATTTAATATAAAAAAATTCAATGAAAAATAAAGTAGAATGCTGGCTTATTCAAACGCAATGGAAAAATAATAGAATTAGTCTTAATCAATGACAAAGAAATTAGTTTAAAAATGCAAATCAGCTAAACGCAATAGTTTTGGTAATGCAAAAGCAAAATCAAAATTATTACTAATTTTAAATAAAATAATTAGTTTTCACAACAATTACAGCACATCTAACTAAGAACTGTTTTGAATTGTAGGATAATTAAATATAAACCCCTGCTAATTCCTCATTGCACAGACACATTGCAATGAGTTAGGCGTAATTCACTACTTAAACTCTGTCGGTTTGCCACAAGGCAACGACCAAATAGAACGCTATAACCGTACTGTGATCGACTCCTTGGCAACGATGCACATAGGATTATTTGATAAATCTGGCCGGCCATAAACCCATTTTCTAAAATCGGCCCTGGAAAGATTGAATGTGTGTTTTGAAGTAGCCAAGACTCTAGTGCATTACTCTCAAGTGTTATTTTTTTTCTCGTTCAAATAACTAGCTTCTACGATCCCTTTAAAGTTGACAGTTTGTTGAGTGCATGTAGCAAATATCACAGTAACACGACTTAGGTCAGTTTTCTATTTAATTTCTACGGTGATCAAGAAAAGTTTTTTTAAAAAGAAAGTTATGGAGTCTAATGAAGTAGGTAAGTGTCTACAAGTTGTATATTTTTTTAATTTGATATAATTAGTACTTCGGTTTTTATTAAATTTTTAAAAAATTCCGTTTTGGGACCTAAATTTTCCAAAAAAAATTTTTTCAAAGGAATTTTTGTTATAGTGCCGGGCTTTGCAGGGCATTGATCATGGTGTCATTGGATAGCCTGTTTTCTACTCTTTTCGAAACAGCCAAGAAATCGGTCCACTTCGATCCAGAAAAAATTAACAATCTGGAAGCATACCTCTTCAACTTTGGACCATTTTCAGATGAGGATAGTATCAAGTTTAGAAGAGAAATCCGTCGCCTAAAGTCTGAAATGAAGACCAAGTGGATGAATTCACGTCAAAGAATAGATCTCTTCGAAAAACAGAACAAACTATGGCTAGACGGAACGCTTAATGTACCTAAAGCTCTAAGCTTATCATCCGCAGGACCCGGGCGGCCAAAGAAATCATTTTCTGACTCAAGTGAGAGAAGCAAGCGCAGAAAAATAGAAGACTTGAGAAAAAGCAATGACTTGGAAGTACTTACATTTGCTACTCAGGCTAAATTAGGTGAGACTAGACTAAGGAAATTATCAAGTAATTCTCAACAAATTTGTTGTAACAGAATATTTTTATTTTAAATTACAATTATATTTTCCATTCTATTCTAGAACATAACACAATTCTATTCTCATAACATTCTATTCTATTCTATTCTCATAACACAATTAAAATCCGTTTTTATTCTATTCTAGGTGACGAAGGAAAACGAGATGCCTCCTTAGTGCTCAAGGAAATCATTTCCACACCAAAACGAGCGACCAAATACAAAAAGGCTTTCAGTGGCAGCAAATCCAAAGAAAAGGTACAATTAACACCACAGCAAGCTTTGTCAATGTTTATAGAAGCTAATCTATCAAAGAGACAGTACAACATCATAAGGAGCTATAACCCGGACATGTATCCGTGTTACAGTAAAATCCAGGAAGCTAAAAAGGACTGTTATCCGCACAAGGAATCGTTCAAAGTAACAGAAACTTTAGCTGAAATTAAGCTTCAGAGTTTGATGGATCACACGGCTTCCAGATTGCTGAGAGATCTTCAAGAGATATTGGTAACCCTTGACGAAGAAGAAAGGAGTGCTCATGTGCAAGTGGGGATGTGATGGCGCACAACAAGCGAAATACAAACAAAAATTTAATTGCGATACTGACTCAGATGCCAACTTGTTTAAAAGTTCCTTTGTGCCTCTACGCCTCATTTGTTCTACAAATAGTAAAATTCTGTGGCAGAACCCAACTCCCTCATTTCCGCGTTATTGCCGTCCAATCCGGCTTCGATTCATTAAGGAAACCTCAGATGTGACGAAAGAGGAAATTACTTACATAAAAAAACGCCTCTAACAATTTGGAAAAAACGATAGTACAAATCAAAGACAACATCACTTGTGAGGTATCACACTCCATGATGCTCACTATGATTGATGGAAAAGTGAGTAGGAATTAGTTTGATACTACAATATACGTATGTAAGTACACTATAATAATCTTAATTTTACTTGTAGTAGACCACTGAAGTTAAAGAGACGTAAAACACAAATAAACACCTAATCTTTTATAAAAACTTTTATATATTAGCTATCCATGCATCTTGGGTTTAATGTTCTGTGCCTGCAGTCATCTGTTAGAAATGTCGGCGAAGGAACATATCGACAGTGAGTTATTAAAGAAAGACATGGAATTATTAAAGAAAGACAAGGCCATGGAATTATTAAAGAAAGACAAGGCCATGGAATTATTAAAGAAAGACATGGAATCTATACATATTTTAGAAAGTAAGCTTTTGAGTAGGTACATAATACATATTGTAATTATTTCAGGTGTGTAATGCTGCCACCAATACATCATCCACCATGAGATGCTACATGTGTGGTTTGACGTCCAAGGATTTCAACTGTCTTCGCAAAAAAGGGACAGTTAATGAGGAAGCTTTGGAATTTGGTTTATCAATTCTCCATGGGTTCGAGAAAAATTAATTTTTATAAAAACTCATTTTATGTGCATTCCGCCAGCAATAGTTAAATTAGAAAAACGTGGAGTGTTGTTAAGCGAAAATTTAAAAATTGTGAAAAGTGTAGTGTATAAAATTAAAACCGTTCCCAAGACAACAGCTGCGGTTACACAAAAACTTTCTTTTGTTTTAGATAAGAACAGTTGGTTTAGAGAACTTCAGGATATATGTTGTGTTTTGAATGGCAACAGTAAAAAATCAAATAATTCTGTAATAGAAAACTACGATATTGCAGAAATCGTTAAATTTAAATTTGCTCCTATAGCATTTTTTCCGAATAAAATATGTTTTAAATGAAAGAAGACAAGGACTTTTGTTCGAAAACTTAAAACAACTTTTAATTGTAAAATGTTTAAATAATGTTACAGAATAATTAAATAATAGTTTAAATGTAGTAATTAGCTTAGAAATCATTATAGTTGAATTTGTACTTGTTTCTTTAATATGTATTATGCAAGTGCATATCAAAGTGCATATTTTACATGTTTTTCGTGCATAAATGCATGTATATTTTTGTATTTTAAAGTGTATAATTATTTGCTCTACTAATAAAATAAGGTTACAAAATATCTCGCTTATTATTTTTACTTTTAAAAGATGTATAAAGAAATACATTTCATGTGCCATGACATATTGTATAGATAGGGTAACAGTTTATATACAGGGTTGGGCAAAAGTACGGAAGAATGCAAATATCTCTAATACGACAACGGCGATTTCGACAAAATTTTCTACATGAAGGTTTCGATATACGGCGGATACAATGAAAGTATCCACGGTTTAAAAGGACTTCCGGTTTAGCCGAAAATGATATCAGCTTTTTTTATTTTAAATAGAACACCCTATATATTTTCTGATATATCGATAGAACTCCTTTTGCGAGTTCAGTGATCAGTGAAGGTTTCATGCCTTTATTTTCAATAATTCTAGAGATATTGAACAATGTTTCGTAATTGTTATCTAACAGCTCATGAAAACAAAAGAATGTGAGAAGCTTATACAGTTATATTATGTTGTCAAATATGCTTGGTTCGTGTTGTATTGTTTTGATGTTCGATAGATTGAACAGTGTGGTTACAGTATAGTTATTTACGTTATAAGGCCAGGAGATGACTTATTACAGTAACGAGTCGAGATGTTTCCGGATGAGGCGACGAGGGAGCCGAATCTGGAATTTCGAGACGAGTATTGTAAGATCATCTCACCGCCGTGTGACGTACAGCATTTTATTTCATACTGTATCGCTTTTCTAAATTTTTAAATAAAAGATAATATTTTCTTCAAGCAAATTCTTAGGGATAATCTGGTATATTTAGAGTACCGACAGCAACCAAATCTTTGAAAATGTTTCTTGTTTTCAAAACTGTTGTCAAAAATGTACGCTGCGTGTTCTTCTGGTGATTTTTCAAGCGAAATAGCTTCAAAATGTGCCGAGGCTACGGAGAAGCTTATTCCCACGAAATCCATTGGAAGATTCGAAAAAGAAATACCAGTTATTTTGTGATTGGCGAAAGGTCTACAAGTTGGAAAAGAATGTTAACGAAAACATCGCACTGGCTTACTTTTTGGATACGGTAAGAAAACATGTTTTAGCCAAAGATTCTTCCTCTAACCAAAAACATTATTTTTAGTCCAAAACATTTAATAGCTCTACATTATGGGCCAAATATTCAATGGTTAAATCCACGTTGTTGGTAAATGAAAACATGAACATCTCCAATTACGGTATTTGAAATTACAAATGAATGTTTCACGAAACTTCTCTAAGTTTTCAGCTTGAAGGTGAGCCAGGATTTTCCAAGTTGACAGCTTTTCTCAAAAAACAGTCGGTGGGCCATCAGCCAAATCAATCGAGAGTTCGTACTCGGGAAGAAGTTAATACATTTATGAAGGAAGCACCCACTGAGGATTATCTTTTAGTAAAGGTAGGATATTACCGACTTATCTTGTGCTTTGTCATCACAGTTGTAAGAAATAATTAATTTAAGTCGTAGATTTTGTAAAATATGTAAGTGAGTTACAAAAATTTGATTTTTGGTTTAGGTAGTGGCAATGCTAGGCAGTGCCGGTGGTTGCAGGCGAGATGAATTAGACAACCTGAGTGTTGACGACGTGGTGGACACTGGATCCCAATTGGTTGTCAGTATCAATAAGACAAAAACTTATGTTAAACGGGTGTTTACCGTGCTCAACGACTGCGATGGAATAAACTTTTTAGATCTGTACAGAAGCTACCGACATTTGCGCCCCAAATCTATGAGTGAGAAAGCGCTCTTTATAGCGTATAGACAAGGCAGGTGTATTTCTCAACGAGTTGGTATCCACACTATTGGGGGAACACCAAAGAAAATTGCTGAATACCTCAAGTTGGAGCACCCTAAAAATATACAGGCCATTGCTTTCGCCATACGTCGGCGACTCTTTTGGCTAATGCTGGGGCCGACATTAACGTTCTAAAGCGTCATGGTGGTTGGGAAAGTTCTTCCGTAGCCGAAAAATATGAAAAGCTCGGGGCAACTAAGCTATATGCCACAAATTAAAAAGAAACGAGATTCTTACGTTTTTAGGTTCGGATTAAATGGTAGAAGCCACCATATAAAACTTGTAGCTATCAGTCAATAGATGGCTCACTATCATCTAAGTGGCGATGTTGCTTAAATGAATATTTCTGTTATTTTATCTCATGAAGGGTACAAACCACGTGTGTTTTCAACATGGCTGCTGTTAAGAATTACAGTGCCAAGAGGATATTATTATTTCATGATGAATCTGACGCCTAAAGTGAATTAGATTATAGTTCAGATGATAGTGTTAAAGATAAGAACTATGTGGAAAGTGAAAATGACCGTGATTCGTCAACTACGGATGCTAATCAGGTAAAACAATTAAATGTGTGGCTTATCCCCTTTGTGCTGTTGTAAAATGTGACTTATAGTTTTTATCATTTATTTTTAAAATATTGATCAATTTGAAGTGTTACGAAAGTATAAAGTATTATAATTGATTTTTTTTATAATTATTAGCAAAAATCTAACACATTTCTAAAAGTTCCTTATATTTAGTTTTATAACTAACCCTAAAAAAATGGCTTATGCCTTTTTCCCCTTAATATAAGTACTTCTTATTTTGCAGGAGAATACATCTCAAAATGATACTCCACGTATGCAAGAAAAGAAAAGAAATAGCCGCAAGGGAAATGGGACAACCGTGTAAATGCAAAAATAAATGTCGTCAATATTTGTTAGGAAATGAAAACCAAATATTTTCTGCGTTTTGGGATTTAGGTGACTACAATAAGCAAAATATCTACCTATTTGGAAACATGAAATTAGTACCAAAACAAGGTTTTATCCTAAAAAAAACAAAGCGACAGACGTCTTCCCATAATGTCACTATACATTACGTTGTTAAAGTGAGTGGGCTTGATGTTAAAGTATGTAAAGAGGAATTCCTTGCAGTACATGGATTACAGAACAGTAGAAAAAGGATTCAGCTTTTATATCAACAAATTCCAGAAGGTTTGCCAGTACCAAAATCTGATACCCGTGGAAAACACACAAATAGGCCAAACAAGATCAGTGACGAGTCCTATAATAACATAAAAAAGCATATAGAAGCTATTCCTAAATATACGAGTCACTACAGCCGACACAAAAATCCGAAAAAAGTGTACATTGATTACGATTTGTCTATATATCTGCTCTCTATAGAGACTATTACGTAAAGTGGTGTAAAACACAAAATATACAACCTGTCAAGGAAGACAGGTATAGACGTATATTTTGCACTGACTACAATATTGGATTTAAATTGCCCAAGAGTGACACGTGTAATACATGTGACATGCTGAAGATTCAAATTGAAAATAACAAAAGCGAAAAAGATGTAAATAATCTTAAAGTGAAGTTGGAACATCAAAGACGAGCTGAGGCTATGCAAAATAAAAGACCAAACTGAAAAACCTAAACAAGCAGATAGTACATGTGTTATTAGCGTTGATTTGCAACAAGCTTTGCCTGTACCAAATCTTACAGTCGGCCCAGCATTTTAATTGAGAAAAGGATATAAGCCACAACATGTTCAACAAAAGTTTTTTATCTTAGTTCAATATTCGTTTGGGTTGTTTATCTCTTATAGTTAATTAAATAAAGACAAAATCTATAATATGTGAAATATGAATTTTCATTTCCTTGAACATCTAGATTTCAGCATTTAAACGAAATCTTTCAACTCGATTATCTCAAAACTAACTCATGGTGTCATGTAGCCTTCTTGCCCCAAGCTCTTCATAGGTCGAAGAATCCATTGAAGGGAAGACAAAAGTAGCCAGAATGATTCAAGGCGGAGAAAATTTTGTTTCCACCACCACAATCAGCAACGATGGGGGCATGCCAACTATTAACATTACTGAAAATTCTAGCTGTACCATTACGATCAATATTAATCGTTCATAAGTTTCAAAGTTTGTCATTTTCAATAAATTTGTCAAAAAAATGAGTGATGTGTTTTTGTTAAAAAAACAGAGTCCGGGAAATGTTGCGAGGCAACATTTCCCGGACTAATGACGTAAAGAAGTGTAAGGTGGACAGTATGAAATAAATCAATTAATTAACCAAATTAATTAAAACTGCCCCAAGAAATGAACAGATTAATAGTAGATAGTTCATTCCAAAATAATTAGAAATCCGTTTTTTTAATACTGCAAAAGATTATTCATGACAAAGCAACAGGTAGCTCGGTAGCTCCGTTTTGGCAGGCCCAGTCCTGGTACCCGCTCTTCGTAAAATTAACAGTAGGGGAAGCGATATTTCTCAGGCCTAGACCTAATCTTTTGTTTTCCCCTTTCAGCAGAAACAGTCACCCCTTAGCAGCAAACCTTACCCCGGTAATCGCGAAACTATCAGGAAGGCCTTTAGATTAAAGGGAATCGCGGAAAACGCTATCGAAACAATGTCCAACTCCCTAGCCGATTCCACGATTAAACAATACAACGTAACACTGAAACGTTAGTAAAAATTCTGTAGGAGGCAGAATATTTCTCCATATGAAAGAGAAATATCGCAAATAATATCCTTTTTACAAACCTTACTAGAAACTACGGATAATTTATACGGATCTTTCAATTCACACCGAGCAGTTCTGACGTTAATTACCTCCAGAGATATAAGTACTGATCCTCACCTCAAAAGGTTTTTGAAAGGGATCTCTAAAATAAGACCTCAAAAACCCAATACGAAACTACATGCGACCCTCAACAAGTCCTAACGGTTTTACAAAACGTTCCTAACGATGATCTGAAACAGTTATCTCGAAAATTAGTTACTTTATTAGCCTTGGCGACGGGCCAAAGAATTCAGACTATTTCACTGATTAAGTGCAGTAATATAAAGTTCCAAGACTCTGGCTTTAATCTGGCAAATATTTATTCCGCACCCAATAAAACCTCCGGACCCAGAAAGAAACAACCGTGCTTAAATTTACCATTTTTTCGAGAAAAACCCCGGAATATGCGTATCCACCACCTTAATTAAGACATATTTAATACTAACCAAACCTTTAAGAACTGCCGGCTGCGACAATCTATTTGTGACCTACAAGAAACCGCATGGCCCAACTAACAGTCGCTAAGTCGTTTGGTGAAAGACACGCTTCAGGAGGCTGGGGTGGACGTTACATTATTTAGTGCGAATTCTACCCGACACGCATCCACGTCTGCGGCTCTAAGGAAATGTGTATCAATGGATGTTATTAGGAAGTCGGCTGGCTGGACAGAACATTCATCGTCGTTCGCAAGGTTTCACAACAGGCCCCTAACACTTCCATACAATTTTCTGGAAGCAGTGTTTAAAAGTTAGTACAGAGCGAGCAAAAAAGTGAAGCATTGACTAATTTAAATGTAGTAAATTTTATTTTCCAATATTGCCTACTGTGCTGATTTCCTTTTGCAATGTCATTGTGTTTCATTGGCGTTCGTGCTTAGGTTATATTTTTATCCACGTTTTTTTCTGTTAATTAACACAATTATCAAACTGCAACATTTATTTTAAAAAAACAGTTCTTTTCAGAACTAATTGATCTACCTTTAATTCGGTTAAGGTAAGTGTACGAATGCAGTTATTTTCAAGATTGAAATCATAACTTTAAACGCGTTTGTTCTTATGGCCCATTTCCGGAGTGGAGCCCGGAACGCAGATGGTTCATCGTCATATTCGTTGCAATCTTGTATTGAACAGCTTAGTGAAGTTTTCCCGATTGGGAACGTAGGCTATGAAACTTTGTAAAGCATAAGCAAGTTCTTGTCCATCGTTTTGAAAACAAGAATTGCATTTGTAAGGGCAAGTCTACAGGTAGACCCACTATACTTACAGAAGTTGTAGAGGATATTCAAGCTCGAATTGAAAGAAGTCCTCAAAAATCAATTCTGTACCTTGGAAGAAAAAGGGCCAATCTCCAAAATTGACATTTTTGAGTTATATACGTAGTTGTATTTGTTCTTTCAAATTTTTTATGTAGAAAAAAGGCCAATCCCCTCTAGTGCATAGTTTTTGAAATGCAACCTGTTACACACGGCCAATGTCTCCTATACTTTAATTTAAAAAAGGCCAATGTTTAACATTGGCCCTTTGTTTGCCAATGCCCAGATATTTTGGAGATTGGCCATTTTACTAGCTACCTACGTCTTACATCTTATTGGAGATCCGTTCTATTTTACACGTGGTCATGCACAGTCACGGCATTGTACTTAACCTTAAATTTTAATTAAACACTAAATAATAAGTGACAGTGACAGTGAAGTGCGGTTAATTACGTGTGTTTTTTTAAGTTTTATTCAATAATGTATAACTCAAGAACTACTGATTTTGTCAGTAAACGAGCTCACACCGCACACCAATTGAAACTGTAAGTACCTACCTCTAACTATTTTAAAAGTACGACAATAGAAAATATTTGATATGCAACAATCCATTTTAAAATAAGTCATTGTTTGTACAGAATCTTGTAAATAATTACTAGACGACAACAACACAAAATGCAACCTATGAAGAATTATTACCACCTGTCGAAACCTGTTCATTTGTGTCTGATTATGATCATGCTGAAGTTAATGTAACTAAGAAGTTCAATACAAATAATACAATATTAATTAAACATCGAGAATTTCAGGTGAATACTGCAAGTACTATGAATAATTTTGTAGTTGAGAACCCTGAAGAAGATACCGTTATGTTAGCTGAAAGTGTCAACTGCTATCTACCTGTAGAATTTCCAGTGAGTGTTGAATCCAAAGTGAGTAAACATTTTTACATGTACCATTGGCGCCACAAAGAAAGCTGGCCTTTTCACATTATGCTCTTAAAATTTTCAGCTTATGGAACCCATTATGCATGAAGACGAAAACCATGATAGTAGCGACGCTGTATCTGATGGTAATGATAAAGATTATACGCCTTCAGAACAAGAACAAAATACATCTGATGAGGATGCCGATATGGAAAATACTGATGAGACACCTGTTAGTGCGGATAATACAGAAAACCAAATTGCGTGCAGAATAAATCGCGTAGGAGGAGGAAGAAAGAAAGATAGAACCAGAAAACGTGTTAGAAAAGAAAAGTCATGGCAAGCAAACGTAAGAAAAGAAAAAAAAGAAAGAGGCGAAGAATACATCACGAAAACGTGAAAACTAAAGAAAGTCAAAGATTTAAAACATCCATACCACTGCAAGAAGAAATGTTACGACAAAGTAAGTGAAACTCAGATAAAAAAAAATGTTTCAACCGTTTTATGCACTCTCGCGAGATGGGCAAGATCAATTCATCGCAGAGACAGTTCAGAAGTTATCAAAAGAAAGATTAAAATTAAAAGAAAAAGAAAGCAGAAGAAAGTATTCAAGAAAATATTATCAAAATATAGATAACGGTAGAAAACTTGAAACACGTCAAAAAATGTATCCGAGTACATTCGACCTAACTCTCAAGAAAGTGAGGGTTATTGTAGAAAAGAAGTAGCGAGGGACTTATTTGTCCATCTGACGGTCGCGGCAAGCACGGAGCTCATAAAAAAATTGATGAGAAAAAAAATTTAATAAGGAAACACATTGAAAGTATTCCTGCTTATACAAGTTATTATTCGCGCGAACGTACATCAAAAAAGTATTTAAGTTCTGATTTGTCAATATCATTGATGTATAGATTATACTGCGATATCTGCAAAAAAGATAACATTGTCCCGGAACGAGAGTGTCTGTACAGAAAAATATTTAACGAGGAATATAATCTCTGTTTCCATGCGCCTGCTAACGACACATGCTCGAAATGTGATAGAATTAACTTGGCTTTAAAATCGCTCTCAAATAAAAACGAACTTAGCCGAGAGGAAGATCAGAAACAAGAACTAGAGAGAGAAAAGAGTAAACACTTGGACTTGGCAGAGAACGCTTACAAACATAAGTCTGAAGATAAAGAAAGAAGCAAAAATGATCCATTAAGTGTGACATGCTCTTTCGATTTAAAAAAGTGCTTACCTACTCCATTTTTAGGTAATGGACTTTCCTTTTACAAGAGACAGTTGTGGACATTTAATTTGACATTTTATCATACTACTGCAACAGGTAGTACCGGAAATTGTTTTCTATGGAACGAGACTATAGCCGGCCGTGGAGGTCAAGAAATTGCATCATGTGTTCGCAAGTATGTATTGTCTCTACCGTCTTCAATAAACACACTAAATTTCTACAGCGATTCGTGCTCAGGTCAAAATAAAAACGTATTCATAATTACAATGTTCTGTGCACTCATGAAAGAATTGAAAATGTTGGATAGCTCCATTACGGAAATAAATCACAAATTTATGGAGCCAGGGCATACGCATATGGAGGCAGATAGTATACATGCTGCCATTGAATCTGCCAAAAAAAAACACTGCAGATATAGAAGTTCCACATGATTGGTGCAATTTTATTAAAACCGTTTATAGAAAGAAAACTCCATTAACTGTTATAGAAATGCAACAGTCCGACTTTTTAAATTTTGGCGCTTTGTTGAATACCGACTTAATTCATCGAAAGAAAAACGAAGATGAGATATTATTCCTTGGATGCAGATAAAGTGGCTTAGATTTGTGCAGGGAGAAGAATTTAAATCTTCCTATAAAACAAACTTTGAAGATGAACCATTTAAAAAAGTTGATCTACGAAGGGGCCATCTTAGACGAAGACAAAATGACATAAAGTTCACGCTAAAACCTCTTCATACCGAGCCATTACCATTAGCCGATATGAAAGTATCAAATTTAATAGATTTATTACCATATGTGAGCGAATGTAATAAACATTTTTATGAAAATCTCACAAGATCCGACGAGCTAAATCCCGAAGATATTCCTGACTTAGCAGTCGAATATGAGTTATAGGTTTTTACTTTTTTGTAATATTAATATTTAAGAATAAAAATATTGTTTTGCATTACGTATGAAAGCTTATCACAATATTTTGTACTTTTTTATAATATAAATTTTAAAATAATATCTACTTATCCAATTTTTTCGCATAAAAGG
Organism: Ctenicera cuprea; assembly: GCA_958336395.1. Classification (NCBI taxonomy): domain Eukaryota; kingdom Metazoa; phylum Arthropoda; class Insecta; order Coleoptera; family Elateridae; genus Ctenicera; species Ctenicera cuprea. The sequence goes on from OY284487.1 coordinate 53,313,796, forward strand.
AGGCTTATATTGATGAAAACAATCATTGTAAAAGGGCCAATTTCTGTATACAAAAAGGCTTATGTGCATCAGCATATCTTAAAAAAGGCCAATTTCCATTTAAAAAATTTTTCCACGATACTATAATTGCAGAGAGATATCGTGATAATATATTGCAGCCGTTTATTGAACAGTTGCTCGACGATGAGTTCAACCAGGGTTATTTCCAACAGGACGGAGCGAAAGCTCACACAGCAAATGCTACTTTAAATTATCTCAGAGAATTTTATGACGATCGACTTATTAGCAGTAGACGATGGCCTCCGAGAAGAACGGACCAACACCTCTGGATTTTTATTTATTTGGCGATTGCAAAAATAATGTGTTCAAAAATCGTCTACACACTCTCGAAGAATTACAAGCGGCTATTGAAAACGAGATACATAACATTACTGTAGATAGCTTACAGAGAGTTTTTAATAACATGAGACTGTCACACACAAACACAACTGTCAGATTTAGTTTCTTTAAACAGGGTGGCCACTTCTGTAGAATGGGTTGCCTATGTTACGTGGTCACGTTGTTCTTCACCTTTTTTGCTCGCTCTCTGTAATCCACGTATATTTCTAATTATTCGAGCGAATTTGCATATTTATACATATAGTAATTTCCCGTTATAATCTCTAAATATGTTTCCTTACATTTCAGATAAAACTTTTTTAATTAAAAATGCATGGCATGGCGACGACAAACTGGGTAGTATTGTACATCTTGAGGTTTTTAGTTTTAGTTTTATCTGTAAACTCCTGACGATAACCGTGATGGTTGAAACTCGAGTCGAGTAAATAAAAACCAACAAATTGTGAAACAATTACCAAGTGTTTTATTTTATTAATAAACTATTAATTTTTGATAGTTAAATATTTATTAATAATCTTTCACCATGTGCCTGCCACACAATCAATTCAAAATATTAAAAATGCATTCATTTGTACTATTTTTTTTACAATTGCTAGTTTGTAGTTTTTAGAGAATAATTGGGTTTATTCTGCACACTTTCAAAACTATTTCACAAGTTGCAGCTTGTTCAAAAGCTTTGACGGCGGCGTCTGCCGCCTATCAATTTTTTTTCTTATTACGTATTCTGGTTTTATAATAAAAACAATAAATATAGTGGAATCACGTTCAGAACCAATGCACGTCATCAATACCTATAGACACAAGTTTTTAATACCCAACCCAGAAAACAAAAATCAAATGTTTTCATCATTAAATAATGCACACGAAATATTATTATAATGATCAGTTTCAAACAAATGTTAAAAATTCTGCATGAAATAGTTAATATTTTTTAATTGTCTGTAGTAACAAGGAGAGAATTCCATGATAATGTCATTTTTCGTGGCATTGGATTGGCATCACTAGGTCACACGTTTACATATCGATCCTCTATCGATTTTTATATGATTGTGCAACCTAACCTCACCAAACAAAGAAGCAAACGCGCGCCGGTTGTAACTTGGCTTCACTTTCTTTCCTGTTTATAAATATTAGTGTTGTGTTTTTGTGATTCCTTAAAAATAGTTCTTTTCAGAACTAATAATTAATTTAACCTTGTAAAACTTTAACCTCTCATTATGCCGAAGGGGAAACCTCTCTGTAGGCAGCCTAGAGAGCTGGTTGCTAGTTTAATACGTTTTTTTGAAAGCGGGCAAAACAACAATGGACCGTTGCTGCCTTTACTTGCTGTTAGGGAGGTGTGTTCTTTTTATAATTGTTGTTTATAGTCTGTAAAACTATAGTTACTGTATATTGCAGAGAGTTGCGAATGCTTCAAACCGTAACATGTCAACCGTTAGTGCTACTTCAAAAACAGTAAATTCGAACGAAGTTTTACACAGTCCAAAAAGAAAAAAAAACAGGAGCAAGCCTGTTCGTGAAATCGATCATTTTGTGCAGGTCGCAATTCGAAATGTTATTTACGAAATGTATCGAGACAGTAAGTACTTCGTTTGGTTTCTCAATTTTTTCAATATTTACATTTTCATGTTTTTAGAACAACACATAACCCGAAAATCTGAGAGAAGTTGACAATCACAAAAGTGTAAAGAGGAGTAAATCACTGGGCAACGTACTTATTTGTCTTTCATGTTAATTCCGTCTGAACATTTGGATTATGATGTCATTATTGGGTGTGATTTATTTAAAAATAGTGAGCTGTGGCTGCTGTTACTGTTTGTGACGGTACACGCATTGTACGCCGATAGCTCCCTGGTATATTACGTGTATTTGAAAATGAATCGTCCGCACGGTATAACGTTCCTGACGAATATTTTTCGCAATTATCTGCTTTACTTTACAATTTTTCCGAACTTATTGCAACTGGAACAAATGTTTTCCTTGTGAACAATGCGTCCATTGAAATTAATCTGATTGATAATTTTATTGTATGTCGTCGATCTTACAGACTCGCTATGAGCGAAAGAATCCAAGTAAAAAATATTGTTCAAGATTTATTGACTAATGAAATTATACGAGAAAGTAATTCACCATATTCAAGCCCCATTCTTCTCGTAAAGAAGAAAACGGGTTTTTATCGAATGTGCGTAGACTTCCGACAATTTAACGCTCATACAGTTAAAGACAGATATCTCCTACCAAGGATAGACGATCAGCTCGATCGCCTTGGTCAGGGAAAATTTTTTACATCCTTAGACATGAAAACAGGATTCCACCAAACTCCAATTAGTTCTGAATCAATTCCGAAAACAGGCTTTGTCGCGCCAGATGGGCACTACGACTATCTTCGTATGCCATTTGGTTTAGCCAATTCACCTGCTATCTTCCAGCGATCAATCAATAAAGCCCTAGGTGCCCTTAAGGGTACTGTGGCTCTCATTTACCAAGACGATATTCTTATACCGTCCCAAACTGCTGAGGAAGGACTATGTTCTCTTGAACTGGTGCTAAAAGCCCTACGAGCTTCTGGGTTCTCTCTCAATGTTGCAAAATGTTTCTTTCTACAGTCAAAAATTGATTATTTGGGACACGAAATTACGTTCACAGAAAATTACGTCCAGGTACACGTAAAATTGATGCACTTCGAAAGGTAGAATCTCCAAAGAGTGTTAAGCAAGTACGCCAACTGATGGGTTTAGCCAGCTATTTCCGCAAGTACATCCCAGAATTTGCAATAAGAACCGCGTGTATAACAGCGCTTACAAAAATCAATGTTCCTTTCGTTTGGACTGACGTACACGAGCAAGCCAAGCAGTATGTGATTACATACATGTTTAACATCTGAACCATTACTTGTTGTCTTTAACCCTAATCTTCCAACAGAATTGCACACAGATGCAAGTTCTCTCGGTTATGGCAGCATTTTAATGCAGAAACATGATGGTCAAAACAAAGTCGTTGCATACTTTAGTAAACGTACCTCTTCTACTAGAGAAATATCACTCATATGAACTTGAGACCTTAGCCATTGTTAATTCGTTAAAACATTTTCGTGTTTATCTAATTGGCATAAAATTCACAATTGTGACAGACTGTAACTCTGCTACATGCAGGATTTTGATTACGAAATTGTTTATCGCAAGAGTTCATCATTAGAGCACGTTGACTTTCTTAGCCGCAACCCTGTTTCAGTATTTAGAGTTTCTCGGTATGACACATGGTTACACATTGAGCAGAAAAGTAACGCCGAAGTTCAACAATTGCTCACTTCATTACGCGAAGGTAAGCTAGATTCTAATCAATACATTGAAAAGAATGGTCTGTTGTGTCATCAGACTATATTACCTGATAAATCAAAAAGTATTCGTTATTTTGTGCCGCGACACAGTAGACTAGGACTACTTCGTTTATTCCATGATGAGCCATATCGGTACTGACAAAACTATCGACTTATTTCTAAAACACCTCTGGTTTCCTCACATGAGCTCATTTGTTAAGAATTATGTAAAGCATTGTTTAATTTGAGCAGTTAAGAAAACGCGCACTGGGCCATTACAGGGATTAATTAGATTGCCGTAAAAACCAACTGAACCTTTACACACCATTCATATCGCCTGTTTGGGTCCCCTGCCTGTTGTAAATGATTTTAAACACGTTTTTGTAATAGTAGATGCATTTTCTAAATATTGTAACCTTATACCAATGAAAACCATGAAATCTGTTGACACCGAGCATGTATTACAAAATTTCATTTCACTTTTTGGTACACCGAAACTGATCGTCATGGACGCGGGACTAAATTTTCACAATGCAAAAGTTTGTGAGCGTTTGGACAAGTGGCATATACAGAAGGGTGGAACGAAAATGAAGGAAAAATTAAAAATATCTTAGTAAGAAGTGTCATAATAATCAAAAGGTGCCTTTTGGCAACTTAAAACATTTCCCAAAAATCCAAGGTGATATATTAATATCTTCAGGTTCCTCAGTGTGCCCAAAAACGGAAATAAAGGAAAAAAAATTGAAATGTTTTAAAATCATGTGTCATGTTGGTCAAATGGTGCCTTTTATTGTCTTGAAGCATTTTACAAAAAATCTTCGTCATATTTTAATATTTTCAGGTTCGTCAGCCGGTCTTAAGAAAGAAAAATATGGCAATTTTTGTGAAAAAAGTTTTTATTTTTTATTTAGGTTCAAAGAGAAAAATCAAACATCAACTAAAATTACAAAAGGTATTAGGTATTACGTGTCCTACATACTTCGACCCAGGTTCTTCTACAACACTAACATGCTCCTCTACGACAGTTTTCCTATGAAGTATTTCATCCTGTTTTTCAGTAATCATTGTTTTATCTTTTCTCCCGTCAAAAAACAATCCATAGATAGACTTTTTACACGTTTCTACCTTTAATGATCTACGTTCTGCTATCCTGGCCCTTCTGATCTTCATTCGATCGATCGTCATGCTGGGACTATCTTTTGATATTAAACCAACGTCTTTTAAAACCGCACTGGCAATTATAGCTGCTGCTCGGTCCGATACACCCATTCAGTCACATGCAAGAGCTACAGAGGGTAATTTAATCCTCATTTGCGAGAAAGGTCCTGCTTGTGGTTCTTGCTGGTCTAAAAAATAAAACAATGCATTTTTAAAAGTAGACTACGGCAAAGACGACGACAAAGTACCTGTTGGATTATTAGACGAAAAAGGATTCAAAGACAAAGTACTTGGTGGTTCAAACCGTTTCCATTCATCTTCGCTACTGATAATAATGGTATTTTAGATGTTGACGATGGGCGATAAACTGTGAGGCCACTACACGATGGTAAATCTTGATTTGCAGTCTGCGCTTTGCTCAAACGGGCTTCTGTTTGAGCTTGTCTTTTCTCCGTGGATTCTATTTTTCTTGAAGTGTTGACATCCACTGATCCTATAGCCATAACCCTATTCGCTCGTTGATCTTTAAGGAACTCTTGCTCTATAACTGGGACTTTATTGCTTTTTTCGCATTTGCAATTTGTGAAGTCGCACTTGCAGATAGCAATGTCAAACAATCGAAACGCTTTACTTTTAAAAGAAGTTATCTTTAATTGAATAGTTGCCGTGCTTCCCCTAGACTTTACATTTTTGAGTAGATTTTTGTAGCTTTGATGAAAATCCTTAATCATATTCCATATTCGACGGCGAGAAACTGTAGGAATATATGACCTGTGCCAAACATTTTCGATATTCGGTACTACGACTTGCAGTATTTCAGAGACAGCTGGATTCTTACCAGACTGTTGGTTTTTGAGGTCATTCTGAACAAATAAATAATATAATATTACGTCTCGATAAGTTGGTAACACACGAACATTTAGGTCTTTTGGATCTCCAAAAATGGCACAATAACATTGACTTCCAGTAGCCATTCCATAAGAGAGTTTAATTCACCCATAGCCACACATTCACTGAACAAAACTCAACTTACAACTGAAGTTAATATAATACGAAGTCTTCAATCGGCAAGTTGCAACAAGTTACCACTCCCACCACCTCATTTTGCGATGACTTCACCGTTTAAATCCCAACGTTGCCGTCACTGCGCCAGCCGCAGTTTAAACGAAAAATAGCAAATTTGAAGGTCAAAGAGGAACCTCCAGACATCAATGGATTTCAACCAGACTTGACGTGCTAACTTTTTTCACTTAAAGAGCCATATTGTGCGGTATGACAAACTGTAACTAACATATTCCTGACAATCAGCCACGACTGAAATATGCTTAACAAATTTTAAGTAGACTAAACTTAAAATTCAACAAGGAACCTGAAGATGTAAAAATAATTTAATGTGCTTTAGCAAATGTTCTTTTTTCATCTAAAGGCACGTTTTTTTTGCTATGACCAATATATATTTAAAAAAAATTTTTTTCGTTCCACCCTAAATACAGTACTACTTTATTACACCTGATGTGCACCGTGCTAATGGACAGGTTGAACGGTATATGCGCACTTTAATGAATCTAATACGTATTGAAACACGTGTAAAAACAGAGTGGCCGAACACACTTTGGAAAATACAACTTGTTTTAAATACCACAATTCAGAAATCAATGAAAGCATCGCCACTACAGATCTTGATTGGTATTCAGACCAGTACACCACTCATTCAATTCGCTCTTAATGACTTAAGCCAAGACTTGAAACCAATTCGTAATTTAGAATTAGATCGCAAACGCGTATCTGAACGTTTGAGATCTAGACAAACAGATAAAAATAAATTAAATGAGAAGAGACGTGATAACGTTCAGTACTTAATAGGAGATTTTGTCCTTTTATATCGAGCCAGTAAAATGCATACCAGCAAAACTAACTTTGAATTTATGGGTCCTTTTGAAATTGAGTATTACAGCAGATGGTCGTTATGAATTAAAAAGGGTCGGCAAGATCAAAATTGTTAAAGCCGCCAAAGAACAGTTAAGGCCTTGGCCTAGTGATTGGAGTCTTTCCGTTGATATGAGTGAATCACTTGACATACTTGAGAATGATGGAGACTCTGAAGGTACAGTAGACCACTGTCATGCTATTTTTTGTGAAAGTTGTCATTACCGTTTTGTTTTGTATTCCTGGTCTAGATTTGATTCTGACCTGAAGGTGGAGTCAGCATACTTCCACGTGTAATAAATTTTATTTCTGTAGTCTGTGTTGTGTATTCCAGGTCTAGACTTGATTCTGACCTGAAGATGGAGATAACGTATTTCCAAATGTAACAAATTTTAATTCTGAGACAGACTTGTTCCATGGAGAGACTTGTCTATGAAATACACGTTTTAGGATCAGACTTATTCCGTAGAGACTTGTCTATGAAACACATGTTTTGACATTAGACTTGTTCCGTAGAGAAACTTGTCTATGAAACACATGTTTTGAGACTAGACTTGTTCCATAGAGAGACTTGTCTATGAAATTCATGTTTTGAGGTCAACATGTTATACAGGGTGTTCATTTGAAAACTTCCCACCCCCAATATCTCGGTGCACAAGGCTTTCTGAAAAAATCGCCGAGACACGTCAACAGTATTAGCGAGGGGGACATATTTTTACATAATAGTGACATAAATCGTTTCATCCCCCTTCCCCCCAGAGCCGCCCCCTTAAAAATTTTAAATGGGAAGGGGGTTATGTGATACCTCATTTGAAAGGTCTTCGTATTGCCTACATTTTGGAGTTTTGTTTTTTAAAATCGGTAGATTCGTTTTTGAGATATTAAGGGGAAAGTGTTTGAGTTTATTAAAACAAAAAGGAGCTTGTAAAACGCATAGTAGGCTGTTGTCATAATGCATTATTGGATGTTTTTCTTGTCAGTACTTGTCAAAGTGTTTGGCATTAATTGTTGATGTTTGTTTAAACTGCTTAATCAGTGTGGCGCGTTATTGATATTTAGTAAATTTGTAAAGTTCTCTTGATAATTATTAAAAATGGGATACACTTCCCGGTAAATGGATAGGTCGAAGAGGAACTATAGAGTGGCCAGCTAGGTCCCCGGATTTAACTCCTTTAGATTTTTTTCTGTGGGGCCATTTAAAATCGGTTGTTTATACGCCTCAACCGCAAAGTATAGCCGAGCTCCGTCAACGAATAATTGAAGAATGTCGATCAATTCCAAGACATGTTTTCCAAAACGTCAGGGAACACGTTGAACAACCGTTATATTGTTGCTTAGCCAACAATGGACAGCATTTTGAGCAGTTATTGAGATATTTTTAATACTGATTATAAATAAAAATGTTATCAATAAGTATACACCATCCTTTTTGTTTTAATAAACTCAAACACTTTTCCCTTAATATCTCAAAAACTAATCGACCGATTTTAAAAAACAAAACTCCAAAATGTAGGCAATATGAAGACCTTTCAAATGAGGTATCACATAACCCCCCTTGCCATTTAAAATTTTTAAGGGGGCGGCTCTGGGGGGTAGGGGGATGAAACGATTTATGTCACTATTATGTAAAAATATGTCCCCCTCGCTAATACTGTTGACGTGTTTCGGCGATTTTTTCAGAAAGCCTTGTACACCGAGATATTGGGGGTGGGAAGTTTTCAAATGAACACCCTGTATAGAGCGACATATTTTGTCGTAATTACGGTCAAAAGCAATCGTTACGACTATGATACTGTCCATCAGGACAATAATTAAATAATTATTGCCTTGTGAACTAAAATTTTGTCCTGTTTTGATGTCTCACAGATAATGAACATGAAGATGTATGTTCCGAGATCGAAACATCCGTCAGTCTGGCGTATTAGCAACACCATGATGTGAGCTGAAATCTGATCGCCCGTGCCACGGTCAATGCGTGATGATTTCATAGCGGGAGGGTCGAGGCCTTCGATGCCGGGCTCGCTGGTCAATTCGTACTGGTCCACTGACAGCGTTAAGACGTTTTGCATTTTGTAGTTTCACTAGTGTATTTGTTCTTATTTTATTAATTAATTTACTGTTCGCAATCATCATAATAATCATTCTTATTATCTGTTATAATTAATAAAGTGTTATTGTTCAATGTGATTAGAAGAATTTTTATGTTAAACAAGAAAGCAACCCTAGAACTGATATTCTAAACTACCCTGACGGTTATATTGCTAAAAATATAAAGTTTTTACATTTGTCAAAAAGGGGATTCCACTCTATAAGTTCTAGCGTAAACTATTGTAAAGATAAAAGTTAAGTTTATCGGGCGAACCTCGCCGCCATCCATACCACCATGGACGTGATGGGCGTAACCGAGCTGCAATACGAAATCGAAGAGACCCGTTCACCATCCCATGTTTGGTTGCCCAGGACCTCCGGGTCCCCGTTATTCTTGGACATTCCTGGCTCAAGAAGCAGCGGGCCATACTGAACTTGGGCAGAGGTACCGTTCACTACGGCTATCTACAGCGCCGCACTAGCCACTGGACTGCGGTACCCTCCCGCAATGCCGTAAACAACCACGCTGATCAGGTGAGTCACGGCTTCCCAACCACCAAAGCAGCTGATTTCCAGGCTCTACTTGCTGGTTTCCAGGGCATCTTTAGCGGACCGACGGGCCTTACCACCACCACTGCCACCCGCTATTCAATCCGTCTGAAACGGGATCAACCCTTCCGGGTATCACCATACCGGTGTTCCCCGGCTAAGAAGAAACTTATAGCCGATCAAGTAGAAGCTATGCTAGCGGATGGAATCATTGAACCAAGCACCTCCGGCTATTGCTCACCTGTGGTCATCGTGCAGAAGAAAGATGGCCAGCCTCGATTCTGCGTGGACTATCGCCGGCTGAACCAGCTTACGGTCGACGAAGTGTCTAACCTGTCAGTCATCCAGGAAACGTTGCGCGATCTAGGCACAGCAAAGGTGTTTTCTACGCTCGATCAGAAGTCGGGTTTTTGGCAGATCCCCTTGGAAACGTCCTCCAAACCATTGACTGCGTTTTCAACTCCAGACGGGGCCACCTATCAATTCAGGGTAATGCCTTTCGGGCTAAGCAACGCCCCGGCCACGTTCCAGAAAATGATGACCCAAGAAGTCCTGCGGGCTACTTGCACGAGTTCGCCCTGGTGTACCTGGACGACATAGTAGTCTACTCGGACAGCTGGGACGACCACCTTCTGCACCTGCAGCTAGTGTTCGAGCGACTACAGATGCACCACCTAAAACCACCACCGCCCAGGACTCCTTCCACCAACTCAAGGCAGCTCTTAATCAACCTCTACGACTTCACCGCCCCAATTTCAATCTGCCCTTCACGCTGCAGACTGACGCCAGCGGGGGAGGTATTGCCGCCGTGTTGTTTCGGGGGGCTGAGTCTGATAAGCGCATCATCAGCTACGCCAGTGCGAAATTATCTCCAACTAAGCAGAGGTACCACGTGAACGAGCAGGAATGTCTCGCCGTAGTGTGGGCGGTAAAACGCTACCGTCCTTATCTGGAGGACCGCCGCTTCACCCTGAGGACAGATAGTCGAGCATTGCTGTGGCTCGACCGTATGAAGGATTAAAGGTCGAAGCTTACGCGATGGTCACTCCTACTCCAGGAGTTCGCCTTCGACACCGTCCACTGCCCCGGGAATGACAACGAGCTGCCCGACTTCCTGTCCAGGAACCCTGCCGACGCCGTGATACCCCCCGAGACCACCGACCCAGATCGACTGTTACCACCAGTATCCGTCCAAGTAGAGCCTACTCCCTGCCTGCTAAACGTGGAGATCGCCGACCTCTCTGACGAGGTTCGCACCGCTCAACGGGACAACCCCCACGTGGCTCGACTGGTGCAAACCTGTCAAGCCACCCCCGCCGATAATCCAAGCAACAGGAAAGAGCGGGCCATACTACGGGACTACGCCGTCGACGATGGTTTCCTTTGGTTCCGCAACGAGGAAGGAAACCGTTTAGTCGTACCGTTTGTTGTGCAACCAAGAGTGTTGCACCATTATCACAATGGCTCAACGGCCGGTCACCCAGGCGCAGAAGAAACGTTACGTGCCGTTTCCCGCAGGTATTACTGGCCTACCCTAGAAGCCGACGTCAGAGACTACGTCCGCGAGTGCTGGGTTTGCGCGACCTTAAAACGAGGACCCCTACAAGATAAAGCCCCGCTGCGACCACGTCCGCCCACGCAACCCTGGGAAGCCATATCGGTGGATATGATGGGTCCATACGTCACCAGCGACAAGGGTAACCACCAGATACTGGTAGTTACCAACCTGTTCAGTCGTTGTGTAGAAGCTTTTCCCGTCGACCATGCAGACGCTCCGGTTATGATTCAACTGCTCAAGGAGGAGGTGTTTTACCGGTTTGGCTATCCCAAATGCTTCATCAGCGACAACGGCAGCCAATTCGGGTCCATCGCGTGGGACGCCGCGCTATGGCGATGGGGAGCTTTACATTGGACCACCCCTATATACCATCCAAGGGCCAACCCGGTGGAGCGCCGGAACCAGAAAGTGAAAAAAGGGTTGCGCATCCAGTTGCAAGGCAGAGATCCGGCAGACTGGGACAAAGTACTGCCACTCGTTCTGTACCACCTTCGCACTAGACGCAACGCGGCCACCGGTATTACACCAAGCAAGGCCTTGTTAGGGTACGAGCTTCCCAGACCAGGAGAATGACAAGCCGCTCCCGGCAACGAGCCAGCCGCCAACAACCAAGGAGAAGCACGGCAGCAGCGGATCGAGAGGGCCCACATGAACCAACACCGGTACCGCGCCAGATACGCGGCCGAGGCGCCTCCAGCCAACAGGTTCCAGGTGGGCGACATGGTGATGCTGCGGGTGCCACCTGCTATTAGAAGCTGGACCGATCCCAGATGGACCGGACCGCACCTGGTGATAGCCTTGGCCGGCGCGACATCCTATTGGGTTAGGAAAAACAACGAGGCAGTGAAGGTGTACGTGGACGATATGCGGCGCGCTCCTGGTGAACCAGTGCGATAATAAGTGAAAGTGACAGGGTAGTGTTAAAGACCAAAAACAGTTTAGTTTTAGGCGAACATTGAGTGTAGAATTAAGATAGTATTACGAAAGATATTGACAATTTAGTGGTAAGATGAAGTGCAGTGTAGTTTAAGTAGTGTGAAATGACAGAGATATAGGTTAAGACAGACGGTTTAATTAAGGTTGTACATTAATTAGCGGAAGTTAGTAGTAGTTAGTACATTAGGTTAGCATAAACATGTATATCAATGTGAGCAGGTGATCGCCTTTAAAGCAGGGAGGAATGAAACAGCCAATCAGGAGCCGCGCTGTAACAAGTACGCCTCCAAGATTCCCTTTAAGAACGAGCCATTTGGGCTCGTTCAGGCAGTCGCTCACCGGCTCTCACTACGAATAAACGCTCTCAAAACATTAAAACAATTTCTTTAAACGCTAGGTAATAAGGTATAACAGGAAAGCAGCGCTCAGATATAAATAGGAAAGCAGCGCTAAGGTAGAAATAGGAAGCAACGCTAAGGTAGACAGGAAAAATACAAAAAGAATTTCCACGAGCAGTAGATTCTCTACGCTTTTACTATTGAATCTACTGCCGCCACGTTCGTCGACGCCCTCGCCATGTATCTATATATCTCAAAACTATTCTATTGTGTTTATATTACATTGCATACTGTGTTTTCGAAGGCCAATGACAATGTGCAATTACTTGTATCTGTAAAATTACTGTGTTTCTAATAATATACATTCATCAATTATATTCCGGTTCATTGCCTGATAAGATTTATACTACAAGAACGCAAGTGAATTGTAGGGACAAACTTCTAGGGATTGCAAAACACACAAAGCAAACAACTTTTGTTAATAATTGTGTGGTCAAAAGTGTTTCCTTTAGAAAATAGAGCCTCTTAAAGATTCTTTAAGAAGTACCTGAAAATTGGCAACCCAAATTGCATTTTCAATTATTTTGCACAGGTCACACGTAATTTGGAAAAAAAACGATCTAGCCATACATGCATTCAAATAACGTCAATTTTGACACAATTCGATATTTTTGTGATATTTTTTGACTTTTCTTGCATTCGTTTCTTTCTGTGCCTTTTATAATTCGTTTTTTTCTCGTTTTTTGATAATCATTTTCTTCGTTCTGTGTTTCGTATTTTTGTGTTATGGCGAATTATACTTTTCACGAACACCACGACATGATGTTCATGTATGGAGCTGCTTGGGTAACGCACGTGAAGCTGCTCGCCTGTACCAAGAACATTTTCCGAATAGGAAGGCCTTTAGTGTAGTTTCACGTCGGCTGCGGGAGGAAGGTACATTCGTTGTCAACAGACACAACTGTGGAGCTACCAGAAGAAGGCGAACGGTGGATTTTCAGGAAGAAGTTTTGGAGAGTGGCTGAAAATCCTTCTACTACTTCAACAGCCATCGCTCATGAAATGGGAGTGAACCATGTTTCAGTATGGGAGGTACTACATGAGCAGCAGCTACATCCGTACCATCCACAGAAGGTACCTACAAGCCATGGTTCAAGCAGATTTTCCCAGAAAGGTAGAATTTTGCCAGGAATATCTGGGGCGTTGTAATAAGGATCCAGAATTCCAAGTAAACGTTCTGTTAAGTGACGAGGCATCTTTTACAAAAGAAGGAATATTCAACAGTAGAAACAGCCACATTTGGGACGATGAAATGCCCCAGGCTGTTCAAAAAGAATACCAGCAAAGATTTTCAGTGAACATTTGGGCCGGGATTGTTGGCGATAGACTCATTGGACCATATCTGCTACCCCAAAGGTTAACAGAAGCAATTTATTTTAATGAGTATCTGTATATAAAATACTTAAATTGCTAAAATTATAAACAAAACAAATAAATATAAAGTAAGCTTTAAAACAACTAGGAACATCTTAAATACTTTGTTTAATGCAAAATCAAAAACAGACGATTTGTTAAAATCGGGCATTTACAAATTAAATTGTTCGCATTGTAATTCGGTTTATATAAGCCAGACAATTAGAAATTTTGATATTAGGTATAAAGCACACGTACGTTGTTACAAATACAAACACCCACATAAATCCAATTACGCTAAACACTTACTGGAACAAAATCATTCAATGACATGTAATAACACCATAAAATGTTTACACTTTTGTGATGATAAACTTAAATTAGATATACTAGAAGCTTTTGAAATTCACAAACATTTAAAAACTGTACCGTTAATGAATGAGCAAATTGATCTGTTAAATTCTCCTCTACTGGACATTTTGGAATAAGAAATCAAGTCATCTGCAGACGATTACCAAGATAAGTAAAAAAGTTCTATTGCTATAACAACACTAACTATTTACCTTCATATAACCTTTGACAATGGCATGTAAACATGCCGAAATACGTATAAGGTTTAAATAAATAGATAATGTTAAAGTGATTAAGTATTTTATATACAGATACTCATTAAATATGGACTTTAACGAAGTAAAGCTGGAATTGATAAATAAAGTGATGTCATCTTCGTTAGAAGAACAAGCTAAAATGTACAAGAAGATCATGATCAAACATGGTGTAGCAACACAGAACGTTTGGTATAATCAACAATGTCAGAAAAAGAAGCTCATTCCAAACTACATTAATATCTCCACCAAAACCAAGAACAGCATAACTGAGAAGATAATCAGAAATGCTAAACAAAGATGGTTGAAAGAAGAATCACAAAGGTGGTTTAGAATTAGAGACAATTTGCACATTTATTTAAAGGTACTTTACACAGAACTCATTCACAAATTACATCCAATTGAGTTTGACGTATTTGACAATGACATTAGAGAATTAGTTAGTAGAATAAAATTTAAAAAATACACAATACAGAAAAATAAACTATCAAAATTAGAACAACACACACGTGCACTTCAACCACACACAAAACCTGACACAATAATAAATTTTCATCCTCGTTTTCTAAATTTATCAAACACAGATTTCAATGACCAACAGATAAAATTCCTAAATAAGGGTTTTAAGTTTGCTCCTTTTCCAAAATTTACCAATAATATTAAAGAAATTTTAGCAGTCAATTCTGAACTGATTCTTAAAGAAAGACATTTCCTATATGCAAAATTTCAAATTGCTAATTTATTAAAAGAGATGTCAATCAATACCAATAAATCAAAAAATAAAATAAATAATCAAAATAATTTATTACTTAAATCGATTAAAGAAAAAATTTCAGTAAATAATCTGATTTCTGTCAAGGCAGATAAAGGAAACACATTAGTTATATTACCCAATGACATTTACTTACAAAAAATTAATGATTTCATAACCAATTCAAACTTAAAAACTTTAACTAGTAATCCTACCAAAAATTATCAAAAAGAATTAAAACAAACATTAAAAAATTGCCAGATTTGTTTAACAGATTCTCAAAAAAAACAAATAATAAATCCAAATCCACAACCACCAAAACTATACGGTTTATTAAAAATACACAAACCCAACATGCCCATTAGACCAGTAGTATCATACATAAATGCACCCAACCATATGCTAGCAAAAATACTAAATAATATAGTTACCAGTTTTGATTATAAACCAAAATATTCAGTTAAAAATTCTTACGAATTAATCAAAAAGTTGTCTAACTTACATTTACCACCACAAAGCAAGCTAGTTAGTTTTGATGTTACTAATATGTTTTCCCAAATACCTCCTCAAGAGTGTATTCCTTTGTTAAATGATATTCTTATTAACAAAAATGTTGAGTTAATAAAAAGGACTGAATTGATTCAATTATTTGAACTTTGCACCAATCAAAATTATTTTACTTTTAATAATAAAATTTATTTCCAAAAAGATGGATTGCCCATGGGAAGTCCAATTTCACCTCTTTTAGCTAACATATTTATGGAAAATCTAGAAGATCAAATATTCGAATCAAATCAATCTGAGAAAGTTATATTTTGGTTTCGTTATGTTGATGACATTTTAGCATGTTGTAATAGTTCATTTGATTTAATTAATGGATTTTTAATTTTTATTAACAGCTTGCACCCAAACATAAAATTTACACTAGAAACTGAACAAAATAAGTCCATTAACTTTTGAGATTTAAACATAAAAATTAATTCAACTAATAAATTTGAGTACTCAGTTTATAGAAAACCTACACAAACAGACATTACAATACCACACGATTCTTGTCACCATAAAACACATAAATTAGCAGCATACAGGTCCCTGATACATAGGGCTTTAACGGTCCCTTTAGATGAAATTAATTATAATAGAGAAATTTCAATTATTAAACAAATTGCATACAGTAATGGTTATAATACTAAACTTATTGATACATTAATTAAAGAAAAAGATTATAAATTAGCCATTCAAAAAATTTATCCGAATATCCTAACTTCGTTCGATACAATTAAATATGCTTCGATCCCATATTTTGGTGAGAAATCAGAAAAAATTGCTAAAATTATAAACAAAACAAATAAATATAAAATAAGCTTTAAAACAACTAGGAACATCTTAAATACTTTGTTTAATGCAAAATCAAAAACAGACGATTTGTTAAAATCAGGCATTTACAAATTAAATTGTTCGCATTGTAATTCGGTTTATATAGGCCAGACAATTAGAAATTTTGATATTAGGTATAAAGAACACGTACGTTGTTACAAATACAAACACCCACATAAATCCAATTACGGTAAACACTTACTAGAACAAAATCATTCAATGACATTTAATAACACCATAAAATGTTTACACTTTTGTGATGATAAACGTAAATTAGATATACTAGAAGCTTTTGAAATTCACAAACATTTAAAAACTGTACCGTTAATGAATGAGCAAATTGATCTGTTAAATTCTCCTCTACTGGACATTTTGGAATAAGAAATCAAGTCATCTGCAGACGATTACCAAGATAAGTAAAAAAGTTCTATTGCTATAACAACACTAACTATTTACCTTCATATAACCTTTGACAATGGCATGTAAACATGCCGAAATACGTATAAGGTTTAAATAAATAGATAATGTTAAAGTGATTAAGTATCTTATATACAGATACTCATTAAACATGGACTTTAACGAAGTAAAGCTGGAATTGATAAATAAAATTTATTTTAATTTCTTGCGCCATGTCCTGCCTGAACTTTTGATAGATGTTCCACCTTAAATGTGGCTGCAGCACGATGGTGCACCCGCTCATTTTTCGGCGGAAGTCAGGGAATTTTTAAATAACACTTTTCCCAACAGATGGATAGGTCGAGAACGGTGGTGTGGCCTCCACGTTCTCCTGATTTGACCCCACTTGATTTCTTTTTGCGGGGTCATGTTAAAACGTTAGTTTATGCTAACCCAGTTGAAACTGTAGAAGAACTTGTATTCTTGCTGCATGTGAAGAAGTTCAACAGACTACTGGTATATTTGGAGCGGTGCGCAGGAATTTACTTCCTAGATGTGCTTCGTGTGTAGAAGCTGGGAGGCGACATTTTGAACATTTACTATATTTTTGTTAATTTTTGAATCAGTTACTGTAAATTTTTCAAATAGTTGATTTTTGCTTTGTAATTTTGGTTTTCTCTATTGCTTAGTTTTGAAACATTTTGTTAATAATTTATTTTAAATTTAATTTGAATTTGAAAAGTGGGAAAGAGGGCTTTATTTATCCTGTATTAATTTCAGTCGTTATGGAAACAAATAGTAGGTAGTAAATTGAGTTGCCTACATTAAGGCGCTTCTTAAAGAATCTTTGAGAAGCTCTATCCCTTAAAGGAAACACTTTTGACCACACGTTTATTAACAAAAGTTGTTTGCTTTGTTGTGTTTTGCAAGCCCTAGAAGTTTGTCCCTACACCCTGTATACCACTGCGTCGTAACATAATTTGGTGGCAGCTCAGAGGATTATTTTAGGTGTACAGCAATAACCAGCGTGAAATTTCAAGTCATTGGCAGGACAGGAAAAGATCTTATAATGCCAGATCTCCCAGTAGTTAACGCCAATGCCAATAACACGATGATGGGATTAATATAGTATTTTAAAAAAACAAGTTTCATAGGACTTGAACATATATAAAAATATAGATATCTCGCAATTTTCAAAATTAATGGCATTCCTGAAAAGATCATCGAAGGGTTATCAAGCTAAAAAATCCAAAATTTTAGAAATAGAAGACATTAATCGCTTTATAAAAGAAGCTGATGATAAAATATACTTAGTTTATAAGGTAAGTAAAAATTATACCTCTTTTTAGAAGTCTGTAATAATTTTCATTCTTATTTGACATCATCTAACCCGATTCTATATAATTTTAGAAAGCTAATCTACAACAGTTTAATATCTGATATTTTATAATTTTAGATTATCCTTATAATGGGGTACAATAGTGTATGTAGGCGTGAGGAGATAACGAATATGACATTAGATGATATTAAATTTAAAAATGATGTTCTTGTGGTATCTATACTTAAACGAAAAATTACATTCAGAGACAATTTATTATAACGGAGAAATTATGGATCGACTTAGTGAATAAGTAAGCCTTCGTCCCAACCACATAACTCATCAACGTTTCTTCCTGACATATCAAAATGGTTACTGTATTCCAATTGGAATCAACACAATTGGCAAGGCACCTAAAGTCATTGCAACTTTTTTGAAACTGCCGAACCCAGAGCTCTTCACAGGGCATTGTTTCCGAAGATCACTGCACCTGGTTTAAATACAACCGCTACAACAGATATTGTATCAACATTCACTATAAACGCTATAAATGAGGAAAACCTGAAGCAAAACTTTGTGTCAACACAAAATTTGCCTGGAATTTCAATAAATGCCCAGGACGACACTTCCACTGTAACTGTATTTAGGGTGGCCCATCTTTATATAGGTAAAAGATCAATTTTTTTTTCGGGGCACCATCTAAAATTGTTCTACTAATAAAAATAACAAACTGTACCAAATTTGAGTTAAATCGGACAATATTAAGTGGCGCCGACTTAAGGGCAAAATTTAAAATAATTTGAATTTACTTGTATTTTTCAAATAAAACACCAATTTCTAAAATATAAAAAATATAAAATACTTTCTGTATTTTTTATGATTTCTTCTATGCATTTTTGGAACTTACAATTTGAAAGTTATGTTTATAACGCGTGAAGGTTTTGTTGTCACATGGTTGTCACCAACCTAACAAAATAAAATTTCGAATTCTTTAAGGAGTTGCTTTATGAAATCCAAATGAGTTTCATAAAGTAGTCAGTAAAGAACCAAAATAGAAAAAATAAATTAGAGACTTTTTCGGGAAGTACTACAGGTATGAAAGTCGAGACATTTCTGTGTAGATGAAATCAGCAGTATAGGAAAATGGTCACCAGAGGACACAGCATCGGCGGTAAGAATTTCATTAAAGGGAGAAGCTCAAGAGTAAGCGTAAAACTTTAATACAAAGGTACAAAGCGCCAGACGTTGCAGGATGGAATAATGTTCAATTTAGTAGGTGCATACAGAAGGCCGGTGAAAGTGTGGCGAATTATGCAGACAGATTGAAAAGGGCCGGAACAAAACTTTCAAAAGTTTGCGACAGCGAGGAAGAGCGCAAATTGCGAGAGGAAATACACGGCGATAGGCTTTTAACTCAATTTTTAGATGGATTACTGTTGGACATACGGCGGCGACCAGTGCTACAGAAATCATTGCTTACAGAAGTAGTGAGGTCGGAATTATATGTATACTATGACGTGGCAGTCGTGCATGCGGCTGTCATAGGCCATTCTGTTAGATTGTTTACAGAGATTCCATTGAAGGCACGCAGCCGATGTTTCACCGGACCCTACCACTGCCATATCCAGTCAACAACAAGATATCCATACACATCACTCCAGAGTATCCCCATTTACCAATTTCCCAAGACCATTAATCGTACGTAGAACTACCATCAGCAGATACGTTACAATGTACCAATGGTGTTTTCAAAATATGCCCGTCGACTTCACCAATATATAAGGGTAAACGGAAATCTTGTCTATGTGCTCTGTTCATAGGTAACGAACTCGATATTAAGGAACTCTGCACAAAGGTAATATCAACTGCCACACCTTCAGTGTGGTATAGGAGGAAAGACAGTAATGTTTGGGTTTACGATGTCAAAAACGACAAACTAACTCTAAACTGTCCAGTAGAACCTTTCGAAAAATCTAAATTAAATGTGTCAAGTAGGGTCGTAACAGGAACTGGTATCATAGGGATACCACGGGCTTGTTATGTTCATGGTCCAGATTATACCTTACTGTCCCATTCAGTCACTAGAACAGTTTTACAAACCACAAAACTCGAAATAGTCATCCCACCGATTATAACTAGTACCGTCCATTCAGCAAACCAAACACATTCACAAGAGTCTAAATTAGGGAATGAATTAGAAATAGCTTCAGTTTTAGAATCAGTGGACACTTCCGCTATTCGGGCTGGAATATCTGTCCAGAAATGGGAAAAGAACTTAAACTCATTTCGAAATACCCAGCACAAACATTTCATTGCTCAGCAAATTATCATTTGGTCATCAGGACCTATCATTTTCATAGCAATTTGTTTTGTTTTAATATACAAAAGAAAAGCCATTCAAGCATATTTTAAGTCAAAACCACGACCTGTCACGGTACAAGTAGTACATAAGGTGAGAGAGCCTAATGAAATCTGACCAATGCTAGAATTACCTAAAGAACCCTTATTAGAACAACATGTAAGTAGAACAGGGACAGCCATGAGTCACTGCCCTAAGGCTAATTACATTCCAATGACTTTCTAATTAAACGCCCACCAGCGTATCAATTTAATCAGCGAGATCAATTTATTCTGCAAGATGGAATTGATTTTATGTAATTCAATTAAAACAGGGAAATTAGACAGAATCACATGTGATTTGATGTGATCTGACGCGATTTCTATCAAATTATTCTTAATTTTGACCCAAAGAAATAAGTAAGGGGTGATTTTCCAAAATCTTCTTCAATTGTGACGTTATACTTACTCTTAATTTGAACCTTCAAGAATTGATTGTGTAATATTCTCGAGCAATCTGTTTCAATTACTTTACATATCAATTAGGAAATTTTTATTTTTCTTGAGCCCTAATCACCTTGTTTACAAATTAGTATAAAACAATTAACATCTGTATAGCCAAAGGCTAAAATGTGTTTACAAACAGTAAAAATTCGCAAATGACACCAAATGCTCCTGTCATTCTAGTCCATCTCTTTGTTACTCTAATGGTTTTCTGTAATATTTTGGAAAACACAAATGAAAGTTGTGAGTGACATCAATTCTTTTTACAGCCTTATTCGCCTTGTTTACAAATTAGTATAGGAAATTACCAACATGGCTTTCACGGTAATTTGTATTTAAGTAGAAATTAAATATATGTTTTGATATTCCTTTAAATAATAAAAACGTGTTTACAAATTGTCGAAAGTCGCCAATGACACCAAATAATGACAAATTTTGTATAACTCTAATGAGTAATAACATATTACTCAAAAATATTTTGGAAAATTACAAATGATGGTTATAAGTAACAGTTGACTAATTACCTTAATTAATAAGTTAAGTAGGTATTAGCTTTAACTACGACACTTTTGCTTATAAACGTTTAGTGTTTAGGCGTGATTATTACAGGTTATTTAAAATTAAATAGTGTAAAATGATGTACGATCAAATACTGAGTGCCCTTGCAGTGGATCAGATTCTTGAAGTAGTGAAAGAAGGCTTAATAAATAAGGAAGCTGCAATAAAAATCGCTTATGAGGTCATTGTTAATAAAATTATTTTTGATGGTGACACAAATTTTGATATTGATTATTACAACAAACTAGAAAACTGTGTGAAAAGTATGAGTTCACGACAAAACCATGCAAGTACAATTCATATCAATTTTTAACCGAGAATTTATTTATTTATGCAGAGCATAAATACTCTTACGCATTTTACATAAGCTATACTTGCTGCTTTTATATGTTTAGAAATTCAATGAAGTGAAACCAGGTGCTAGCGTAGTTGCTATTAAGAAACCCAGGGAAACTTTAAATGATGTGAGTGTATTTTTATTTGACATAATTTTTTTTGGGAAAAATCAGTTACACACAAACTGCGACTATAAAGCAAATATTTGTATACAGGCTCCACGAATGGCATTACCTGAAGGTGTTGCTTCAACGTCAAGTGCTGTGTCTGCAAATGAACCGAGACCTTTGCCTATCGGACACACAGAACCTAGTCTTAAAAATCAGAACGGCGGCAGTTTGGTGAGTACAGGAAAAAAACAATTACTTTTGTTTATTTTTTAGTTGTAGTAGTAAGGTGTATTGTACGATAGTTAATACTTTATTTAACTTTAGATCTCTGTGCCACGATCGAGGAATGAACGCTTGGACAACATAACCATGAGACCCTCTTTAACTAAACGTTATTTTAAAATAATGTCTGAGGGTTTGAAAGATATAAAAAAGTTTAATGTTCAGGCTAGAACATTAACTTTTAAGTTCAATGACGTTGGTGATTCAGTCAACTCAATTTTCTGGCTGCAGGAAAATTCAGCTGAACATATAAAAGCTAAAAAAAACAATACTTATTATTTACAGAGAGCCTTTGACGAGATAATCGAGCATGTTACTGTGGGCTCAACACCATCCGATAGAATTGGGATGATACTACGCAATGACAATTTTCCCGAGAAGCCGGTAGGATTTTCATTCAGGCGTGTGGACCAGCTCTCATCATCGGTAATACTCGCTACGGTAGAAAAAATTCTGCAGAGCAATGCAAGCTTCTTCACTAATGATACGATGCGCCTTCATGTTGATCGAGTAACTCTACCTACAGGACGGGGCCGCAACCGTGTAAAGTTGACAGGAATTAACTTTGAAGAATTTTGCAGGAGGAAACTATGGTTATAATTAATCAAGACAATCACTGTCTTGCAAAAGCTTTAGTTCTTGCCATAGCCTGAAGGTCCAGCGACAAAGATTTAGAGTTTTTACAATTAGGTGGTTTTTTTGATACAGCGTAGTGCCAGGACCATCTTAATACACCGGGCCGGCTCATGCTCGTAAAAAGTTTCTAAAGTGGAGGGGAAAGCTCCCTACGGCTGATGCCGTGTCTGGTCGTGCCAGGACCAGTCTTGTCCACTCGAAACATTGAAATAGTAGGCACCAATAGTTCATATTACTTTTGCCTTAATTATTGCTATTGCTATATTGTTTTTGTGTGCTATTTTGTATAATATACTGTTTTAAATTGTGTTGTGCAGAATTACGTTTTATAAACACGTTGCGTGACCACTGACCAGTCAAAAGTAAGCAACTACTGTACAAGCGTTCATGTTGACATCGGTACTTTCAAAAAATAGAGATGTTATTGGGCTGTTTCCGGTACAAAATCTAACATCAGAATATTTAGTAAAATTACTTCAAATTGTCATAAGAAATATTACAAACGCAGGGTATGAAATTTTATCACTCATATCAGATAATAACAAGGTGAACAGAAAAGCATTTGTAACTCTATGTGGTGGAAAAATGACCCATCTCATAACAAATGAACATAATAATAAACCTATATTTTTGCTATTCGATACTGTTCACTTGTATAAGAGTGCGAGAAATAATTGGTTAAACCAAAAAGATTGTGAACAAACCTTTTTTATACCAAACTTCAAAAGCAATGATGAAAATGCTTCAAATGTCAATGAAAAATGTAAAAATTACTTAACGGCTAAAGTTTGTCATTTGCGCAATTATTATTTTTTTGAAAAATCGCAGATTGTTAAAATGGCTCCGGCATTAAATGCTGCAGTATTAAATCCTAATGGTATACAACGACAAAATGTATCATTGTGCGTCAGATTATTTGATGAAAAAAATATATCAGCTCTTAGAATGCTTCAGAGCGACTTAAAAATTAATGCTGATGGAACCATACATTTTTTAGACACAATATCTTCTTGGTGGAAAATAGTTAATTGCGACAGCCCTTACAAAGGTATTCACCTTAGAGACCCATATTGTGATCCTATAAAACAAGTAGATGACAAAAATATTCAAATTCTAGAAAAATTTATAACGTGGTTAAAAAATTGGGACAAATTACAAGTTGAAAACGTAGAAAAGCGGCATGGTAAACTTACACAACAAACTCAAGAGGCGTTAATACATACTTGTGAAACGTTAATTTTAATATGCAAGTATTTATTAACAGAACTAAATTTTAAATATGTGTTGCTAGGAAAATTTCAAACAGACCCTCTTGAAGGAAGGTTTGGCCAATACAGACAAATGAGTGGAGGAAGTTACAACGTTTCTGTAACTCAAATATTAGAGTCCGAAAAGAAAATTAAGATATTAAGTTTACTGAAAATTAAATCTGCTAGTAAAGGCCAATTTGAAATTAAAACGCTGATTTCTGAAATAAACGATGTGCATTTTATTGATAATGAAGATGATTATATACACGCAATTTATGAAGAATTCGACAGGCACATTGACGTCGTTGAAATTACAAAAAATGACCATATGGTTTTAATTTACATAGCAGGATATATAGCTAATAGTTTAAGATCAAAACTTACATGTAAAAATTGCATTAATTGTTTAACTATTGACAAAATTTTGGAATACGACTGCAGCCCGGAAGCATATTCCTATATAAAAGATTTAGACAGGGGTGGTTTAAAAGTGCCAAAAGAATTTTTATTAGAAATAATAATAACAATGTTTAAAACTTTTAAAGTACTTATTAGTGAAATATACGAAGAACAATATATTGCAGCTACAAACCAAAGAGGTCTTTTATGCAAATTAAGTGTAAAGCATTTCGATTCAATTAAATTTGAAGATCTCGACAACTGTTTGTGCAACAGCAGAAAATCTGTTGTTGATAAAGTAACGATGATTTTTTCTAACATATGATTGAATAATTATACAAAAACTAAAAATGATGTTAAACGTGAGTCTAAAAAAGAAAATTGAATACCTTTCATTTAACATAATAAAAAATTGTTATTGTCAATTAAAATTAATTGTAGTGTAGATACTATGTACTGTATCAGAACTAAATAGTGTTTAATTTTTAAGTACAATGTTCTATTTTTTATTACTGTTTATTTCCACTTTAAATGTTTAATTTAGTAGAGATTCATTAACATTATACTGAATATATGTATCTTCGACGTACGTCTTTTTATGGAAAAAATATGAAATTCTGCATTTGTGTTATTTACTTATTAATGCAAACCCTAATAAAATAAATATTCAAAAAATGGTGACGTTTTATTATACTTCAATATCGTAAATTAATTAAAACATATAAAACGCCCTATACACCGCATGCATTTTACGGGCGCCATCCCCTCCACAGCGCTACAGCATGAGCCGGCCCGGTGTATTAAGATGGTCCTGGTAGGGCCTACAGTCTATGTGCAAGAGCTGGGGTAGATTTGTCTAATGGGGGAACAAGAGAACATATTGAACAGATTCAAGAGTATTTAGCAGGGTACACCATAGTAGTTTATAACAGCCGTATAGGTAAAACAGTCTATTATGAAAGTCCGCGAGCTTCAGATAGAGTTGTTTATAATTTAATTTTGGAAAATGATCATTATAACGTCATCACAAATTTAGTTTCGGCTTTTTCTTGCGCGTACTTCTGTGAAATGTGTCATGTCCGTTTCAACGATAAAAAGAAACATAAAACGTGTTTGTATGTCTGCCCATGTTGCCATGCCACACCCCCTTGCAATGTTTTGTTAGATTTAGTAACATGTAACAGCTGTAACAGAGATTTCCGGGGGGACGGGTGTTACGCCGAACACAAAAAGCGCTTGTGTAGCATTTTAAGAAGGTGCTTCCAATGCTTTTGTAGTGTATGGGTGGACTCCCAAAGACCTCACAGATGTGGTTACAAACGTTGCGGTGCCTGTCAGGAAGAAAAGCCCATCGGGCACTTTTGTAATATGTCAAAAAAGAACATTGACAAGAGGAAAATGGAGAAACATTTTATATTTGTTTTTTATGATTTTTAATGCATGCAGGAAACTCCTGTAGATGGTGTTGAAAATGCGTGTTTACATGAACCAAATTTATGTGTAGCTCAAAACGTTTGCAAGAGCTGTATACAGGGCTGGATTAACCACTAAACAAAATAAGCAATTGCTTAGGGCACCAATGGAAAAGGGGGCACCACAGAAAAAAAAAAATCAGTAGGTACTTACCTACATTTAAAATTCAAAATATTTTTTATTTCTGTACTGTTTGCTACAATTTTTTTTACTAGATTAGAAATCTATCTGTAATTCATTATTCCTGTTATTCCTAATGATTTGACTGGAGTATAAGTTATAATAATGTTTTGTGTCAGTGCGCGATGCGCCTGCTTGTGTTCAGGTTGGATCAAGTTCAGCCGCCGGCCGCCGGCCTGTCTAGCCTGAGCGGAGAGTGGAGAGGGAAATTGCAGTCGTCACTCGTCACAGTCGTCACCGTCATTCAGTCTTCCGCTAACACTTGAGACGGACCACAGACATCCACAACACTCACGTGTTTAGTAGTAAATAGTGAGTTATTGAAAGTGTCGGTAATAGATAGATAGATAGTGTTTTGTTTAATTCCATGATGAAACGCCATCAGATAAGTGGTGCAGGTAAGCGGAAAATAGCAAAAGAGAAAGAAGAGAAGACTTTAAATATAGTGTCCAAGATTCCAAAGCTAAATACGTTCTTCACACAAGTTCCAAAAGATAATGTACAACCTCCGGATCAAATGATATCTCCTTTATCACAGGTTGACCTTGACACCAATACTACTTTGATTACTTCAAAATCAAATTATGATAACGAAATCATCGAGGTGATACAACCAGGTTCGGGTAGCACATCAAGCACTTGTGATCTCATTTTGCCTATAAATTCTCTTAATACCTCTGGCTCTACTGAGTCCACTGCAAAGTTTGAAGCTGGTTCAAGTCATACTAGCATTCACGCTGAAGTAATTAATGAAAATGAAAGTTTAGTGGGCTATGGCGATGAAATGATTCATTCTGCAAATGCTGACGTAAATTTAAATAAAGCAAAAGATCCAGGACTATGGCTTGATTTCTCTACTGATGATGTTGATTATTGGATTTTTAATGGACCCAACGACTGTCAACATCACAACGGGCCATTTGATAAGTCTTACCGACATTTCCCTAATGGACCTTCAAGATATTGTTCACAAAAACTTTTTGTCGGGACAAAATCAAATGGTGAGAAATACAAGAGAGAGTGGTTATTGTATTCACCTTCAACAGGATCAGTTTACTGCTTTGTTTGCAAATTGTTTGCTAAACATTTGACAAATTTTGCTACAAGAGGAGGTTTCTCTGACTGGCGAAATATCATTATAATTGATTCTCATGAAAAAAACACTACTCACCGAGATGCTATGTTAACATATTTAACACGTAGACAGGGCACGGGATTGAGACAACAGTTGGACGAACAAATTCGAGAAGAGTGTGATTACTGGGAACATGTCCTGAGGCGTGTCATTGCTGTTATCCGTACGTTAGCTGAGCGTGGTTTAGCTTTTCGAGGAACAGAAGAAATATTTGGATCATTGCATAACGGACATTTTTTGGGGCTGCTTGAGCTAATTAGCCAATTCGATCCATTTTTAGCTAGTCACATTTCTAAATATGGAAACTCTGGCAAAGGAAATGCATCTTACTTGTCCAAAACCATATGTGAGGAACTAATACAAATAATGGCACAAAAAGTACAGGAGCACATTATTGACGAAGTAAAAACATCTGGCTATTTTAGTCTGTCGGTTGACTCGACTCCAGATTTATCACATATAGATCAGCTAAGTGTGGTACTTAGATATTTAAAAGATGGACAGCCTATTGAACGGTTTCTAACCTTTCTGGAACTAAAAAGTCATACCGGTGAGGAGATGGCAAATCAGGTGCTACAATATTTAAGTGAAGTTTTAAAGATAAACATTTTAAAATGCAGGGGTCAATCTTACGACAACGCTGCGAACATGTCAGGCCGATATAAGGGGATGCAGCAAAAAATATTAGAAAGAAACAAATTTGCTATATATGTGCCCTGTGCGGCCCATTCACTAAATCTAGTAGGGCGAAGTGCCGTTGATTGTTGTGAAGAGGCTGTTAATTTCTTCGCTATAGCACAGATGCTCTATACCTTTTTTTCAGCCTCAACCAGCCGGTGGAAAATACTTAAAGATTGTATTGGAAATGAAAGTGTCCTCAAATCCCTTTCTGATACCAGATGGGAGGCACATGCGGTGGCAACAACAGCAATTTTGAAATCATTTCAAAATATTTTAGAAGCATTGGAATGTATAGCTCAAGACCAAAAACAAAAAGGAGATACTAAAAGAGAAGCAACTAATATTGCCAACAAGATGACACAACTAGAATTTGTTTTTATGTTGCATTTATGGGATGAGATTTTGCAAAATTTTCGTAGAGTAAGCAAAGTGCTACAGAAGGAGGAGGTCAATTTAAAAACATGTGCCGACTTGTATGGGTCATTAGCTGACCATTTGTGCAGTTCAAGAGAAGAATTTGAAAAATATGAGACAGCTGCAAAGAAAACGTTACCAGATGTTGATTACAAAGTAGCTCGAAAAAGATTCAGAAAGAAGTTGCCCAATGACGGCGATGCGCCAGAAATATACCTGAATGCCAGGGACACGGACAAATTTCGTATTAACACGTTTTACACAATTATTGACAAACTACAAGCTGAGATGAGAAAAAGAGGAGAGATATACAAAGAAATAGCAGAAAAATTTTGCTTTCTAAGCGATGTATTCCATAATGACCATAATGTCACCCCATTATCTACTGAAAATGAAATGAAATGGTATTCTCAGTGTTGTCAAAAGCTAATTGAATCTTACCCAGAAGACTTGAACACTAATTTCTCAACTGAGCTTCAGCAGTTTCACTTATATGTGCGACATAAGTTTAGTGCAACAAAAAATGCAAAAACAAGGTTCAGTCATGCTGAACTTTATAAACTTATTGTGGACGACAATATTGAGGATGCTTTTGCAAATGTGGACATTTCTTTACGTATATTTTTAACATTAATGGTTACAAATTGTTCAGCTGAGCGTTCTTTTTCTCAGCTGAAACATATTAAAAATCCCAATAGAGCAACTATGCAACAAGACAGACTAGATGCTTTATCTATTCTATGTATAGAAGCAGATGTTTTACGTAATATTAGTTTTGAAAATGTAATTAAAGAATTTGCAGCCAGAAAAACAAGAAGGAAACTTTTCAAAACTAAATAAAATAAAATAAGTACGTTTGTAAGTTTTTATCCATTTGTAAAAATAAAATTATATTTTTTTGTATTTTGTAATATGAAAAACCTAATAAAAAAATTTACGATGGGTTGTGGGGGGAGGGGCACCAACTGCCGTCAGTGCTTAGGGCATCAGGCAGTTTAATCCGGCCCTGGCTGTATAGATAACCAAGACATTAATCAAAATTGTCTTAAGTGTGGAAAACGACAACACATTTTTAAGGAGTCTCCTGTAAAAAGTTTTTTAAATTATATTGCAACATTACCTAGTGATGGGTGTCAGGTGATAGCTCTGGCCCACAATATGAAGGATTATGACGGTCTTTTCATATTGCGAGAATTGATTCAAGAGCAATCTAAATGGGAACCTAAAATAATTTCTACAGGCACTAAACTAATGTCTATCACTTGTAACAATATTAAATTCATCGATTCGTTAAATTTTATGACCATGCCTTTGTCAAAATTACCAGCGACTTTTAAATTTCCAGGATCCAAAGGTTATTTTCCTTATTTATTTAACATTTCTGCTAATCAAAATTATGTTGGAGAAATTCCAGCTGCTTACTATTATAACCCTGACGAGATGATGAGCTCCAAAGCTCGAGATGATTTTCTAAAATGGTACGCTTCAGAATTGGAAAAGAACACTGTATTTGACATGCAGCGTGAAATAGTACAATATTGCACGACAGATGTCGACATTTTAAGAAAAGCTTGTCTAGAGTTTTGCAAAAATTTTACAGTCCAAAACGGTGTGGACCCATTTAGAGAAACGTGCACAATCGCCGGTGCATGTATGACTGTATTTAGACGCAACTTTTTACAAGAGAACACTATAGGGATTATACCGCAAGGGGGCTATAGAATGGCTGATAAGCAATCGGCGGTTGCAATAAAATGGCTTTTGTGGATTGAGCATGACGAAGGTATTCAAATTCAGCATGCTGGTAACGGTCGCGAAAAGCGGCTGGAAGAGAATATTCTAGTTGATGGTTACTGTGAAGATACTAAAACAGTTTATAATTTTCACGGTTGCTATTTTCACGGTTGCGACCGCTGCTATCCTGACCAAACTGCTGAACTATCGGGATTCAAAAATGACTCAATGTTTTTACGCGGTGAAAAAACTGTGGCCTGTGCAGCTAGAATCCGTTCTCTTGGTTATAATTTAATCGAGAGGTGGGAATGCGATTTTAAAGACTTTTTAAAACGTAATCCTCAAGCAGCTGAATTTGTTGCTAATCATGCAATTACGCTCATTAGTCTCTGGGATGGGAAGTGATTCTAACCATTTCTTGGCCAACATTCAAAAATACA
This sequence comes from Ctenicera cuprea, assembly GCA_958336395.1. Taxonomy (NCBI): domain Eukaryota; kingdom Metazoa; phylum Arthropoda; class Insecta; order Coleoptera; family Elateridae; genus Ctenicera; species Ctenicera cuprea. Next base: position 53,344,393 of record OY284487.1, read on the forward strand.
ACAGTTGTTTCCAAATGACGTCGTTTGGCGCAAAGCATATTGTACAGGACAATTTCATGCCCACTTTCAAGGTAATTACAACTTAATATTTTTTGGTAACATTCAAAATTGTATAAGAAATAATTTTACAATTTCTCAAACGATTGCAGATCCAAGGACAAATATATCACTTACTAGGAGCGCTGTTACCACTACCAGATGCGGATCATCAATTCTTACAAATTTATTTCATGGGCAATTCGGATGCGGAAGTTGATAGGCGTTGTGCTTACAATCCAACAATGAAGCGAACCATTGTCCAAGAATTGCAAACGTTTCTTCATCAGAACAACGAATTAGTCAAAATGTTCAAAATTGCATGAGATCGGATGCCATCCGACAGCCATAATATCGTCATCAGGGCTGACAAAACACCTGCGGGTGAGCACGCGACAAGGTTTAATTCACCGACAATCGACGAAGTGGCTATTGTTATTGTCGGAGAAAATTTGCAATCTAGAGATATCGTGCTTCATCGTCGAAATCACGATGCACTATGCATTTAACCACGAGTTAGAAAGAGAACAACAGTACGACACCGAAGCATTAGCCGAAGCAGTCCGTACAAATGTTCCAAAAAAGTCGGAAAATTCGGAAAATCGAAAAGATGATTTTGTATGGTATTTTTGTATGAGATTTCGTATGTTTTCGTTTTTGAATGGCTTTTCGAAGAGAAAAATGGAAAAATCGAAGTGGAATACTCGAAAAACTCAAAAAGGACCAAAATTAGTGATCGAAGTGCAGCAATGATTTTACCTGCAGTGGCTCAATCTTTGGGTCATAAAGTCAAGGATTCAATTGTAAGTTATTCAACTGTTCGTCGGGAGCGTCAAAAAGGACGAGAAAAATGTGCTGCTGAAATCAAGAATTCTTTGCATCTTGAACCATCATTGACGGTGCACTGGGATGGCAAACTTTTGCCATCAATTTCAGGTACTCATTTCGTTCTATTTTGACTAATATTATCAATTCATGATAAATAATTGTCCGTATTACTTATTTCCTAGGCAGTGGTCGATCAGGTAGGTTGCCCATTATTGTAAAAAGTGGAACAGGAAGTGAACAACTCCTTAAAGTTCCAGAATTGAAAAACGGAACTGGTTTAGTGATGGCAGAAGCTATTTTTAAAACGCTAGGTGAATGGAAAATGGATAAACTTGTTAAAGCCATGTCTTTCGACACAACTTCATCAAATACCGGTGCGAAAAATGGCGCATGCATCGGTTTGCAAATGAAGTTGGGAAAGGATCTAATTTACCTTCCATGTCGACATCACACTTTCGAATTGGTTCTGGAATCTGTGTGTTCGACTTGTATGGGACCTTCATTAGGGCCAAACGTCGGGATTTTCAAACGATTTCAAGAAAATTGGAAGAATATTGACCAAGAAAGATATACCAGTGGTTTTTCTGATGAAGACGTCCGAATTTCGTTATAAACCAAACGCGAGAAAATTGTCGATTTTGCAAAGGATATGTTGAAATCTAAGCAACCCAGAGACGACTATAAAGAATTTTTGGAACTGGTTTTAATATTTTCAGGTAACTTAATTATTTCGTTGGATAATAAATCAAATGTGTTTTTTGAAGGCGATAATGAAATGTAGTATACTCAATTTTGCAGGTGAACCACAAACATCAACTTTCAAAATTCCTGGACCAATGCACCATGCTCGATGGATCGCCAAAGCCATATACTCTCTGAAAATTTACATATTTCGGGATCAATTCAAGCTCACTAATTACGAACATAAGTCATTGCGTAGGATTTGTATTTTTATTGTCCCGATTTATATATTCTTCTGGTTCCAAGCTTCCGATGCAATTCGCGCGCCTAAAAATGATTTGCAAACTTTATATATATATGTGTATAAATAAAAATCAATTGCCGCATGTTTGGTACATCATCACATGAGAATGGCTCGACCGATTTGGCTCATTTTTTTTTGTTGTGTTCGTAATTGTCAGGACAAGGTTTGTATGAAAGAAAATTTTGGGAAAATGCACCGTAAAGGACGGAACATTCGGAAAATCCAGCTAGCATCTAGATAGTTGTTCTGTAAACAATGTCGTAAAAAAAAAATAAACAATCATTTTAGTTTACACAAATTTATAATTTAACGTGGTTTTTTTTTCATATTTTTTATCTATGGTTTTTACAGAAAAGCAATAGTAATGAATAACAATAACGATAATGGTAAGAAATGCAGTTTTTATATGTATACATATTAGTTTACATAAAACAGTTTTGAAAATGCATTTTCTAGTTTTTTGACATTTGCATGTCTAAATTCATTATAATTCATTATTTCAGTTATACAACGGAGAATCCCCGAAGAGAAGCTGCGCATATTAAAGCTGTGGTTCTATGAACAGGACCGCAAAACGCGACACCAAATAGGGCCCAAACACATAACTTGGCCGGCGAAGCGGAACTCACGTATAAGCAAGTAAAAACATGGTTTTCAAATGGGAGGCAACGGAAATTTAAACAACTACGGGCAGAACTGCAGAGACATGCACAAGGAACACCGAAAAAAAATTGTTATTATTTTTATTATTCTACTGACATTTATGGGGATGATTTTGATATTTTAATTTGAAAACTTACTAAAAATTGTACATAGTGTGAAATAGACTAGGTATGCTTTTTTGTGACCATGAATATTTTTTTATATAAAATGATTTACATTACTCAGATATTATGTTTTATTTATTATAAATGCGTTTCAAATATAGTATAAAAAAGTACAAAGAAGGAACAAACATTATCTACACGTTCAAAGAACAGTCGTGAGTTTCACAAAAGCATGTTACACAATAATGTTTTTGGCACTGATTACACTTCCACCTGGACTGCTGTGTTTGTTTTGCAGCAACAGCAGAGCCACTTTCTGATGATATTTTGGCATAACACACGACGCAACGTCTTCTATTAGATGTTCCCACATTCCTGTAGGTAATGCCTCTCTGCTTTATTTGCTGGTTGCTCTTGAACATTCTTCTGATCCAAATTCAGCAAAGATTCTGCCACTTGCCCCCTAAATTCCGTTATGGATACTTTATTCCCAGTTACAGTTTTATATAACAAGTAAGCATTTACCAAGCTCGACCCCAAAAGCAGTTCAACAGCGATCTTCCTGTACCACTTTATTCCTTTTCGCAAAGAGGTGGAGTAGGCTTTTATTTGATCAGACAGATCAATAAAAGCTTTGCTTTTGTTGTATTCTACTATAGATTCTGGCTTTTCAAATTCTGTATTACGTCCAGAAGTCACTTTTACCATTTTACCTTCATGCTTAGTTGACAAAATCAATACATCCCGTTTATCTTGCCATTTAGTTACAACAATCCCTGTAGTGCTTTCTTGGCTGTAGCTTTCACCGCGTTTTAGTTTTCTTTTTATTACTTATGGGGGATTATTTTTTCGATTTTTCCTTAAGGTGCCAACTAAGTGAGTTTTTCGATATAGCAACTTGTGTGCCAATTCCACACTTGTGTAGTAGTTATCAACAATAACTGTGCGTCCGGAATCCAGAAGATTGTTACATAAGTTCATAACAACACTGGTGGGAACAGTCTGTCCCTCATTTTTTTCTTTGCCACAGTAAATTCGAAAATCATATGTATATCCCCCTTCAACACACAGTTTGAATAGCTTCACTCCAAACTTGTGCCTTTTATTGTTTATGTATTGCAAAAAGGATAACCTTCCGCGGAACGGTACTAAAGTTTCATCTATGCACAATTGATCTTTAGGCACGTAAAATCGTTTGAAATTAGTTGTCAGTAATTCAATAAGAGGTTCAATCTTATTCAACCTGTTTGATGCATCAGCAGTTTCATTGTTCGCAAAATGCCAGTTTGCTAAAAGTAGCTCAAATCTATTCCGCGACATTATGTTTGAAACCTTGTTCGCATATAACCCTTTTTTCGACCAGTAATCACTAAGTCTAGGTAAACGAACCAATCCCATCCAAATTTGTAATCCTATAAAAACAGTAATTTCTTGCGAATTCGTGTCTCTCCATTTGTTGATATCGTCATGATTGTATACAGGGTGAGTCAAGCTACACGCCTTTTTCTCAGTGAGTTTATTATTAGGAATTTATTAAAATTTTTTGGTATGCACATGTTTCGAAGGGTGCTCTACAACCTGGAGCAGTCAGTTTTATGATTGGACATCAAATGTCAAAATAGCGATTTTCAACTGTTTATTTTTAAAAGGAACGGTAATTCTTTTTTTGGCTTAAACGATGCTGTACGATGTTTACAATAAGATCCTTACTGAATTTTTTCCCAATTTTTACGATTCGGCCGTAAAATATGCATTCTTTATGTTAGTCTAGTAGGCCGGTAAATACGCACGCGTCACCATGCGTAAAATAAGTGAACTTTTGATGAAACTATTGCAATCGATGGATTGGCCGTGAAAGTCCAACTGCATGGCCACCAAGATCGCCCGACTTAACCCCCCAGATTTTTTCTTGGGTTATAGAAAATCAAAAGTTTACATTGAAGAGCCTACAACAGCACATGATATCAAAGAACGAATCCGAACATGTATTCGACTGATACCTGCTGATATGGTTTTGCGTTCCGTATGATCCTTACAACGAAAATTTACTGTGTGCATAGAACGGGAAGGAAAACATTTTGAGCATTTTTTATAATTCACTGAAACATTTATAACGTGCAGAAATTTTTGTTGACGTTTTTTTTGCACTATTTTAGAATATAATCCCTTGCAGTTTGCACATGGATATTTTTCATTTGAATAGTTCCTTGTTTGATAAATAGGTCTCACGGTCCCCTTTAAAAATTCCTCGAAGTGCCCTTCGTTTCGTAATAAACCTATAATTTGCCTTCGTTCTTTACTTTTCTTTGGATATTTTAACAATTCTTGGACTTTATTACTATCTTGATGTTGCCTTTCTAAATGCCGTTCAAAGTTTGTAACTTCTAAGGCGCACAGTTTGCAAAATGTTTTTTTCTTTTTCGACCTTTTGGTACTCGCTGTGAAAACCTAATTATTTCGTTTTATTTAAATGAGCTATTATTTATTATTAACTTACATTTTCAGACTGCTCCTGTAAAACTTCTGGACGCAATAAATTAGATACTGATTCTGCCGTAACCTGACCGGAGGTAGATGCAGCGTCCGTATATGTAGCATCATTGACATCGATATTATGATGTTTGTCTAACCAATTTTGTACATTACCATGGCCATTATTTTTGGTTTCATTTGTGTGAGATGTGATTTGCTTTATTCGGTATATCTCAGTGGATTGTTCAGAACTGGTTGAGCTCTAATAAACATAAAAAGAAAAATCTTCTAACTTTTGGTACTAGAATAGTTAATTGAGGATAGAAGCTAGCACTCATTTAAAATGATAACTTGATTGTTAATCTAATAATCCTAAACTTTCCCTTTAAAACATAATATCGTGTTTTTCTCCGTATCGCACGAAATGCAGTACGACCTTTCGCCATAACACGGTAGAGAAAGCACACTGACACACACGCACACACAAGCACGCCCACACACAAACATTTTCATTCAACTATAAATATAATACTACAACTCAAAAGTAAGGTTTGTGTGCAACTTTGCCAATCCCGAGTGTCCTGATCCACATCCTTTGTAGAAAATTTGCTACCACGACTATATAATAACAATGAATCTCCAGCATCGCCACTATAACCTTCTAAAATGTTCAAAGGAAATCCATCTGCTTCAGGCCCTACACTAAACTTTGTATAATAAGCACTCCTATTCTGCAACTCGAAATCTTGCAGCTCTATTAAAAGTACATTCGCATGATAACCTACAATAATGAAAACATATTTATAGATAATAAAAAATTCTTGTGGTCAAGCAAAATTTGACATGTTTAAGCAGCTAAAATAAAGGAATATAGAAGAACTAACCCGTTAATTGATGTATGGTATATAAACCAAGCCAAAACTCTCCACTCAGATTTCCAAAACCATTTTTATATTACTCCCAATTTTGAAAAAAATCTTGAGACCCATTGAATCGGTTCTGAATAACGGTCCATCCTCCTCCTCGTGTTTGCATTTCACAAACAACCGAAATTGGTTATATAGAATGTTCTGGTTGAATTTTGTATATTCACAATCATTTCAAACTTAGAAACGGTGAGGGATCATAAAACGATTTATGGCATATTGAAGATGAAAAAAATATTTTTAATTACTCACATCAGCTTCTAAGCATGTTTTACGAGAAATTTGCCTTTCCAAACAAATAAAAAATTTGTTATTTCTGCAGAAGGCTATTACATCATCAATGGTAGTCGGAGATCTACGCGAACTACGTGCAACTGTGTAATATATAATGCAATGATCCTACCCTGCGAGCAAATTTTTTGCCTTGAGAAAATATTTGCTTATAGACCTCTTTGACCCAACTATTGTAAATCGCAGATGGACACTGGCTAAGACAAGCAGCAAAGATCAACTTGCTCGCTTGAGGTAGCGGAACCAACAGAACGTAATTTATCAAGCAAATCCAATATCCACAGAACGACATCAACCACAAGCCACAGAAGGAAAACATATTTTTGTTATGCACATAACTGGCAGACGTAACAACGTACGGGCATGTTATTTGAGCAAAGGCTTAATGTATTCAAAAATATCAAAGAGCTGTGGGCCAATAATGTTTCTGTCGCAATAGCGCAATAGATGTTAGACGCGAAAATGTCATGCCATATATTATTGAAAGCAATGACGAAGTATGTGATAGCATGTCTGGAATAATCTGGATAATCTCTGGAACTGGGCCCATACTAATAAGGCATCCGACGTTGGTGAAGTTTTATTTGATAAAGCAAACTCCTTATTTCTGGAGGTAGCTAAAACCAACGGTGAGGTGATGGTACAAGATACAAATGAAGCATCCGAACTTTTTGATATCAGTGAAGTAAAATAGCCTTACATGACGCTAACAAACCATCTTATCATATGGTAAAAGCAAATGATCTCGCTTTGTCGACAATAAAAATGCCAAAGCAAAAAATCCATGAAATTTTCAAAAAAACCTTATCAAAAAAAAACAAGAAAAATTCTAAATTTTTTTGATAATTATTATGACATCGTTAAAGATATAAAAAATGGTAAAATTGTTCAAGAATCAGACGTTAAAGCGAGTTCTAAGAAAATAACTATTGATATCCACTTTATTAAGTAAGTATAGTGTAATGTAGAACTATAGTTGTAAAATGTTTGTACAGACGACGCCTTTGAAAAACTGTCAATCTTGTTGAGCAAAAATTACGTCGGTAACGTTGACCTTGTCCTGTATGCAGTAAAAACACGCAAAACACCGTACAACTCTTAGTTGCAGTGAATGCCTTTTATGGAGACACATTCGTTGTACAGAATTGTCCAGACGATCTAAATCGAAACTATGGATGCTATGGTTCTGTAGAGAATGCTGTTTACAGCATATTTGTGTTATTTTCAATAAAAATATAACATTATGATGCTAGATACAGTGAGTTTTTCTTTTTTGTATACATACCAGCTATGTATACTGCTATGGAAAAGAATTATAAAAATTCCTATTACAATTTAAATTCTGAAATAATATTAAATAGATGCTGTGAAATTTGATTTTTAAAATAATCGATAATCTTTTGAAAAGCCCCACATTGGTTACATAAATAGATGCTATGTAATAGATTTCTGAATAAAATTTATTTATTTTAAATTTTAAAATAATTAATTTGTGTAATATTTGAAATATCTTTAAAATGACCCACATTAGCTAGCTCAAACATAAATATAAAATCTGTTGTTTTAATTTATAAATAAAAAAATTTTTATCATTTACAGAATTATAATTTTTTATAAAATAAATGAACATAATTGCCAAATATAATTTTCTAAGCATAGGAATTTATTTGTAGCATGAGACTCTTTTTGATTTATAAATAAAAAATTTAACTGACATACTTTAATTTTTTTTTAATTAATCTCAGGGATAAAATTAGTTTCATGAATGAATCTCTGTGTTAGATTGAGTTAAACAACGATTAGAAATGAATTTTTTCCAGGTTACAACCAAGCAAATTTACACACAAACACATCAACCTTAATTAGCAAATCAAAAATAAATAAAACAAAATTTCTTTATTATCTTATTTCTAAATTGTTACTTAGCTTTTAATCGACTTTTTCCTTTGAATTCTAGAATACCAGGTATTTTTATTCCCTAACAAACTTTTCTTCGATGCGCGCGCTCTACTCATCTCTGGATGTTCCTGATCAACTCGTACAACCAAATTTTCTCTTGTTTCGGAAGTGCTAGCAAACAGTACTATATGTGCCGTTCAAACAATTACAGTCCAACCATTTAAACCATGTGCTCTCCAGAACATAATCCAACATCAATTCCCAGGTACGTAATTATTTTATTTTTAATTATTCATTGTAATTGGTAATACTTTTATTTTAATTTATTTTAAGCTTTGACTTAATTATCAATTACCATTTTGTTAGGTAAAAAGATTACCATTCATTAATCTGTTCTTACAGATCCATTATTAAAACACGAAGAAAATGATTCATTACATTTAATAGCATCACCTGTCTCAACTTTGGACGCCAAGATGTATTACTACGCACTTCAGATAAGGAATTCGCAGAACTTCTTTTCCATGTCAGAACTGTGCTCAGGTACCCACGCTTTTATTACAATTTTTAGATTTATTTATAATTCTTTAATTATTCGACGGATTTTTCTAATTTTTCTTTTATTAATAAAACACATTATTAAGTTCACTAATAATCACTATTTATTAATTTTATATTAAATTTTCTAACTAAATTTTTAAAATTTCTTGGGAGCTAATTACAAACGCATCCCACGCTATCAAAATTCTACCGGAAGCTCTCTTAAAATTTAGCCTCGAACCCTACAATAATTATAAGAAACTATTTGAAATTTTCATAATTGGACCTTAAGACTACCATACATAAAGATTAACAGGAAACAATCACAATTCCAATTTTTTAACTAAAATTAGCCTCGATCCCACATACTTTAATTCTCATCATAGGGATACCACGGGCTTGTTATGTTCATGGTCCAGATTATACCTTACTGCCCCATTCGGTCACTAGAACAGTTTTACAAACCACAAAACTCGAAATAGTCATCCCACCGATAACTAGTACCGTCCATTCAGCAAAAACAAACACATTCACAAGAGTCTAAATTAGGGAATGAATTAGAAATAGCTTTAGTTTTAGAATCAGTGGACACTTCCGCTATTCGGGCTGGAATATCTGTCCAGAAATGGGAAAAGAACTTAAACTCATTTCGAAATCCCCAGCACAAACATTTCATTGCTCAGCAAATTATCATTTGGTCATCAGGACCTATCATTTTCATAGCAATTTGTTTTGTTTTAATATACAAAAGAAAAGCCATTCAAGCATACTTTAAGTCAAAACCACGACCTGTCACGGTACAAGTAGTACATAAGGTGAGAGAGCCTAATGAAATCTGACCAATGCTAGAATTACCTAAAGAACCCTTATTAGAAGAACATGTAAGTAGAACAGGGACAGCCATGAGTCACTGCCCTAAGGCTAATTACATTCCAATGACTTTCTAATTAAACGCCCACCAGCGTATCAATTTAATCAGCGAGATCAATTTATTCTGCAAGATGGAATTAATTTGATGTAATTCAATTAAAACAGGGAAATTAGACAGAATCACATGTGATTTGATGTGATCTGACGTAATTTCTATCAAATTATTCTTAATTTTGACCCAAAGAAATGAGTAAGGGGTGATTTTCCAAAATCTTCTTCAATTGTGACGTTATACTTATACTCTTAATTTGAACCTTAAAGAATTGATTGTGTAATATTCTCGAGCAATCTGTTTCAATTACTTTACATATCAATTAGGAAATTTTTATTTTGCTTGAACCCTAATCACCTTGTTTACAAATTAGTATAAAACAATTAACATCTGTATAGCCAAAGGCTAAAATGTGTTTACAAACTGTAAAAATTCGCAAATGACACCAAATGCTCCTGTCATTCTAGTCCATCTCTTTGTTACTCTAATGGTTTTCTGTAATATTTTGGAAAACACAAATGAAAGTTGTGAGTGACATCTATTCTTTTTACAGCCTTAATCGCCTTGTTTACAAATTAGTATAGGAAATTACCAATATGGCTTTCACGGTCATTTGTATTTAAGTAGAAATTAAAAATATTTTTTGAAATACAAATTGTGAAACAATTACCAAGAGTTTTATTTTAATAATAATCTATTAATTTTTTAATAGTTAATTATTTATTTTTTGAAATTCCTTTAAATAATATAAACGTGTTTACAAATTGTCGAAAGTCGCAAATGACACCAAATAATGACAAATTCTGTATAACTCTAATGAGTAATAACATATTACTCAAAAATATTTTGGAAAATTACAAATGAAGGTTATAAGTAACAGTTGACTAATTACCTAATTAATAAGTTAAGTAGGTATTAGCTTTAAATACGACACTTTTGCCCATAAACGTTTAGTGTTTAGACGTGATTATTACAGGTTATTTAAAATTAAATAGTGTAAAATGATGTACGATCAAATACTGAGTGCCCTTGCAGTGGATCAGATTCTTGATCTAGTAAAATATGGCTTAATAAAGGAAGCTGCAATAAAAATCGCTTATGAGGTCATTGTTAATAAAATTATTTTTGATGGTGACACAAATTTTGATATTGATTATTAAACAAACTAGAAAACTGTGTGAAAAGTATGAGTTCACGACAAAACCATGCAAGTACAATTTATATCATCTAAGTTGCAGGCTTCCGCGGCCGTTGTTAATAACAGCTAGGCTTCCGGGTTGGAGCCGCGTCATCGGTGCATGAACTGCCTTGTGTTCCAGATCCCAAAGTGACCACAGCCCTGAAGATGTCCCGTGGAACAGAGGACGAAACGTCGGCAGTTCATGCACCGATGACGCGGCTTCAACCCGGAAGCCTAGCTGTTACAATTTATATCAATTTTTAACCGAGAATTTATTTATTTATGCACAGCATAATACTCTTACGCATTTTACATAACTTGCTGCTTTTATATGTTTAGAAATTAAATGAAGTGAAACCAGGTGATAGCGCAGTTGCCATTAAGAAACCCAGGGAAACTTTAAATGATGTGAGTGTATTCTTATTTGACATAATTTTTTTTGGGAAAAATCAGTTACACACAAACTGCGACTATAAAGCAAATATTTGTAAACAGGCTCCACGAATGGCATTACCTGAAGGTGTTGCTTCAACGTCAAGTGCTGTGTCTGCAAATGAACCGAGACCTTTGCCTATCGGACACACAGAACATAGTCTTAAAAATCAGAACGGCGGCGGTTTGGTGAGTACAGGAAAAAACAATTACTTCTGTTTATTTTTTAGTTGTAGTAGTAACGTGTATTGTACGATAGTTAATACTTTATTTAACTTTAGATCTCTGTGCCACGGTCGAGGAACAAACGCTTGGACAACATAACCATGAGACCCTCTTTAACTAAACGTTATTTTAAAATAATGTCTGAGGGTATGAAAGATATAAAAAAATTTAATGTGCAGGCTAGAACATTAACTTTTAAGTTCAATGACGTTGTTAATTCAGTCAACTCAATTTTGTGGCTGCAGGAAAATTCAGCTGAACCTATAAAAGCTAAAAAAAACAATACTTATTATTTACAGAGAGCCTTTGACGAGATAATCGAGCATGTTACTGTGGGCTCATCACCATCCGATAGAATTGGGATGATACTACGCAATGACAATTTTCCCGAGAAGCCGGTAGGATTTTCATTCAGGCGTGTGGACCAGCTCTCATCATCGGTAATACTCGCTACGGTAGAAAAAATTCTGCAGAGCAATGCAAGCTTCTTCACTAATGATACGATGCGCCTTCATGTTGATCGAGTAACTCTACCTACAGGACGGGGCCGCAACCGTGTAAAGTTGACAGGAATTAACTTTGAAGAATTTTGCAGGAGGAAACTATGGTTATAATTAATCAAGACAATCACTGTCTTGCAAAAGCTTTAGTTCTTGCCATAGCCTGAAGGTCCAGCGACAAAGATTTAGAGTTTTTACAATTAGGTGGTTTTTTTGATACAGCGTAGGGCCTACAGTCTATGTGCAAGAGCTTGGGTAGATTTGTCTAATGGAGGAACAAGAGAACATATTGAACAGTTTCAAGAGTATTTAGCAGGGTACACCATAGTAGTTTATAACAGCCGTATAGGTAAAACAGTCTATTATGAAAGTCCGCGAGCTTCAGATAGAGTTGTTCTAAATTTAATTTTGGAAAATGATCATTATAACGTCATCACAAATTTAGTTTCGGCTTTTTCTTGCGCGTACTTCTGTGAAATGTGTCGTGTCCGTTTCAACGATAAAAAGAAACATAAAACGTGTTTGTATGTCTGCCCATGTTGCCATGCCACACCCCCTTGCAATGTTTTGTTAGATTTAGTAACATGTAACAGCTGTAACAGAGATTTCCGGGGGGACGGGTGTTACGCCGAACACAAAAAGCGCTTGTGTAGCATTTTAAGAAGGTGCTTCCAATGCTTTTGTAGTGTATGGGTGGACTCCCAAAGACCTCACAGATGTGGTTACAAACGTTGCGGTGCCTGTCAGGAAGAAAAGCCCATCGGGCACTTTTGTAATATGTCAAAAAAGAACATTGACAAGAGGAAAATGGAGAAACATTTTATATTTGTTTTTTATGATTTTTAATGCATGCAGGAAACTCCTGTAGATGGTGTTGAAAATGCGTGTTTACATGAACCAAATTTATGTGTAGCTCAAAACGTTTGCAAGAGCTGTATAGATAACCAAGACATTAATCAAAATTGTCTTAAGTGTGGAAAACGACAACACATTTTTAAGGAGTCTCCTGTAAAAAGTTCTTTAAATTATATTGCAACATTACCTAGTGATGGGTGTCAGATGATAGCTCTGGCCCACAATATGAAGGATTATGACGGTCTTTTCATATTGCGAGAATTGATTCAAGAGCAATCTAAATGGGAACCTAAAATAATTTCTACAGGCACTAAACTAATGGCTATCACTTGTAACAATATTAAATTCATCGATTCGTTAAATTTTATGACCATGCCTTTGTCAAAATTACCAGCGACTTTTAAATTTCCAGGATCCCAAGGTTATTTTCCTTATTTATTTAACATTTCTGCTAATCAAAATTATGTTGGAGAAATTCCAGCTGCTTACTATTATAACCCTGACGAGATGAGCTCCAAAGCTCGAGATGATTTTCTAAAATGGTACGCTTCAGAATTGGAAAAGAACACTGTATTTGATATGCAGCGTGAAATAGTACAATATTGCACGACAGATGTCGACATTTTAAGAAAAGCTTGTCTAGAGTTTTGCAAAATTTTTACAGTCCAAAACGGTGTGGACCCATTTAGAGAAACGTGCACAATCGCCGCACAGTGGGGTCAGTGACCCTAAAAGCTGATATTAATCCAAAAATTAAAGTACAGTGAATACATTCGCTTTTATGGGAGTAGTGTAGCCAACACTTGGGCGCATAATAACTGCGCATGTCTCGGGACCAACAACGCCCTTCCTGCCCCTTGCCGAAGTCGAGAACAATAAGTTGTGGAGACCGCGTGTGGCGTTGTAATTAAGACAATTTGTTGAGTGAACTTTGAAGACTGTGTTTTGTTTTTTAAATCGTTCTAAATTTTACTTTTTTGTCATGGAGCCGTCAACCTCAGGTATGTATTATATTTTTATTTTGTGAAAAAGTAGTAAACACTTAAATAAAAACGTTTAGAAGTCATCATTGTAAACTTTTCTGCAAAATAGTGTGTTCACGAAAAGAACTTTTCGATATTTTGAGAAGCTCTGGACAAAATAAAATTGAAGATCAATTCATTTATTTAACAAACCATATTCGAGAAATGACAAGGTGTCCTGAAGAGTATATAAAGGACCTAAATAGCAAAATATGCCACTTTAAGTCCGAATTCAAGTCAAGATGGACGAATGTAGGAAGATCAAAAGCTAGATTTGTCATGAAATATAGTAACTGGCTAGACACGTTTCGTTTACACGCTACGAGCCTTCGAAATTAAAGCGGCGAGGACGTCCAACAGTTGCTTTTGAAGAAAGTAATGAGCGCAAAAAACGGAACTTCTGCGGAATTCTACGCCTATTGCGGAATTAAGTTTCGCAACACAGATGAGTCTAAGAGCATCTGGACATACAGAGGCTTCCAAATTAATTCAAGAGATCACCTCAACCAGCCCTACACGGGCAACTAAGATCAGAAAGGCTTATAGATCATCCCTCCAAATTCAATCTCGCATAATGTCAGGTGAAGATGCCCTAGCTTTATTAATAGATGCTAGGTTGTCTAGGCATCAATATAGTTTAATTAGATTGAGCAATCCCGACAGATTTTCGTCTTATAAAATTATACAATCAGAGAAGAAAAAATGCTACCCAAATAAAGAATATATTAAAAAAAGTCCGACTTCCGCAGAAGTGCAATTACAAGCTCTTCTGAACCACACTGTGCAACGTTTGATTGCTGTACAGGACACTGTTATAGCATCATTAAGCAACGAGGAATCGAAAAAACTATGTTTGGTATCAAAGTGGGGCTTCGATGGCAGCTCAGGTCATAGTTCGTACAAACAGGCGTTTCATGGATGCGAAGCCAGTGATTCGGCTGTATTTATAACATCTATAGTACCTGTTCGTCTAGTATGTGACCCTGAAAGCAGGAACCCTAAAATAATTTGGCAAAACCCACGTCCTTCTTCTACAAGGTACTGTAGGCCTTTAAAAATTACATTCTTAAAAGAATCAAGCCAAGTTTCTGTGGCAGAAAAAAAACGGATAGATGAAGAAATAAAGCATCTACGTAGTAGTGATTTCATCTACAACGACAGATTAATTTCAGTCAGCCACAAATTGATTTTTGCAATAGTTGATGGTAAGGTGTGCAACACTCTCACGGATACCTCATCTACACAGAAATGCTATGTTTGTGGCGCAACATCGAAAGATTTTAATTCCATTGACAAAATGATTAATAGAGAAATTAAGACTGAAAACTTGCAATTTGGAATATCAGTATCACATGGCTGGATACGATTTTTTGAATGCGTACTACACCTAGCTTACAAACTTCCCATCAAAAAGTGGCAAGCGCGAGGTGACAACGATAAAAAAGTAGTTGCAGAAACCAAACAAAGTATCCAAAAGCAATTTAGAGAGAAAATGGGATTAATCGTGGACGTCCCTAAACCCGGTTTTAGAAACTCAAATGACGGCAACACGGCCAGACGCTTTTTTTCTAATTCTGAACTCTGCAGAAATCACCAAAATAGATGTAGAATTGATTTAAAAATGCATATTATATTAGTAGTAGTATCATGTGGACATTCAATTAACATCTATAACTTCCGGGAATTTACACATAATACCGCTAGACATTTTGTGAAAAAGTCTGATTGGTATTGTATGTCTCCTACCCTACATAAATTTTTTATTCATGGACCAGATATAATATCCTCTGCTTTGTTGCCCATTGGCCAGTTAAGTGAAGAGGCTCAAGAAGCATGAAACAAGGATTTCAAAAAGTTCCGTGAGCATTATTCCAGAAAATGTAGTCGCGAAAAATCCAATGAGGATATTTTTAATTTATTTTTATTAAGTTCGGATCCAATAATTAGTAGCAAGAGGAAGCTACCTAAAAAGAAACTCCAATGCTTGCCAAAAGAAGTTTTAGATTTGTTAGTGCCTCCACCTGTCTTCGAATGTCAAGATGATGATGATGATGATGATAATGATAATGATGATGACGAAGAATCATTGCATTTTGATTCTGATGACAGCTATTGACAAATATTGTAGGTAGTTATACGTATAAGCGACATTTTACTAAAAATGCTTTATTCAAATTAAATAAGAGTTTTTTGTGTACCATTTATTTTTTTCAAGTTTCTGAATACTTTGTAATTTTTATGTTCAATAAATTAATCTTTCCCTTTACGATGCGATGTTTTAATTGTTCGTGGAAGTATTTCTACAGGAATGTTTTTAGTTTCCACCCTGTGAGAACGAACTGGATTTTCTTAACTACTTTTCCATTGATTTGAGGGTGAATTCTATATGAATCCGAAGTTGCAGGATTTTAATTATGTTTTTCGGTTTTCGCCACCCTACAAACCACCCTATTTTATCCAAGAGATTTTTTCGTTAATTCGATTTCCATCCCCTAAAAATCACCCCAATTTATTAATGGGATTTTTTTATTATTTTTCCTGTAATCACGAGCTAAATTTGGACCAGTTTCATAAGTTTGAGAATTTTACTCGGCCATTTCTATTTCCATCCCGTAAAAACCACCCCAATTTATTAATGAGATTTTTCTATTATTTTTCCTGTAATCACGAGCTTAATTTGGACCAGTTTCATAAGTTTCAGAATTTTACTCGGTCATTTCTATTTCCATCCCCTAAAAATCACCCCAATTTATTATTGGGATTTTTTTACTATTTTTCCTATAATCACGAGCTAAATTTGGACCAGTTTCATAAGTTTGAGAATATTACTCGGCCATTTCTATTTCCATCCCCTAAAAACCACCCCAATTTATTAATGAGATTTTTCTATTATTTTTCCTGTAATCACGAGCTTAATTTGGACCAGTTTCATAAGTTTCAGAATTTTTGCCAAAAAAATGTTGCCACTGTGCGACGGAGCCATACCGGGCACTAGCACTGGGGGCCAAACCACAAAAAAGGGGGGGCAGAAACGCAACCGTTCAGATTGCAGCACCCCAACAGACAAAACTAGGCCGACTAAAAGGAGCAACAGGGACCCTAAGGGACCTGCCAAGTCCTTTAAGGACGCCTTGTCGGACTTTCACCTGGCCATCGTACCGGGTGAATTTCCTGAAAAAACAATCACATACGAGCAGGCGGGACTTATTAAGAACCATGTGCTCGCAAAAATCGACGAGATGCAAGAAGGCGGACTATCCCCGAGGTTTTCAGAAGTGAGACTGAGGGAGGGTGCCCTGATGATGTCTTGTCCAAACAAGGACACATGGACCTGGCTTGAGCAGACCGCCAGGGAAAGATTACTCTGGAAGGGTGCTAAACTTAGCGTCATTGATGCCAAGGAAGTACCCAAACCAGTCAGGACGATGGTATGGATACCGGGACCACCAGCGAAAGCGGAAACGGTGCTACATCGCTTAGCAGTACAAAATCCAGGACCGACTACAAAGAACTAGAGAGTAGTAAATGAAAATCCGGACCCCAAGGGACAGCAACTCATCATCCTCATGGAGGAAAAGTCGTGGAAGCTGATCCAGGAGAAGCTCCATGGCAAACCCTACTTGAACTTCTCCAGGGTCCAATTCAAGGTCCTAGGAGTTAAGAAAGAGGGCGCCAAAGATAGCAAGGAGGGCTAGACAAAAGTCGACATACCGCCTCCCACACCACCTCCTCCACTACCTGCCGATGTAGGGCAGGGGAGGCCGCAGCAGACTCCCTCACCACTGTGTAGAACAAATAAGGGTAATACAAGTTAACCTGCACCACTGCAAAGCAGCTTCGGCTGCTCTGCAGGCTTTTATGATTAAAAAGACATAAATCTTGCACTGTTACAGGAACCGTAGATATGTAAGGGGGCCGTCCGCGGACTCCGTATAGCAGGAGGAAACTGGGAGCTGTTTACCCAAACCAGTGACCCAAGGGCATGTATTTTAGCCAAGAAAAGCCTGAACCTTACACCATTATAGGGACTGTGTAACAGAGACCTTATGGCTGTCGGGGGAGGCTGGACCAGGGAAGGGAGAGAAAAGATGCTAGTCATCGTATCTGCATACCTTCCCTATGAACAAAACCAACCTCCAACCAGGGAAGTAAGGAACCTAGTGGAGGATTGCAACACCAGGCACAATCAGACTGGTGCTTGGATGTAACGCCAACGCACACCATCTGATTTGGGGGAGCAAGGACGTCAACAAAAGAGGCGAGTCACTCTTAGACTTCATTATTACTAATAAACTAGAAATAGCCAATCGAGATAATGAACCCACATTCGTAACCGCGGTTAGAAGTGAGGTAATTGATCTAACTATTGCAACCAATAGAGCTCACCTTGCAATTGCAAAGTGGCATGTTTCAGATGAGCCGTCTTTATCGGATCATAGATATATTAGATTTGAGCTGGAATCACCAGCAACAAAAAAACAGATGTACAGAAATCCTAGAACCTGTAACTGGGAACTCTACCGACAGTACCTAACACACGGGTTGGATGAATGTCCATCTAGGCCGCAAACAGCAGCTGAAATTAAAATTATGGCAGACAGCCTACACTGCCCTGCTAAGACAGAAAGTCGTATCTGCAAATTTGACGATTTTCAGAATTTAGTGTTTTACAACTGATATATATTATCTATCTTTTACTAAGCTCAAATGTCGTTTCTGCATGGTACATTCGCCGTAATTTGCTATTAAAAAAGGTCGTATCTACAAACTGGCTTCCATTCCTAAGCTCAAATGTCGTATCTGGTCGTATCTACAGAACACTTAGCTATAATGTCGTATCTGCGCAGATACGAAAATTTTACTTGGCAGATGTATGCTCGTTGCTGTAGATACGACTAATGTCATCCTAAAATGCGTAACGCCTACCTATTTAGAATGTAACATAACCTAAAATCTTCTTGTTGTATCGAGGTTAAGTGCAGTTAGTGGTGTGACAGTTCTATATTTAAATATGGAAAATATGGCTTCGAGAGGTAAAAAGCTTGTTAGTTTAGCGTTAAATAAAGAATTGACAAAGAAAATAGCGGCATATCGTGTTTACAACAGAGTTGTTAGAAGTAAGAAGCAAGTCGACGATGATTACGTTCCCGATTGCGACGTGGATAAATCCAGCAGTGCCGCAAGTGACAATTTAAGTGATGTTGATGAAGATATCGACAATATAACAGAGTTTGTAGAAGAAACTCAGCGTGAATCTACCAAATTTGTTTCTTCTAAGCATGTTGATGATGATTACGTTTCCGATTGGGACGCTGGTAAATCCAGTAGTGCCGAGAATTACAATTTAAGTGATGTTGATGAAGACATCGATAATATAATAGTCTGTAGAAGAAACTCACCGTGAAACAACCAAATTTGTACAAGAAATTCTTTCTTGTGTGATATCATCCGCCGTAGAAGTAGAGAATAAAAATTCCCTAGGTTATACCAAGAAAGGAGAACTTAGAAAAAGAAAAAAGCATGAAACATCCGTGTCTGAAAGGAAGGGGCAGAAAAGAGATAAGAAAATAGAACAGCATCAGGTCGGATTCCCTTGTGGAGAAAGTTGCAAGCTCAAATGTCACAATAACATTAACAGAAAAAGACAGGAACAAATTAACAGTGACTTTTGGAGTTTGACAGATGAAGCACAGCGGCAATTTATCTTCAGTGCAGCTAAAAAGATATTTGTAAAAAGAACAACTACAACAAAAGACAATTCCAGACGTCAACATACAATTTTGTACATTTTAAAAGACGAAAACGGAATAGATGCAAAAATTTGCAAGACATTTTTCTTGGCGACGTTGGGATATACCGCTAAAAATGACCGACGAGTGAGAGATATCGTTAACAATGATCCACAAAAATTGACACCATATCGTATTAAAGTTGGTCATCCTTCGTCGAATCGTATTGACAAACATGTCATAATAGATCATATAAAGTCATTTCATCCTTCAATCTCGCACTACCGAAGGGAACATGCACCGAACAAATTGTACCTTCCTAGTGACGTTAACATAACTTTCATGCACAAGGATTTTATTGAAAAGCATCCTGATATTAAGATATCGTATTAGTTATACAGAACAGAAGTGTCCGCAATGAATATATCATTTGCTGTATTAGGCCACGAAGAGTGCTGGGATTGTGAATCATTCACATTACATTCTAAGACTGCAAACCATGATAAGAATACTGTGGAAACTTCAGACTGCCCTGAATGCCAAAAGTGGAAAGAACACAACAACAAAGCTATTGCTGCTCGACAGGAATACAAAAATGACGTTCAAAAATCCAATATAGAGCATCTGTTTTTTTCTGCAGACTTGCAAAAGGTAAATTTGCTTTAATTAATTAAATAATATAATCAAATACATGTGTTCTATGTTTTACAGGTCATAATGCTGCCGCGTTGCGAGATGTTTAAAGATATTATATTTACTCCTCGTATAATTGCCTTCAATGAAACTTTTGCACCACTTGGGAAGCAGTCGAAATCAAATAAACCTTTGCCTTTCATTTGGCATGAAGGAGTTGCGGGCAGACGTAAAGAAGACCTCGTCTCAATATTTTACACCATAGAGACATTGCAACCATTACAATTTGGCTAGACAATTGCGCGGCGCAAAATAAGAACTGGTGTCTCTTTTGTTTTTTTGTGTATATAGTGAATTCCCCCGAAGTAAACTTGCAGTTTCTGGAAAATAAATACTTCGAGCCAGGACATACTTTCATGTCAGCAGACTCTCCACCATCAGGTGGAAAAGTCTCTTAAAATGAAAGGGAAAGTATTAGATTTTGAAGATTTTCATTTGTGTCCAGAATTCTAATAATGGGCGTGTGATCGTAAAAAATTTTGCGATTACAGACTTCTACGATTTTAAAGATTTTTCATCCAAACATAAATTATCAAAGACTGTACCAAGAGCTTATCTAGCAAATATGGTTTATGTAAAATTTTCCAGAGGTTCCAAATGCTTTAATTATAAAAATACATTTGGTGATGCAACAAGAGAACTAAATTTTTTTATTGCTAAATACACAAAAGAAAACATTCCGCTTCCAAGAAACCGGGTGATTCCACGCGGAATCAGCAATGACAGGAAAATAACCTTGGTTTCAAAATTAAAAGCCATTGTTCCTGCAAACAGGCTACAATTTTGGGAAAACTATCCTGTTTCATTAAACCCTAATGATGATCTAGACAACGACGATTGTGTTTAATGAATAAATTGCCTGTGGAAAATTTTAATTATTATTATATTAAAGTTTGTATATTCAATTTGAATAGTTTATTTTCTTTGTATACTGTTTCAGAACCGTAAAATATATGTACTTTTTCTGAAAATACAGTTGAACTTTTGCAGATACGACTATTTTGCTTAGAGACACTAACAGATATAAATAAAGGAAAAGGTCGTATGTAACAAAATTCAAAATTGAAGAGTACAGGGAAAAAACGTGCAAAGTCATTTTTTTAGCAAAATGAGATACCTGCGCCATCTTATAGTTTAAGCCATGTACTATCCACTAAATTTATGTCCAGGAATAGAACGCTATAGGTCAAGAGATATTGACGGTTTTCTAAAACCTATACAGGGAAAGAACGTGCTTAGTCCGCGCGAAACCGTAATAAAACGTGTTAAGTGTAAATTATATTCATGGTCATGTGATTACATTACTGAGTTTTAGTTGATGTTTTACGTGCTACCGCAACATAGTGTTGTAAAATTGTGGGTATTGCGTCGTCAGAAGGCGAAGAACAACCATGTTTGGGGTTATCATTAACTAAGAAACGGAAGAAGACGGGCAGATTGTCGGAAGTAGCTAAAAAACTTCGTCTTCAGGGCCATGAAGAAGGTCCGGATTGCCAATGCAAACGATTTCAGTGTTTTGGTGTTGTTTCTGCAACTGAAAGATTAAGAATACTTAGAAACTTCAACAACATGGATTCTTGGAATGCGCAAAGCTTATACCTTACTGGATTAACAACAATTACTCCAGTTACGCAGAGACGAAATCGACTCGCTGTTGAAGATGCGCGGTATCGAACTACTTCTTATTTTTATAAAGTGCGTGTTATGAGAGATAATTCTCTTGTAGACGTTCCTGTGTGCTTAAAAGCATTCACTTCAATACATGGTGTAACTAGAAGAAGGATTCAAACTATACATAGCTCTTTAAAAATGAAAGGTGAAGCGCCAGTACACAGAAGAGGGAAGCATGCTTCACAGCATCGTAAGCTACCAGAAGAATTTCAAAAAACGGTGTGCAAGCACACACGATCCTATAATAGAAGAACAAGCCATTATAGCATAGAAAAATCCAAAAAAGTCTATCTCCCAGAGGAACTTAATGTCAGGAAAATGCACGAAATGTATAAAGAAAAATATCCTCATATATCTTATGAAACTTATAGGATGATTTTCAATACCAAGTTCAATATTTCATTTTGGTATCCTAGAAGCGATACGTGCAGCACTTGTGACGAATTTGCTGCTACATCTAAGGCACTTAATGCAAAAATTTTGGGAAATTTAAACCTTCAAGAGAAAGACGACATTCACACTGAATTACGCAATCTGACGATTGCAAACCAAGTGCATAAGAAAAAGGCTAATGTGTTTTATACAAGAAAAAGAGCTGCTCGCAATGAGAGTTTGAAAACATTTACTACTGAAGCAATTTCAATAGATTTCCAAAAAAATCTACCGATTCCGAACATTCCCACCGGTGAAGTTTACTATAAACGGCAATTATCCTTCTTTTCTTTTAATATACACCGACTTTGCAATGCTGATTCTGTGTTCTACACTTATACCGAAGATGTTGCCAGAAAAGGAGCAAATGAAGTGTGTTCGTTTGTACATAACTATGTGATGAATCACCTATCACAAGAAATTAAAAGTTTTATCATATTCTGTGATTCTTGTGGAGGGCAGAATAAAAACTATACATTTTTTCGATACCTCCACTACCTCGTTCAGACGATGCGACGATTTAAAAAAGTTACAGTTGTTTTTCCTATACGGGGCCACTCTTATTTAGAGTGCGATAAAAATATGGGTTTAATCAACTGCAAAAGCAGGACCGAGTTACCAGATGATTGGGTTCAAATATTTAAAGAAGCTAGACACCGACCATCGCCATTTAAAATAGAACAGGTCGACCACAGCATTGTAAGAGATTGGGAAAATTTTTTAGCACCATTCTATTTAAAAGTGTGTCCATTTTTATCGCGGCCAATCAGGGAACTTGAAATTAGCCAAGAGAACCCAAGATTAATTAGACACCGTGACACTTACAATGGAATGTGGGTATCATCTCTGGTAACCCAAGTTAAAGAGAAACTCATTCCAAATTCACTACCTGCATCCAACGAATTTCTTTATCCAGCAAGAGCATATAATGGTAGGTTGTCGTACATTATTCAAAAGTACTTAATTAATTTATGTTCCATATACTTACAGAAAGGATACCCATTTCAGGAGAAAAAAATCTTAATCTGCAAGAATTAAAATCTTTTTGCGGACTGGCTGCAAAGGATTTTTTTACAAATTTGCCGAAATTACCATTAAAGAAAAAAAAGAAACAGAAACCAAAAACTACAAAAGTGAAGAAATAAAATATACTACAAAGTATTAAGTATTCCAAAATCTTGTTTTTGAGTTTACTGTTTGTAATAGATTAGTTATTTTGAGTTAGCACGTTTTTACCCTGTATTTACTGTAGTTTTGTTATAGTTTATTTATATAATAAAAACAAAAAAAAATAACACATTTTTATAAAGCGAAATAGAACACTTAATCATATAAGACTGCAATAAGCAATTCTGTTTTGTTCAAAACAAAGAATTATGGCAGATTCGGGGTTTTTAACTTTAAAACGGCTCTCCTGAAAATTTAACAAAAATGACATTGCACGGTTTTTCCCTGTACTCTTCAATTAATAAAATAATAAACGGGGATTTATATTATCATGAACATAGCAACATTCAAAAGTGAAGCACCTGCAAAACACATTAATTTAGATTTTGAAAATCTCATATATGTGCACGGCATTTTAAATTTTAGAAATTGCTAAATATCTCAAAACACAAATTTTACAGATACGACTTTCTGTCTTAGCAGGGCAGTACAGTCAACAATCATCACATCCTATGAAAAGAGCTGTTGTCTAAAGGTCAGAGGAGAAAAACGCGAAGTTCCTTGGTGGAATAACGAACTCTCCTCACTAAGAAGCAACACCAGAAAACTCTTTAGCCGTGCCAAGTTAACGGGTGAATGGGAACCATACAGAAGTTCCCTCACGAATTATAATAAAGCCTTGAGGAAGGCCAAACGTTCCTCCTGGCGGAGATTCTGCGAGGATGTCGAAAGAACTCCAAAAGGTGCAAGACTGCAGAAAGCATTGAAGAAAGACGATGCCAGTAAATTAGGTTCGTTGAAAAAACCCGATGGGGGCTTTACGATAACCGGGGAGGAAACTCTAGAGCTACTGCTTAAGACTCACTCCCCGGGATGTCAGAACCCACCGGCAGATGTCCAATCGAACAGTCTACATCTAGTCATACCACCACACAGGCGGGCGACAAGGGAAGACTGGGCTAGGGCAAATAATATATGTAATATAACAATAAAAATTGTATGGGCGATCAACACTTTTGAACCATACAAGTCACCCGGAGTTGACGAAATATTCCCAGCACTATTACAGCAGGGCATTAAAGAACTGTCATCACCACTGTGCTCACTTTTTAGAGCCAGCATAGCGACAGGTTATACGCCTCATAGCTGGAGGCAGGCCAAGATGGTATTCATACCAAAGCCTGGGCGCGATTCGTACGCCGAAGCTAAATCCTTCAGACCGATCAGTCTAGCCTCGTTTCTACTGAAAACGCTGGAAAGACTGGTCGACAGATACATAAGGGATGATGTTCTGAGGGACAACCCTCTACATCAAAACCAATTTGCCTATCAAACAGGAAAATCCTGCGATCTCGCAATTCACGAGCTAGTCAAAAGAGCAGAAAAGGCCATTAACAATCGTGAGATTGCCTTGGCAGCCTTTATGGACTCGGTGAATGATGCCGTGGTAAGGCGTGGGGTCTGTCCTACTAGCCAGATGGATAGACTTCACGTTGAGAAACAGAGAAATAATCTCTACCCTGAAAGGAGCCACAGGGAGGGCCATCATCCTACGGGGCTGCCCACAGGGAGGGGTTTTGTCACCTCTCTTGTGGTGCCTAGTGGTCGACGACCTCCTACACCAGCTCCAAAAATGCGGAATAAACTCGCAAGGGCATGCTGACGATATCGTCATCCTAGTAAACGGGAAGTTCGAGGGCGTTATCTGCAATTTGTTGCAGCAAGCACTCAACACCGTGGAAAGATGGTGCACAAGGAGGGGCTATCGGTTAACTCCGCAAAAACCTCCACCTTGGCCTTCACAAGAAAAAGGAACCTCAACTTGAGGGGCTTGAAATTGTGGGGCCAAGAAATAATGAGGGTAACAGAGGTCAAGTATCTGGGAGTCATTTTAGACACCAGACTTACCTTTCAACCTCATGTCGCAAACATAACAAACAAAGCCATAAAAGGCCTCTGGGCGGGCAGGCGAATGTTTGGGAAAAATTGGGGGATAAAACCCGCAATGGTACACTGGCTATACACCAAGGTCGTATTACCGGTTACCTACGCATCAATTATTTGGTGGCAAAAAGCAGATAAGACGGCAATAAACTCCAAACTGGGCAAGATACAAAGGCTAGCATGCAATAACAACTACCCCAACGGCAGCCATGGAAACGCTGCTGGACCTCCCTCCCCTACGATTGGTGGAGTCTGAAGCTCTAGCGGCGGCATACAGGCTCAGAGAAAACATCAGGGGAAGGTCTTCCTGGAGGAAAGATTCTCACTTACAAATCTTTCAAAAATTATCCGAAAACTGCATACTACAAATGCAGTCAAACAAAATACTCAAAAGTTATCACTTTAACAAACCCTTCAAGGTTATAATTTCGGAGGGGGGTAAAAGTGAATTCATAATAAGCCGAACAACCCGTTTTGGAAGCGTGTGGTATACAGACGGATCCAAGATGGGCGATAAAACCGGAGCCGGGGCATACGAAGAGAGCACAGGGAATGAAATTATCATAAAGCTGGGCCGCTATGCCACCGTATTCCAGTCAGAACTAACAGCAATAAACAGCTGCGCACAGGCAATGGTGGAAAGAAACTATGAGAATAAGCAAGTTCTCATTAGGTCTGACAGTGAGGCTGCCTTAAAGGCCCTGCTGTCAGAGAAGATCAACTCCAACACAGTAAAAAGCTGCCTGGAAGCCCTAACTGAACTGGCTGCCCGCAACAGAGTTACTCTGGAGTGGGTACCAGTGGAGCCTTCGATAGTCTAACGAGCCAGCATGTATATCCCTACTCCCGCTATTCGGCGCAAACGTTGCTTGTAATACCTGGACAAATTTTAATGCACTACTTTCCTATGTAGACAGCGGGAATTTGAATTTTGATGAAATACTAGACGAAGCTGAATTGTTTGTAAAAAATTCTTGTATGCTAATTGAAAAATCTGTTGATACAATTTCTGATTTAGAGGATTATAAATCTATAAAAAATAAGTTGATATTCCTTAGAGATCAGCTGTTGCTAGTATTTAGTAAACGGAAACGATATTCGGTTGACGTTTTAATATGGGCCTGTTCAATTTTCTTCGCTTTTCCAGGTGCTTATAAAAGAATACGTGGTAGTAGTATATTAACTCTGCCAAATCCAAGATATTTAAACGCATTAAAAATGAATTTAAGTACAAGTAACTCAGGATTTGACGAATCCCACAAACGTTATATTACAGAAAAAATTAAATATCTAGCTGATAATGAAAAATTTGTCAATGTAATGCTAGACGAAATATATATAAAACCATTTATTTCTTACAAAGGTGGAAAAATTGAAGGGTTTACTAATAATTCTAATAAGCCTATTAGTGAAAGTGCTACCACTGTACAAACGTTTATGCTGTCTTCTATCTTTTCGAAAAATAAAGATGTAATCGGTTTGTATCCAGTTAAAAATTTAAATGCCGAACACTTAAGGGAACTTGTTATGAAAGTAATTCAAACTCTGACATTAGCAGGATACGTTATTATATCTATAACGTCAGATAATAATCGCGTTAACAGAAAAATGTTTGATATTTTATGCGATGGTAAAATTAAATCGTGTATTGAAAATCCGTTCAACCAGAATTACAAATTTTTTTTTTTTCGACACAGTGCATATATTTAAATCTATTCGAAATAACTGGTTAAACCAGTGTGACAACAATCAGAAATTTATTTTACCCCCATTTATAGATAATTCTACATCAGGTGATAACGTGTCAAAATTATTTGCAAAAGTTAGCGATTTAAAACGGTTACACAACGACGAAGAGGGAAATAATATAAACTTAGCACCTGCCCTAAGTAAGAAAGTTTTATTTCCCACAACTATAGAAAGACAAAATGTGCACCTCTGTGTTAAATTTTTTGATGAAAAAAACATAGCCGCTTTAAAAACTCTGAAAGCATCGCAAGCAACTGGCACCATACAGTTTATGGAAATCATTTTAAGATGGTGGAAGATAGTCAATGTAAAGTCAAAATTTAAAGGGCATTCATTAAGAGATCCCTTTCAAAATCCTGTATTTGACGTGAACGACCAAAATATTAAGTTTCTTAATTCTGTAGTAGACTGGCTAGATAAGTGGAATGACTTAAAAATACAAGGTTGTGACAGCAATAAGAAAAAAAATAAACGCAACGGTAAACTAACTGAAGAAACTCAATTTTCACTAACCCATACAACCAAAACGTTAATTTTATTGTCAAGATATTTTTTCGAGGAAATGAATTTTGAATACATAATGTTTGGTAAATTCCAAACGGATGATTTGGAGGCCCGTTTTGGGCAGTACCGCCAAATGAGTGGAGCTGCTTACCACGTAACATTAACTCAGATTTTAGAGTCTGAAAGAAAATTAAAAATTTTAAGTTTGATTAACTTGACGTCAAGTACTAAAGGTAACTTTTTGTTAAAAGACTTTTTAAATACAGCCGAAGTTTTAAGCTCAAAGAAAATTGCTTCTGATATTTGTGACAAGTTTGATAAATCTGTTTTCGAAAATGATGTAGAGCTTTCCAAAAATGATTTAATGATTTTGGTATATACAGGGTGTATTAAAACATGCGGCTAATAATTACACCACGCAATTCTACGTAGAAAAACAAGCAAAAAAACTCGAATACAATTTTAGTGTTAACTCTTTGATTAAGGAGTTATTAATGCTCAAACTTTGAAATTTTTTTCGACTATGGTTGAGAAATAGATTTAAATAGTATCAACAACACATAATTCAACAATTAAAATAAGTACCTAATCAAATATAAATTATAACATTTTGGTAATTAGTTTACTTATAATTTAATATTTAAGAATGCCAAATTTTCGCGATTTATAGTTTTGGAAGACGTTGCAACTATGCATTATAAGCTGGGTTTATTTTTAAAATGTAATAATAAAAAATTCGTAACTGGATGTATTATTGACGGATTGATTAATGTCATTTTTGACACTTGTAAAAGTCACTTTTCTTTTCGTAAAATCTGCTTCACTCATTATTTATTAGTTATTCCCTGTTATTATTGTTCTAACTTACTTTGTTCCTTGTTTGATTCTTCAGTTTTGTGTTTTTGGTTTTGGGAAAAAACATGGCATACAGTTTTCCTGAATACGCAGATATGTATTTGATATTAGGCGAATGTGGCGCTAATTGTCACCGAGCTTCAAATTTATATGCCGAACGTTATGTAAATAGGAGACATCCTAATGCTCATGTTATTGAAAGACTAGATCGCCGCTTAAGAGAAACAGGGAGAATGAAACCTATGCAGGGAGTTGGTGGAGGGCGACCACGACATGTATTACAACCCGAAATAGAAGAAAACATCTTACAGGTATTTGAAGACGAACCTCGACAAAGTACTGTAATGTTTGGTTCGTAGTTGGAAATAAAACACTGATTTTAAGGAGAAAGTTTTAATGAAGTTTTCACGTTTACAAATAATTTTGATGAATTATTTTTTTATTATGTAAATAGCAACCAAGTCGCTAAGTTACTAAAATACGATTGTTGCTACATTAGTACCCCCCCCCCCTTTGCAGAAGAAAAAAAACTACGTAGCAAACGTGAAGCGCATGCTATCTTAGCTACAAAAACTTCTGATCTTTTTTAAAAACAATACAAGTAACGTAACTAATTGAACATTATAGAAAATTAAATTAGCTTGAAGTTGCTTCTAGTTTTTTCAGGTGTGTGTCCAATTCTTGAGGTTCTAAGAGCAGAGTCGAAAAAGTTCAGTTCACTAAAAAAAAACAGAACAAAAAGGGAAAAAAATGTGCAAAAATAAAAAGAACATAATATCTAAACAAAAATATTTAAACAAAAAAAGCTGGTTTGAGGCGATCTAGAGAAACAATTCCATTTCTACCGAAGCCCTCCAATACCATATATTTTTCCGTTCGAGAGATCACTTTGAATGGACCCAAATAATTCTGTTTTAAGCCTAGCGTATGACTGTCGTTGCGTACAAATACGTGTGAGCACGATTTTAATTGCTGATCCACGAAAGTATTGATATTATTAAAAATCTTAGTGAAAACGAACTTGGCGTTGTGCATGTGTTTTCGTAATTTAAAAACAAAATGAGCCATGCCATGCAACCGCTGGAAAATTCCAAAACGAAATGGCAATGGAACGTAAGGTCGCGACAATCCTCGACTCGTGTCGATCCATATTGGCGTATTGTTTGGTGTACGTGCTTTGACAAAATTGAAATTTTGATTCGACTGAAGTTGCAATAATTCTTCATCTTGAACCTGCGCATGTGCAATTGCATCATAATCAACCAACTCGGGTAAAATTGCTGAAACTCGTGTAAGTGCGTCTGCTGGAATGTTTTCGCTCCCCTTTAAATATCGGATATCCGTGGTGAAAGCAGAAACGTACTCTAAATGACGAAACTCTCGTGGTAAATAGGTGTCGCACGAACTTTTGATAGCTGAGCAAATCGGTTTATGGTCCGTATACACGTGAAAAGTCCTATATTCTATAAAATATCGAAATTTTTTAATTGCGAAATAAATAGCCAAAAGTTCGCGTGAGAAAATGCTGTATTTTCTTTCAGTAGGCGTAAGCGATCGACTGCAGAACGCGAGAGGTTTGTATAAACCATCTTGTAGTTGCTGTAATACGCCTGCAATAGCATCTCCGGAACTATCACAAGAAATACTGATCTCAGCTCCTTCTTGCGGGTGTACTAGAAGTGTGGCCTCAATAAGTGCCTGTTTGGCTTCATAAAAAGCTTCTAACGTCCTACCTTGCAAAACAACTGGTTTCGTGGAAGCCTTACCCGGAATAACTAAAGAATTCAGCGGAGCCAAAATTTTTGCACAGTTCTTAATGTGTTTATGAAAATATCCTATTAAGCCTATGAAATTGCGCAATTTTTTTTGATCGTTTGGTATTGGAAAGTTCTTTATCGCCTCAATTTTTGAGTCTTGTGGCAGTATGCCATTACATGAAACCTTGTGCCCCAAATAATCCAATTCACTAACCCCAAAAACACATTTATCAACGTGTAACAAAAGTCCGTATTCAGTCAGACGTTCAAAAACCATTTTTACATGACGCAAATGCTCTGACGCGGTTTTACTAAAAATTAATATATCGTCGAGGTAAAAATAAATGTAATACATCCCTGTAAGAATCTTCTGGACGAATCTGGACCAGGAAGCAGGAGCGTTTCTTAGGCCAAAATTAAGTCTTTTGTAACGATATGCACCAAGAGGTGTGGTAATTGTGGTTTTGTCCATATCATCTGGATGCAAAGGAATTTGGAAGTATGCTTTCTTTAAATCCAATTTAGTAAATATTGTAGATCCATATATTTTGTGAGTAAAGTCTTGCATGAAGGGAATTGGATAGGTATCCGGAACTGTCACCGCATTCAGCTGCCTGTAATCGCCACAGACACGATAGCTGCCATCAGGTTTTAATACCATATGTATTGGGCTACTCCAAGGACTGTCTGCCTGCTCGATGATTCCAGCACGTAACAGTTCATCCAAATGTTTTTCTAAAAACAGTAATTGTGTTGGGTTAAGTCTTCGACACTTTGCACTAATTGGCGGACCGTTAGTTTTTATTCGATGCACTACATTATGTTTAATAGGGGTGTTAATGTCGAATTCAGCTGTTAAAGTCGGAAATTGTTGAAGAAGATTGGAGTAAAGAGTGCGTTCAGGTGATAAAGATTGTAAAGAGAGCGAGTTATAAGAAATTTCTTGAGCATTAACATCTGCTTCTACCGTAGAAGGCGATTGGTAGTCGTTAAGTTCAGAAGAAAGAAGATTGGAAAGTTGATTAGGATGTGTGATTAGTTGTGATGTGTTTGAGAGAGATGATTGAGAGATTGGTTGGATGTTTGATTGTGATGAAGTTGGTTGGAGTAATGGTTGTGATTTGTTTGTAAGTTGAGAAGAGTTGTTTAAATGTTGAGATGATTCGTTTAAATGTTTTATAATTGTTTGTGACTTGTATGAAGTAGGAGGGTTTGTTTGTTGAACAGGTGAATTACTATCAGTCTGTGGAAGAACGGATGACTCACGAATCTCCGGGTCGAACATCATAGATCGATTAACAGAAAGTCGCTCAACTACTCTTCCAACAGCACAGTCTATCATTAAATTATGATATTGTAAAAAATCTAGCCCCAAAATTGGAAATGCCAAAATAAAGTTCCAAGTAATTGGTTGATTTGAAAAATCAAATTTTAAAGCTAGTGTTTTAGAACCATAAGTTTGTATTTGTGTTTGGTTCGCTGCCAATAAAGAAATCAAAGAGGCAGGATTGTATGTTGTGTGGTTGTGAAAGGAAGCATTTGGTAACAAGCTGTAGTTTGAACCGCTGTCCACTAAAAAACTTATGTTTGAAAATACATCTTTAATAAAAATTAAATTGCACCCTTGAAAAGCCAAATTTTGCCAACTGGGTGATGTTAGCAAGGCCGAATTTAGTTTTTTTTTATAAGAACATGGAGGACCGGCACATCTAACGGCCCTATTACCGAATCTTTCATGGTAATAACACAAATTTGGAAAATTTTCACAATAGTGACAAATTTGATCTAAACTTTGGTTGCGAGTTTTGAACTGTCATAAATTACAAAGTGAAGTCAAATTTCTGTTTGTTCCTTTAAAATTTTCATTGAAATTTTTTGATAAATGGAGGAGGCATATATCTTGGCCATTGTACAACAATACCGCGGACCCTTTGCTATAAATTCAATAGAAGTTATGGCGAGGTGGTTCTGGAGGCACCGACATCATCCATACCCCAGCAGAGCTGAAAAAGAGGAACTGGCAGCAGAAGCCAACTTAACTGTAGCACAAGTGAATAATTGGATTAGGAATGCTCGACGTCGGATGCCGGCTGCCTTCGGCGCCGCCGGCGCAATAGCTTCGCAGACAGTGTTTTATTTACGAACTACGAAACAAACATTACATTATATAGCAACCAAGTCGCTAAGTTACTAAAATACGATTGTTGCTACAGTACCAGTTCTGTAGCTCGAAGACTTAATATTAGCCATACTGCTGTACATCGAGTGTTAAGAGAAAATCTCTTACATCCGTTCCACTTCCAGCGAGTCCATGGGTTGCTTCCGGAAGATTATCCGCGACGGATGGTGTTTTGCAGATGGTTATTAGGGCAACACGCAGTCAACCCGGCTTTCATTGAAAACATTTTATGGACGGATGAAGCCACATTTACCCGTAACGGAATGTTTAATATGCACAATATGCACCACTAGGCCGATGAAAACCCTCATGTCTTCCATCAAACTAATCACCAGTTTAGATTCAGCGTCAATGTATGGGCTGGAATTATCGGAAATAGACTAATAGGGCCACACATTTTGCCTCGTCGATTAAACGCCGAAAATTTTGTCAATTTTTTGAACAACGATTTACCGGGATTATTGGAGGAAGTACCATTACTTGTCAGGAGAGATATGTGGGCTCAGTTAGATGGAGCTCCAGCCCACTGGGGGCTTGTAACTAGGAATCGGTTAAATCAAAACTTTCCAGAGCGGTGGATCGGGCGTAATGCTCCGATACTATGGCCCGCAAGAAGTCCCGACCTAAATGTCCTAGACTTTTTCTTTTGGGGCTTTTTAAAAGCTCATGTTTATCAAGTAGAAATTGAAACCGAAGAACAACTTATTGAACGGATAAATAATGCAGTTAGAGAAATAAACAATCGTAACATGCTGCAAAATCTAATACCAAACATTCTTACTCGGTGTACCAAATGCGTAGAAGTTGCAGGTGCTCATTTTGAACAGCTATTGTAGCCAAAAAAAGTATTAATTTAAATAAAACCGCATTCAATCTTGATTTGTTAATTATTTCAATAATTTTAGAGGATATCCATGAAAAACATGAACACATACTTGATTTAATTGCAGAATCACAAACATATACGATCAAGGGTAACTAAATGCATGTCTCTTAGCTTTAAATTGTATAGCGTTGCCAAATTAAAAAATCTTTAAGTGCTTATAATTTAAAGACTCTTCGTCTAAGACCAAATTGGTGTTAAAGATTTTTGCTTGTTTTTCAACGTAGAATTGCGTGCGGTAATTATTAGCCGCACGTTTTAATACACCCTATAACTGGATATATAGCTCACAAAATAAAACAAACTTGCAAAAAAATGTTACGATATTATGACATGCCAAAAAAATATTGAATTGGAATCTTCCTCCAGTATTAACAGTTATATTAAGTTGCTCGATAGAGGTGGTCTAAAGTATGCCAAACAGTATTTTAATGGTATCATAATAAATACGTATTGTTTATTTCAAACACTCATTACTGAAAGATACGAAACCACTTTTTTGAGTTTTGATTCTCATAAGCAAATTCCTTCAGCACTTGCAATGAAGAAATTAAGACTGTCCGATTTTAACTTAAGTGATGAACCTGAGTGCGAATGCGGAAATTCACTGTTAACACTTTCAAAGAAAAGTGTTGACATACTTTGCAATATTTTACTTAACAACTATACGTGAAAAAGTGAAAAATGATATTGCCAAAGAACTTATTTCGAAAAAAATAAAAAGAAAAAGGTGCCCAAAGTAAACAATGATAATACCAAAGAGGATATTTCTAAAAGAAGAAAAGTAAAAAAGTTTCCAAAGATCTTTAAAAAATCAATATCGCTGTTAGCTTAATTAGTATTTTTTGTTATAGCGGAGAGTTTTATTTATAACAATTTATGGAGTTTTTGTTATTTAAGCTTAGACAAGTATATTAAGTTTTTTCACTACTAGTAATATAGCGTAGCATTTTGACACATAATAGAATGCTGTGAAATTCAATTTCTCTACCTTTGCTCACTGACAGGTAACTAATTTTTCATTATTAACCACTGGTAAATAATGAACAAATTTACATTTTTTGATAATCCTGTGACAGTTTTAAAGAGAACGTTTTTATAGCACGATTTAATATAATGGAGAGATTCTATTTAATGGTATTTTATGCATAAAATAGTTGTTTAAATAAATTAATTTAATTTTAAAAATGTTGGTGTATTTGAATATACGTTTTTCGCGCCGTAATAAATGACAACTCTGTCAATATCAATTTCGCCTATAATACAACCACACAAAATAAAAAGGAGAAAATTGTTAATAATTTCAGTATTTTGGATGAAACCAGTTCTTAAAAACAATGTTTTTGAATACAAATGATGATTTAACAAGGTGAATAACACGTAGATTTAATCTTTCTATCGATACATAACTTTCTGTATTTTAGGTTAAGTGCTTACTATTAAAAATATAATGATCAACTTTAAAACTGCCGTTTGTTTTATAATTTGAAATAAACAGGGATTTAAGTTAAAATAGTCATTTTTCGATAATTATAAGGGTTTATATCACTAGTAGTGAAAAAAAAAGTATATACGCCTCGGTAGAAAAGTCTTATAGCCCTCGGGCCTTACATCCCTCGGCGCTACGCGCCTCGAGATCTAACCTTAGCCCTCAGGCTATAATAGTAGACTTTTCTACCTTGGTGTATAATATACTATTTAAATGGCCAAATTTTATTACATATTATATAAATGTTGTAATGAGAATTTATTTACGTTGTGTATCTGCTTGCTAAAGTAATCAAATAACTTTTCTTGCATTTCTTGATATGCATACTTATTTGTTTTTGTGCTGTGCTCTCAATAAAGTGTTTATAATAGAAAAACAAACAACTTTTTCATAGTCGGATGGTAAAAAGTATTCTGTGGCATGAAAAATTAATATCAGGGCATGCATTTACACACGACTGCCGCCTTCGTTACAGAGCGGCACGGTAATATATTCCATCCACTGCTGTGACGTCACGATTCCTACATGCGGGCTCGTTAGACTATCGAAGGCTCCGGTACCAGGGCATCAGGAAATAGCAGGAAACGAAAGGGCAGACTCACTAGCTAGGAGAGGAGCCGAACACATCCTGATTGGTCCTGAATCCACCTGCAGTATTGCTTACAGCAGGGCAAAGGCTATATAAAGGACCTCCTCAGAGAAGCACACCGCAAGCATTGGAATGCGATGCCTGGACTGAGACAGTCAAAACTGTTTATTCAAGACCCGACCAGGAAGACTACTAAACAAATCCTGAAGCTTGACAGGAGCAACCTAAAGAGACTAATAAGTCTGCTTACGGGACACTGTAAGATGATGAAACACCTCACCACGATGGGGCTAATTAACGACCCTACGTGCAGAGTGTGTGATATGGAGGAGGAACCCCCCATTACATATAATCTGCCAATGCGAAGCACTGGCAGCAAAAAGGCATAGGAGGTTCGGAGTTACCTTTGTGGACGCAGACAACTCCAAGCGATCCCCCTCAAGGACGTCCTGGACTTTGTGAAAGATACAGGACTACTTGAGGGTGATTAACTATTACAGGGGGCACAATAGGCCTACTATGGCCGCAGTGCAGTGGGCTCTGACGATACCCGTCGATAAAAACCAGACATCCCTCGTATACTATTATTATAGTATTTGTTCTTTAAAGGCTGGGTCAGACTAGGACATTTTAGTGGAGTCAACTAGTGGACGCCACTAAAGTTGCTATTGAATGTCTTGGTGTGATCTAAAAATTGCCAGTTGTCTTCAAGTAGGCAAGTGAGAAATTTAGTTTCCACTAGGAGCAAACTTTAGTGGCTAGTTGAAAGCAAGTTGTAAATTGCAGCAGCAGATGTCCCAGTGTGAGTGTTGTAGTTGCCTATTCAAGTGCAGAAAGTTTGAGTTTAATGACAAATTGTTATAATATTGTTATATACAATATACATATTGCTAATATAATTTTTCTAAAATCATTTTTAGGACAGGTTATAAAGGGCAATTGCTATATTAGGCAATATCCCACAAGACATGTAAATAGTCATACCAGTTACTGAATGCCTCGATGTAGTATGGTAGATTGTAAACTGTTATTAAAAAAAAATTTTAAAATGTCGAAGTGGTACAGTGAAGAAATTAGTAAATTTCTAGATATTTATGAATAATACGAATTATTGTGTTTTACGAGATTGGACGATTACATGAATAAACACAGTTTACACCAGCTCGCACAACCGCTGGTTTCGCCATTTTTACAGTCAACTGGCTCGTCAAGTTGATTCAACAATTAACAAAATTGTGACAAAAAACTTAAAGGCAATTTTAGTGGCGTCCACTAGTTGATTCTACTAAAATGTCCTAGTCTGGCCCAGCCTTTAGGTGCAAGAATGGCTAGGAAATCGTTATCCAGCTACTGACTGGGGTTGGAAACTAATAAAAGGTCACTTGTTTCCCATACCAACAACACTACCCCCTGCACCTGAATCCCTGCTGTAACTGATTCCTTGTCAGTGCAAAACTACTTGCGCCGGTAGATGTTCATGCAGGAACTCAGGGCAGAAATGTAGCACCCTGTGTGCAACTTGTATGGGTGAAACCTGCACCAATACCGATAAAATTATTAGAGTATACAGTAACAAGGTAATTGGAAAATCGTTTGCCGATATTAAAATTGCAGTAAAAAATAAGGCAAAGCCCTTGTTACTTATGAGTGGAACAATAAAAATTAGAGATGAAGTTGTTGCAGTCTCAACCCCTCAGCTTTTCCTTCGTCTTTTCTGCGTCCTTCAATCGGATACTGACAAAGCGGAGTATTTTGAATAGGAGCTGTCACCTAGGGGAGTTGTGCTTAAGATGACATAGTCAGATAAGACGACACACCCTCAGTATCTTTTTAAATATTCGCGCTACACGAATAACAACGACGTTCTAAGGCTAACAGGTGTCGCTAGTACTGAAATCTAGTATAGATACCAGAGTGAACGCGAGCTTCTATGTAATGAAGATTTTTGTGATTTTCAAGTGCAAAAAATAATTTGTCAGGTTGTATCTGGTGCTGGAAATACCCGACAGGTAAGAGATTTTCTAGTTAGACTTATTAATAAATTATCTAGGGTCATTGTACATCACAAATACTGCACAACGGATATTCTAACCTCAAAGTTTTTGTCACAATAAATGAACAAAATTTGCATGCACTAATGGGTAAGATGACATACCAGAGGTCGGTGTAAGATGTTAACTTACCCTGCTGTGCGATATGAAATCGTTGGATATAAAATCTGATATCTTGGCTTTCTATTACAGGATGCCTGGCAATTATAAACGAACCTCGACACGGAAGAGCGGGTCACAAGAAGACATGACCAAGGCCATTGAAGCTGTAAAGGAGAATAGGATCGGTTGGCTTTCAGCATCTAAACATTTTAACGTGCCACAAGCAACACTACGTCGCCACTATAATAATGTTCCAGTAAATCTTGGTCGCTATAAACCAACCTTTAACCCAGAAATGGAAAAAGAACTAGCGGATCACGTTCTCGAGTTTAAAGAGCGACTTTTTGGATTGAATACCACCGAAATAGGGCAATTAGCTTATGAATTTGCAGAAAGTGCAGGATTGGATCACAGATTTGATAAGAATAAAAAAGGCTGGCTGGGATTGGTTAAAAGGGTTTAGAGAACGCAATCCTAGTATCTCACTAAGAGCTCCAGAGCCAACGTCAGCGGCGAGAGCAGGGGCATTTAATAAACCCCAAGTTATGAAGTTCTTCGATCTTTTAGAGAAGATAGTGACTGATGAAGGAATTCAGGCGCAAAGATTTACAATATGGACGAATCTGGGCTTAGCACTGTCCAAAAGCCCCCAAAGGTATTTGCACTCAAAGGAAAGAAGCAAGTCGGCGCAGTAACTAGTGCCGAGCGTGGTGAGCATGTCACAGTGGTTTGCTGTGTAAATGCTATTGGAAACTTTGTTCCACCTGCACTAATTATACCAAGAAAGAATCACACGTCTGAATACTTGGAAGGTGCTCCACCAGGTACTTTGGAGTTGTGCTATCCCACTGGCTACATGGTGGGTAGCCTATTTCTGAAGTGGATGCAGCATTTCGTTTCTTTTGTTGGCGCCACTCCAACAATATTTATATACAGCGAGTCATGGACTGAAAGGCAAAAGACAAGACTGCAATCTGTTGTGATGAAATTTCTAAAGATTAGGGGAGTCACAAAGGTTGACAGATTGAGAAGCGAGAAAATACGGCAGGATGTGGGAGTAAAGTCGGCGAGACAAATCACAGAAGAAAACAAACTCAGATGGTTTGGACACCTAACCAGAATAGGAGAATAGAACTTCACCAAAACAATATGGAAGTACAATCAAGTGCCCCGTCTGGGTACCGGGGTAAGAATAGTCCCAGGGAACCCCCTGCCTGTCGTAGAAGGCGACTATCTGGGGCACTGGTCCTAATTTTATCCAACATACCTTTACTATCCCGTTTCTCCTTATTTCATTATTTATCATATCCTATTCTTTTAGAGGAGTAAACCTCGAAAATAAATCCCAAAGTTAAGGTGGGAGCTATCGTGCCGGGAACTGAATGGCACTGGGGTTATAGTGTCTCGAACGATGCCCTTGGGGAACCAGGCGAAACCCCATTGTATTTAGCCTTACACCTGTGCAGGGGCTCCGCAGGTGCTGCCCACCCTTTCCCCATTACTCGTGGGACTAATATGGACCGAAGTAAAAATAGTTTTGAAACCTTAGGGGAACTTCCAACCGAAGAAAACCCTACAACCATAGGATCAGTTACGGAGGAGGTGCCACCAGTTGGACCAAACCCTTCTGTTCCCATGGAACTTGGAGAGGAAGCCTCAGCAAGCCTCCCAAAAACAACCTCTCCAAAACCCCAGAAAGACAAGAGACTATCTGGGGCTCAAAGGAGGAAGATGAGAATCCAGGAAGCGATAGCTGCTGGGGAACCTGTAAGACTCAGGACCCAAAAAACCAAATCAAAGGATCATAAGGGTAAAGTGCAAACTGAAGCTGGGAGTAGCCAATCTCCCGCGACAGGGAGCACTCCAACCCCTTATGTAAAGAGATATCGCTCTGATGGCAGTACACCCTCTAGTAGTGGGGCGCAAACCACCAAGAAACCTAGGAGTGATGCCGACAGAGGGAAGGGTGTGCCAGCAATGGCAGAAACTTTCAGTAAAACTCTGAAGGCAGTGAAGATGGCAGTAGTTCTTGAAAACTTTCCTGATGAAAAACTCACGGAAGAACAGGCCCAAAAAATTCAAACGGAGCTATTGGGACAAGTGCTTAAGTGTGCGGAGGGAACTGGACCCCAGTTCAAGAACTCCCATCTTGAAAAGGGCGCATTAACAATCACCTGCGCCAATGAGATGTCGTCAGCTTGGCTAACAAACCAACTGGCTAACCTAAGGCCACTACAAGGTTTAAATCTCAGGGTGGGGACGGCAAAGGAAATCCTACGCACTACGAAAGTTCTGCGGTGGGTGCCCAAGCTGCTCTCCAAAACAAACCCTGCAGAATTATTTAACTTCCTAAAGACCCAAAATCAGGGGCACACAGGAATGGCGAGTCGTGAGCAACCGAGTAGAATCATCTGGACAGACACTGGTGCTGGAAATCGACGTAGAGTCTTTGGCGTCTCTAAAGGGCAGCAAATACCAGGCTTTTCTGGGACTAACCCAAGTGACGTTCAAACCACTAAACCTGCCTAAGGATCTCCAACTCCTTCAGGCCAACCTACAGCACAGTAGGGGAGCTTCGGCGACCCTCTCACGTCTGCTAGCTTCTGGCAAAGTCAACATAGCCCTAATCCAAGAACCCTGGGTCACGGTGTATTAGGTTAGGTGATTGTACGCCTGATACTCGCCGGGCAAGTTAACGCTGCCAGTCCATACAATATAAGCTAGGCGGCGCCACTTGAATTCTGTCTAGACGTTTTTTTCAAACAAGTAGAGTGTAGGTACGTATTTACAAGTTTAGTACACGTGTAGTGCAGGTGTAAAAATTAGTAGAATGTTTGGTGTACCTATGTCCCTTCATTTAAGTAATAATTAATAACTGAAGATGAATAAGAAATGTTTTGTGCCCAACTGCGATAGTGGTTACAAAAGTTGCAAAGGCAAATTTTCTTTATTTGGTGCTCCGAAGAACGAAGAATTGGGCAAGTTGTGGATAAAAAATATACCAAGGAATGACCGTGTATTAAGTACAAAAGATGTCGTTTGAGAAAAGCATTTTAATGCCGGTGATATCATAAGGAATTGGTCTAGCGGAGAAGTAAGCTTTGCATGTTATAAACAATTTGTTTCATAAAACTAAAGGTGTAATATTGCACCGTGTTGGAACATTATTTGCAACGTGTTTATGTATCATTAATTGTGCCTTTCAGGTTACAGTTCCGTACAAACGACCCACTTTACGAGCGGGGGCTATTCCTTGCATTTTTCCAAAATGTCCAATATATCTGTCCAAACCAGAACCTAAAAAAGACGAATTATTTATAAGAACCTCGTGGAATTTGGCCAAACAAAAAAAAAAAAAAACAGATTTGGTAGGCGATCATCCGTCTGCGTCTCTTCAAAGCTAACGGATTTGACGATCTATTGCAAAAAAACTCCCCGAAAATCATTTAATGAGTGCTTTCATGCAATTTGGAGTGGAAGTTGCGAAATAAAGGTGCCAAACCGTACATGGTCATTTTTTTTCTCCGAACGCGACAATGATATGGAAATACTTATATCAGAAATGTATGTTAAAATGTCAAAACCGATTATGGGGCGACAAATAATAATTAACAAGGATATGGAATTTAAGTTATTTGTGGGCAAAACTGAATTAGCACAAAATATTTATGCAACAATTAAAGTTGAGAATCCCATTCAATCAATAAATTCATAAAACCTGTTAGTTACTAGCTTTATAGATTTTCAATTGTGTGATGGCGGGCCTGGAATTAAGGAATACCCAGAAACCAGCGTGCGAACTGAATCGGCAAAAATTGACGATATTTTAGTAAAATGGCGACACGTGAATTGTAGTCTTGTGTATAAAGGATTTGCAAAAGTTGGTTGCAATAATTGTAGAAAATTAGGTAAACAATTTGATATTCAGAGAAAAAGACAAAATAGGAAAAATGTGTTTAGAATTCGTTCAAAATCTGAAGCGGCAGTAAAGGTAATTCAAAATCTGCGTAAATTAAAGAATGTAAAATCAAAGAAAATAACCAAGTTAAACACGAAACTTATTCAGTTAAAACGTAGATTAGAGGAAATTCAAAATGAATATGACAATTTATCCGAGACAAAGATTCAAGAACAAATAAAAGAACTGGATTTACCATCCGCACAAATAATGTTAATTTCAGAGTGCATTAAAATGGCGAAATATAAAAAGAAAACTTCAAGACGCTATACCACTGATTGGTTATTACTTTGTCTCCTCCTACATATAAGAAATTCATCTGCTTATGAATTACTAAGAAAAAATGAAGTAATACCTTTATGTCATGTTTCAACCATACGAAAATATCTCCGTAGAATCAACATTAAGTGTGGTCTAGATGAAGCTTTTTTGAAGCACTTAAAAAAAATTGAGTACTAAAGATCCTCTACAACGCCATGGAATTTTAATATTCGATGAAATGTCTGTACGAGAAAGTTTAGAGGTTAATACTGCAACCATGAAATTTGAAGGAATAGAAGATTTGGGTGCTGATTCGAACATGAATGCAACAAGTAATCGTTTAGTCGATCATGCATTAGTATTTATGTTCACAGGATTAGCGGAAGGATGGTCGCAACCTATTGCAGTATATGGCGTTAGAGGACCAACTAAAGGTACCATTTTGGCTGCATTGACAATTGAAATAATAATAGAATTAACAAAAGCCGGTGCGATTGTAAATAGCATTGTTTGCGATGGAGCTGCGACCAATCGTAAAATGTGGAAAGAGTTTGGTATTTCGGGCAGTTAGACAAAGTACAAAACTATATGACGCATCCACTGGACGATTCTAAAAAAATGTACGCCTTTTCCGACGCGCCACACTTATTCAAATGCATAAGGAATAGGATATGTAGTGCAACACATCTTGAGGTAGGTTCACGGTGTAATATTACACCGTGGGTAGGTTACTCATACATAAAACGGCATTAAGAATTATTGTTAAATTGTTATTATAAATCATTCGACTTTTTAGACTCCGTTTGGTAGTATATCGTGGAAATATTATCGCCTACTTTATGAAGCCGATTCAAAAGATTCTGGAAATCTAAGAATATGTCCCAAAATTACACAAAACCATATCCATCCAAGCAATATGCTTAAAATGAGGGTAAAATTGGCACCGCAAATACTTAGTAATTCCGTAGCAGACGGCTTGTCCTACTATAAACAAAGAGAAACACCAGGATTTGCAAGCTCGGACCCTACTATTACATTTACCAGGTTCATGAATAATCTCTTCGACTGTATGAATAGGAAA
This sequence comes from Ctenicera cuprea, assembly GCA_958336395.1. Lineage (NCBI taxonomy): Eukaryota > Metazoa > Arthropoda > Insecta > Coleoptera > Elateridae > Ctenicera > Ctenicera cuprea. The sequence goes on from OY284487.1 coordinate 53,387,367, forward strand.
ACAATAAAAGAAGGTATTAAATTAGATAGTCCAGATTTACAAACCTTAGAAACATCCTTAAAATGGCTAAATAATTGGGAAACTATGCTGATTTGTGAAAATGTAACAAAACAGGAATTTTTAACAGCGGTATCCGTCAATAAAATAACATTTTAGCTAGCGTTTGTTACCCTAATTCACTTTTAGAGCACCGCAGAAGGCTTACGAGTGTCAATTCAATCACTAATTGATATTTGCAAGGACTTAATAATTAAACACAGCTTCAAGTACGTGTTAACAGCTAAAATTAATCAAGACTGCATCGAAGTAAGTTAATAATATGTAGGTGCTTTAATGTATGTGATTGTATATAAATATTTTTAGAGATTCTTTGGGACTATTCGCCAAGCGGGTTGTCAGAATGACCATCCAACCTTTTGCACCTTCATGCAGTTATATAAACTATTATCTGTTTATAAACTGCTAAAGCCTCCAAAATTCGGCAATTGTTATGTTTCAGAAGATAACTTAGCGCCTTGTTTAAGCATTGGCGATTTAGAATGCTTGTGGAAAAAATCTCCCGATCAGTCGGTACATGTGAATAATCTAAAAACGCGATTAGATGGGCTTATTCAAACTGATAAGTGGGAGTGCGACGACATATTTCAGAAGCACGATTGCTCTAAGCCTGAAGTTGTTAGCTGCATTTTGTATTATGTCACTGGGTTTGTTTGTAAACGTCTAAAAAAATCACCAAATGCACTAACTGCCTTGATGCACTTATTGTTAGACAAAGAGAAGCCCTAGTAAAAGAAGCTGAATTAACTAACTTAAAAACAAGAGGTTTCCTTGTTCACCCCAATATGAATATTTTTAATTTATTCCGTTTTATAGAAACCTTCTTTAGTAAAAATGTGAAAGAATCTTTGGATATTTACGAAGAATGTATTAATCACGTATGCGAAAATTACAAATTTACATTTCCGTGCAATGTACACAAAGACGACATCATATCATACAGCATGCATTATTTTATTTTGTTTCGAATCAGACTATATTCTAAACAAGAAGAATTAAAGCCCATTAAAAAATCCAGAGAACAAAAGAAAGTTGCCAAGTTATGCAGTACGTACAAATAGAAATAAAGTGGAAGTCCTTTGACCTAAAATTAAAATATGCGCTAATTTTTATTTTTGATGGCAAAAATTATTATTTACTGTTAACAAGTCGGTCATCAGCTATTGGTACAACTAATAACTGCAATATTTTACTGGAGTTTTATTTTATTTGATCAATTCTATTGAGTACAAAGAATTTTTCTGAAACTAGTCTTTTAGTTTAATGTACATACTATTTCAAATTGATGCCAATTAAATTTAAATTTTGAGTTATAGATAGGTAATGTTAAAAGCGTTATGTGGCCAGCTGATCGGCCCTTTAGCGGCGGTCGTACAATCACCTAACCTAATATTACACCGTGCCCTGGGTCTCCAAGGGCAGGATAATGGGGCTTGGCCAAACCGGAGGTAAGTTAATCTATGATAGATCAGTAGAAACACCTAGAACCTGCATCTATGTGGGGAATGGAATGAATACCTTACCCATGATGGATTTCTGTTCCAGAGATCTAACTACGATACGTACAAACTTTCAAGCAGAAGGGAGCACAGTGAAGCTTATTTTAACTTCCGCCTATCTCCCTTATGACTCGCCAACACCTCCACCATCACCTGAGTTGGAACGACTAGTGAATCACTGCAATGAAACCAAGACTGAACTTTTGATAGGAGCAGATTCAAACTCTCATCATATAGTCTGGGGCAGCAGCAATACGAATAACAGAGGTGTCTTTATTAACCTTTATTTGTAGTAATAACTTACATGTAATAAATGTGGGCAACGAACCTACTTTTGTAACAACTGTTAGGAGGGAGGTCATAGACCTTATCCTAGGTTCCTCCAAAATATGTAGGAAAATAACAAAATGGAATGTTTCTAGTGAGCCATCTCTCTCAGATCACAGGCCTTACTTTGGGATCTGGTTATAAACCAACTCCTCACAAATCTGAATACCGAAGGCTACTTCACCCTTGGTTATGCAGATGACATAGTCGTTCTTATAGAAGGTAAGTACGGCACTATAATCTCAGAAATAATGCAAAATGTTCTGTTCAAGGTGGAGACGTGGTGCAACAAGGAAAACCTTACGGTAAACCCTGCAAAAACCAGTCTCCTACCATTTACTAGAAAAAGAAACCACGGAGGCATACACCCACCGAAACTCTTTGGAGAAACTCTACAAATTAAGGGGGAAGTCAAATACTTGGGTGTAATTTTGGATACCAAGTTGACTTGGAACCAACATTTACAGAGAACTACCAATAAGGCAAAAACATCCTTGATGATGGCAAGAAGAGCCTTTGGAAATAAATGGGGATTAAAACCCAAAATGGTCTACTGGTTATACACAACAGTGATAAGACCAACAATACCCTACGGTTCACTAGTATGGTGGCCAAAAGTAAATCAAAGACAGACAATTAACCAGCTTCTTAGTGTTCAAAGACTGGCTTGTTTCTGTATAACTGGAGCATTCAGGAATACTCCGACAGCAGCACTGGAAGCTCTTCTGCAACTTCCTCCCCTAGAGCTAATAATCAAGGGCGAGGCACGCATGGGAGCATACCGCTTAAACTGCACGGGCAATTGGAGAAGCAGCCAACAGATATGGGGACACTCCAAAATAACAACTGTAGTATCCGACCCAATGCTAGACATGGGTACGGACTACATGTTAACAAAATACCCCTTTCACAAACCATTTGAAGTACGGATAAACCGTGAAGAGTGGCAACAAGGAGAACCACCAGACTTGCAAAAAAGCCTAGTATGGTATACAGACGGTTCACGCATAGACAACGGAACCGGAGCTGGAGTATACGGTAGTAAACCAAGATATAGCACCTCTATATCACTGGGCCAATCTACCACAATATTCCAAGCAGAAACATATGCAATCTTAGCAGCAATAGAAGAGAATATAAGAAGGGGATATATGAACAAAACCATCCTTATCACCTCTGACAGTCAGGCAACTTTAAAAGCACTGAATTCAAACCAGATCAAATCAAAGCTTGTCTGGAACTGCCTTTGTAGCCTCTTGAAACTGGCAAACTCTAACAAGGTAAAACTTGTGTGGGTGCCGGGACACAGAGGCATAGAAGGAAATGAAAATGCAGATAAACTAGCAAAGCAGGGATCTGAAACACCATTCACAGGGCCTGAACCTGTGGTTGGCACAACTAAAAAGACAGCGAGGGGAGCAGTTAAAGAATGAAAACACTCGGAACACTGGAAACTCTCACCTCGACAGAGACAAAGCAAAGCTATGATGGGCAGCCATCCCCATAAGCTGACAAAACCCGCCCTGCAACTTAGCAGGACTCCCAACAGAATAGTGACGGGACTCCTAACGGGACACTGGCACTTCAGAAAACATCTGCATAACATAGGCTATATAATGAAGATCCCATATGCAGACTATGTGGCGAGGAAGAAGAAACAGCCTCCAATATAATATTCGAATGCGAAGCCCTAGCTCGCAGAAGATTCCAAATCTTTGAAGGCATCAATCCCAATAAGATACAACCGCCAACCAGTCTGATCAACAAACTCCTAGACCTGCTAAAGGGGACGGATCTACTTGACAGTGACTAGCGACCGAAGGGGATACACAATAAGCCCAAGAGGCCGCAGTGTTAAAGGGCGTAGCAAACCCTCCCCGTTTCAAATCAATCAATCAATCACAATCAAGAAGACCCCGATTTAACTCAAGACTAGCTGGAACAGCACAGTTACTGCAAGAAAGGCGTACAATGGACGGAAGCAGTAGAAATGACCAAAGACAGGAAGACATGGAGAAACTTCACCCAAGCAAACAATGCCAAGTCTCCTCGATACCAGTAAATGGTATTTAAAGGATCTGGATTAAGAAGGAAGGGAAATGCGACTATTAGTTGACCAAACTAAACAAGGTACTGGAACTAAGTAATGATGGCAATACCGCTCGCAGTTTTTTTAGCAATCCTGGACGTTCGGCGGAGATTGCTGACATTGACAAAAATTTGATCTCATTTTGCGACAATTTTATATGCGATCTCCAGTGTTTTTTACCACTAAATGCGGAAGAGTTTTGTATACACTAAAGAAAAACTTGTGATTTGTACTAGTTAGTCTGTATCCGTGGTTTTATATAGCCGCCAGCATGTACAAAATACAATACAAATGCCTATTTTATTTGATGACAAATATACAGTAGGAGTGAATTGTAAGCATGTTTTATGCAATAACGATTAAAAAAATCCAGTTTTATAGTGCCTATATTTGCCTATTTGAACATAATGCCTATTTTAAAGATATTGTGCCTACAAATGCCTTTTTTACTATTTCACTTTTTCAAATTCTTCAAAGTAAATCGCTTTCTTTAAGATTTGGAATTCAAAATTCTGCTTAAATTTCAAATAAATATGCTTGTTAACTCTTAAGTAAATAAACTGCCTGTAAATTTCCAAGGTTAACCTTCACTGACTCATTCTGTATCTTAACGAGTTGTTTACAAAATAGAAGTGGTAAAAGTGGTGATTTCAGTTTAAATGCAGATTCATTTTCATTTACTTCTGGTACGTCTTGCACCGAGCTTGTAATTTGTGTTTTGAAAGTGCAAATATAGAGTAGAATGCCAAAAATTCCAAGCAGGAAAAGTGTCCTTATTCGGGAATGGATAAAAAATTCGCCGTGGTTTACCACTGATGGAAAAGTAATTTTTTGCCAAGTCTGCACCAAAGAGGTGAGTACTGATACAAATTTTTCTTTTAATTGTTGTAAATCTTAAATGGGGTATTGTTTTTATTTTCACTATTTCTATTAATTGGTAGGTTTCAAGTGATAAAAAGCATCATGTTCAACAGCATGAGAAAACTGCAATTCATCAGTCGAACATTAAGCGAAAACAATCATCTTCATCCTCATCGGTTCAAAACTTTTGACACAACCGGTTTCCGGAAAGCATGACCAATTTTACGCCGACATGTGCAAGGCCCTTGTTGCTGCAAATATACCTTGGAGAAAAGTGGAAAACCCTACTTTTAAATACTTTTTAGAAAAGTATTGCGGACGCAACATTCCGTCGGAATCTACATTAAGAAAATCATATTTAGAATCGCAGTATAACCAAACACTGCACAAAGAAGACATTGGCGATTCATATGTTTGGATAGCAGTTGACGAAACAACGGATGCTGCAGGTAGATACATAGCGCATTTAATTGTAGGAAAATTGAATAAAGATAATTTTGAGTCAAAACCAATCGAAAAAGCAAATAGTGAAAATATAGCCTATTTTGTAAATACTTCGTTAAAAGTACTCTACCCAGATGGCATCAAGGATAAAAACATACTTTTGATGCATTCAGATACTGCACCCTATATGATCGCTGCTGGAAAATTACTTAAAGTTTTCTATCCAAATCTTCTGCTTGTTACCTGTTTCGCGCATGGACTTCATAGAGTTGCCGAGGAAATTAGAAATAATTACCCAAATGTAAACAAATTAATTTCAAGTGTCGAAAGGTTTTTTGTAAAGCCCCATCTAGAATAAACTGTTTTAAAGAAGCATTACCCAATACCCCTCTGCCCCCGGAGCCCATTATTACGCGATGGGGAACGTGGCTTGATACCACGGAATACTACAATGCAAATTTTGATCAAATAAAAGCTGTCGTGGATACATTTTCAGCAGAGGATAGCAGTTGCATACTATCTGCGCAGGAAGCTTTGGATAACAAAAATGTCAAAAAGGAACTAGCATTTCTTAGTGCAAATTTTACATTCATTCAGTGGCGTAGCTACCATAGTGCTAGGCGGTGCCGTGCACCGGGGCCCCCAAGCTCAGGGGGCCCTCGGACCCTGACCAGCAAACCTCAAATTGAACTAGCGAAAAATTCTCCCACTTTCGGAATGTAAATAAAATAGGTTGCAACACGACTTTAATCATGGCAACTCATTTTAAAGAATACAGGGGAATTCCCAACAAGTTTCGAACTTCTGTTCGAAACTTGTGGGGAATTCCCCTGTATTCTTTCTGTTGTTTGTGCAGTGTTTCCGGGGATTCCCCAATGACGTTTTGTAGCGTAGCATTACATTACGTTTCAGTTTCTTGTTAATCTTGTTAGTTGTTGGTTGTTCCCTGTTTTGCATAAATTAGAGAATAAGAGAACTAAAATTGTGCATAAAAAAAGAAACCTAGTGGTGCGTTTAAGCGCAAACAACGCCAGGAAAGAGATGATAGTAAACAAAAATTACCAAAAATTGACAAATTTTTTAGTCAGCCTTCTACAAGTAGTTTTGGCCCAAATATTTCTGTTGATAGTGACTCAGATAATGTGACCACTGCAGTGCCGGTTGAGAAGCCTACTGAAGAAGATTTGATCATCATTGCAGTTAAAGATACCGCCGCCGGTGACGATGCCGCCGATCATATCAACGACAACGATGTCTGCACGGCACAGGTAACAGCGGAGGAACCATCGACCTCATCATTTATCGAAAATGTGATCGATCAATCTTCTTATGACTTGGAAAACTTTACGAACAGGATATTAAGTGATAATGAAAAACGTCAAATTCTTGATATAGGGCCTTTACAGCCTTCAGGGCCTTTTCCAAAAGACGTCCGCCAGAACAACAGGTGTTTTTCAAAATCGTACTACTTTTCAACTTCTAAATATGGACCAGTTCATCGTTTTTGGCTGTGTTATTCTAAAATACTAGATGCTGCCTATTGTCAACCCTGCTGGTTATTTGCTTCGCAAAGGAATACTGTATGGTGTACGGGCATTCGGGATTGGAGTCATTAAATTTATCAGAAAGAATTAAACAACACAGTTTCTCGAGTGGCCATACGGAAGCATGTGCAGTGTATGAACTTTGGAAAAAAAATGATACTATCGACAAGGAACTTGAAAATACAATTCGTAAAGAAAAGTCATTTTGGAAAATGGTTCTTCAAAGGTTATTCGATGTCATACTTACCCTAGCAAAGAGTTCTTTGGCTTTAAGAGGACATCGAGAAAACTTAAGTGAGGAAGGGTACCATGGAAATTTTCTGTCCGTTGTAGAGCTTCTCGCCCGATGTGATCACATATTGCGGCAAGTTTTGGATATGCCCAAAGGTATTTTTTTTTATTTTTAAGTTTTGTTTTCATTTTATTTATTTATTTTTATTAACTGTTTATATTCTAATTTTTGTCTAAAATCGTGCTTTTTTTGTTTTTTAGGATCTACAAGATATCTGAGTGCAACAATTCAAAATGAAATGATTGAGTGCTTGGGGACCACACTTGAAAATCATCTGCTAGAACAAATTAGAGCGTCACCGTTTTTCGCCATCATAATGGATACGACACAGGACATATCGAAGGTAGACCAGCTAAGCTTTGTTGTGAGGTATGCAGTAATAACTAGATCGGAAAATGGACAGCCAGTTGATATAGAAGTAAAAGAATCGTTTATAGGCTTTTATGCAGCCATCAAACATGGCGCGGCAGATTTAGTCAACCAGATGACTTCATTATTTATCGAGAAAAATATTGATTTAAAAAAATGTGTGGGTCAAGGTTACGATGGAGCCAGTGTGATGAACGGTGTGTATAATGGTGTACAACAACGGATTAAGAATATCCAGCCTAACGCGGAGTACGTACATTGCGCCACTCATAATTTAAATTTGGTGGTAAATGATGCCGTTTGCACTTGTGTGGAATTACAGGTATTTTTCGCAACGTTGCAAGAATTGTATAAATTTTTCGGCAATAGCATCAAACGTTGGGATCTGCTGTCAAAATTCACTGGCGAATCGGACACCACTCTAAAAAAAACTAAATCCGACTAGATGGTCCAGTAGGGTCAATACGATATCTGCAATAAAACTTCGTTTTTTCGATATAATCAAAGCATTAACAGAAATAGTTCTCATGAATTCCAGTAAAGATGAGCGTAGTGAAGCAGAAAAAATTAAAACAAAAATGCTAAATTTCGAGTTCGTGTTGCTTTGCGAATTCATGCACCGTGTATTGAGTGAGATCAATTATGCATCTAAAACCTTACAAAAATGCGATATCGATTTGGACGAGGCAAGTAGAGCTTTAGCAGAGACAAATGCAAAGATGCAAATTTATAGAAATGACTTCGAATCATTCAAGTGCAAAGCCAGTGAAACTGCAAGAAAATATGGCATAGATCCCCATTTTCAAGAAAAAAGGCAAAGGAAAGTTAAAAAACATTTTGATGAATTAGCTTCTGATCACCGATTTCGAAACAGGGAAGAAATATTAATAAAATTACTATTTTCAATAATGTACTAGACACAATCATAACTAAATTAAATGCACGTTTTACTGGTATGAGTGCAGTCAGTCAGATATTCAATTTTCTAACACCGACATTTTTACTGGATGTAGATGAAAGAACTTTATTACAAAAGTGTGACCAATTCCAAAGTAAATATTCTGATATAATAGGCCCCAACTTTTCTCTTCAATTTCTTAATATTTACCACCTAATTCTATCTAAATTAACCAAGGCATGGACTATTCACCAATTCTGTAAAGAAATAATGAGATTATATGGAGTGCTAGAATGCGACCTAACAGAAGTATTTACAGCAATGTTACTGTTCCATACAATTCCTGTCACTTCTGCAGAAGCTGAAAGATCGTTTAGCAAACTAAAAATAATAAAAAATTATTTAAGGAATACTATGGGCCAAGCTCGACTCCGACATTTATCGCTAATAGCAATCGAAAACAAAGCCGCATCAAGCCTAGATTTAACCGAAATCGTTGATACTTTTGCGAAAACTAAGGCTAGGAAAAGATTATAAACTAAATTGTTATTTTGTTGTTAGTAGGTAGGTCCGACTTTCATATAATAAACTAGAAGAGATCCCTTAAACGGATAAATTCGCTTTTGTACATGACTTAACTGTAGGTATATAAATTGTTTTTAATGTTTTATGTACAATAAAGTGTTTTAGATACATACATACATAAACCTTTTGATTTACTTCGTTTTATTGCTTAATACCAATATTATATATATAATATAAAACCTAACCAGTTTAGTTAGGGCCCCAGTTTTTTTTTTGCACCAGGTACCACGAAAGTAAGGTGCACTTACTAGCACTGATGACATTTATTGCAAGAACCAGATTTACACGAAACCAGCGACGATGAAGCATCCACAGATTTAAATCTTTGCGAAATATTTACACATCATTTTTTGACTGTTTTGAATATGTTTGACAAACAAAACATTTTCATAAACTGTTAAGAAATTTTTGATTTAATTTTTTAAACACTCTTATAAACCATACATTTTCCACTCGCAATAACATCTAAAATAAAATGTTCTGCAACTTCTTTCAAGTTTAAATAAGAACATGCGTCTTGCAGTAAATCATTATCAAAATTATATTTGACAATCTACAAACAAGGCGGGCAAGAAGTAGACAACAGAAATAATAGAGAAGACAAATTATACTATGCCATGAACAGGCCCTTCAACAGCAAAAGAGAAGTGTCACAAGACAAAATTACGTGTAGGTATATAAAACAATCTTCCGACCAACACAGACATATGGATGTCACGGGTAATGTCGAAAGGAATGAAAAGAAAAACAATCAGTAGAGATGAAATACTCAAGGAAAGTCCAAGGAGTTACGTGGAGATCAATAGTGTTAAAATTGAATTGCTCAGATCAGGTAGCAAGTAATATGGAGAAAATAATTTCACAGAATGGAATTTTACAATAAAGACTACATGATACACTAGGTTGGTATAATTATAAGACTTTTAGAGTTTGAAATAAAATTTCTACACAACAGCTTTATTATCCAGGCAGAGGACAAATTGCATCGACTGTATCTACAGATTTGCAGATATTTGATATTGAATAAACACAATAACAAATACTGGCAATAAATTACCAGTTTTCCATACTTCCTTTTACATTACTTATATTTTTCATAACTTGCTTTAGGAGAAATAATAAAGCTTTTAGGTAATTAAGTAGTAAGTACCTATGGGTTCTTGGGAATGTTTAGTTGCACTTCTAAATGAATGGGAGCTCGCCTTCTTTCAGTTTTCCATCGATTTTTATTATACTTAACCATAAAACACTTATTCGCCGCAACACTAATCACTTAAAAATCACTGTTTTAATACATTTTATCTTATTTACTTTTAGGTTATTTTCAGACAATTTAAATGCATTTGATACACAACCAATTACACCAAATAAGCACCGCGCGTTTCATATTCCAGCTACCTATACAAAACCAGAGCTATAACAGTGAAAAGGGAAAGAAAAAGAAATATATGAATGCATCAAACAGTTTCTGTTAAAACAGACAACTTTTGATAACATTTCTGAAGAAAACTGTAAAATTACGAATGGAGAAGAATCAATCTTTTTAACTTTGTAAATATCGTTAAAAGACACCAACATCGAATTAATTTTTTTGTCTATGATATTTAATTCTGGGATTCATTTCTAACATTATCTGGACACCAGGTTTTTCCAGTGAATTAAACCGACAACAGAAAAATCGTCCAGTATATCTTATTTCTACGGATTGTAGATAATAATCAACAAAACATTTAACTGGAACTTCCTTCACAATCAAATATTTTAAATTTGTACAAGATCTTGAATATTTTCTGTTACTTTCAAGCTGTGAAGGGTATGCAATACTGAAACAACAAATATTATACAGGAGAAGCAACTCAAGAAGAAGATACACAATATCGAACTATAAAGTTCTGTGAAGGATTTTAACAATCTTATTTGGAAAATGTTAGACATAATAACTGCTGGATACTGTTTGTCAACGTTTTAACCTGCATTAGGTATATCAAGACTGTTGAATTCACGCGTCAAGTTTGGTAAGAACGCCAGTTAAATTATATCAGTACTTTCAGCATGATCTAGAAATCAAAAGAAAAGCAGCAGTGGAAAACCCAGACATCTCCGAGATTAAAGAAAGCTCGAATGTCAAAGTCACAAACGAACACACTGCTGATCTATATTTTTTTCTTTATCGCGGGTATCGTTCATTCTGAATTAATTATACAAGTTCAAACATTTAAGATGGTTTATGATGTGCAAAGACTGCTGGATACTGTAAAAAGGAAAAGGAGAAAACTTTGGCCTCACCAGGACCGACTTTTCACAAAGCACTTTCTATCCACCAATTTTTAAACACTTAATTAGAACACTCCCTTTACTCCATTGATGTGGTTCCAAATGACATCAATATATTCTTGTTATTCCTCACCACTGTTAAAAAGTTTAATTAATAAATTATCGAGTTTCCTCCAAATCAACATAATCTAAAATGCTGATAATAAAAATGCATTTGGGAATCCTCCCAACAGAAATAATTTACATGTATTTTGCACCATACAATTCAAAATTTCCAATTATAGTATTGAATATTTGAAAACAATTACATCAATTCTATTACACTGAATGTATACCTTTTTTCTAGTCAACTTCACGTGATTCTTCTTTACCACTGTTTTCTTTGTTTTCTGATGAGCATCCCGTAGTTTGGCAAGAGGGTTACTGCACCAGATTGGGTATTGACATGTTGCTGATCGTTTGCAGTCGTGCCATTCCATTATCCTTTTAGAAAAAGATTACACGATTAGTTAATTAAGACTTCAATGTAAAAATTACGCAAAGAAACAGAAAAATTGTAAAATAAGAAAGAAAGAAGCGATTTTTATTAATAATTACGATGATATTGTTTCGTAACCTGCCGAAATTATTTATACAATCAGTTAATTAACTTTGTCTTCTAAATAAGCCACGGGTGGGAGGTTTAAAAAAGCAAAAACAAAGTTTTAAGAATATTAATGAACTATATTTATATTTAGATAAAGCAGATGGAAATACAGCAAAACTCTAAAAATATTTATTGTTGAATTTGTAAATTACTACGAAGAAATTTACACTGGTTACTGCAGTTCAAAAAAACGTACGACATAAGTTAACGCAACATGAAAATTCTTTTAAACACGTGAAAAGTAATATGCATAACAAATTGCAAAAGTATAATAAAAGACATTAGATACAACAAACAGTTAAAAATCTTATTACACAAGATGAGAGGGCATTCCAGAATGCTGTCAAATAAAATTCCACCAAACATAACTTAAAATTTGATAACCTTAAGATTTGCATTTGCGTAAATTGGAGGGTGTATAAATGCTTTAACTTTTTCTTACGGACCTACATAAACAGACACGGATACACTACTTACAAAAAGTGTGTATAAATTAGGCCTAATAATTACATAACGATATTCAGGTATTATATTGATCACAAGGTTCTACAAGTGGTATATCGCAAAGTTTTGTATTAAGTACACCTGGGTAACACACATGAAAAATCATCTTTCGTAAAACTATTATTCAAGTGCGTTTACTTTACATGGTGTTACATAAATTAAAAACATTGAATACATACCTTTTATAAGCCTGTGCCAAGGGTTATAAAATTTGTTTTAAATTTTAATGAATAGTTGGAAAACTTTCAAGGAAAAGTTATCATTTTAATTTTTACAATTTTTTCAATACATTGTTTCTTCCCCATTAGAAGACACAAACTTGCCTTGTTTACGGTCAATTTCTACATTACTTATACTCCAAGAACTACAAATATTTAGAGTTTGAGGTTATGTTACCAACATTGTGAACGCCAAAAATTGTGGGAAACGGTAAAATAATTAAAGGCAGTGTAAACGCGTCCGATCAGCGAACGAATATGAATTCATACGCGTCCGACCAACGGACGAATAAGATTTCAAACAAATAAGATTAGGGGTGCGTCCAATCCCCAGAAACATGTTGAATACATGTTCGAATGCTGATCAAACGTACATGCACAGCAGTTGACATCTTTTGTTCTTAGTGGCTCTTATTTTTTGACTCTTTAGCATTTGTGCAGTTGACCACATTTAGAAATTTACAACTTAATATGGAATCAAAGATCGAAGTCCCATTAGGTATTAAAGTAGAAGACACTTTCTCAAGTTACGATGAACTTAGCCAAAAAATTAAATGGCTGCCGACACAGCGGTACACCCAATTTTATTAATGCGAGTAAAAAAAATAGATAATATCAAAAATAAATATAAACGATATTTGGATCCAAAATTAATATACTACCAGCTAAAATACTTGTATTTTTGGTGGTAAAATATTTAAACATCATGGGTGCAGGATCAAGAAATAAGAAGTAGGTATAAAACGTTCCTTTAATAGCACTATAATTATTTTCCTGTTTGTTTGTCTAAAGAACTTTAAGATGTGAAATTGTGAACTTCCATTGGCACCCACATTGCCGCAAAAATTTCTGTGAATGGTACATCTTTGCAAAGAACACTAAAATTTTTTTTACAATCATCACATTGTAAAGGTTTCATTCAAGGCACTGCCAGCTCAAAGAAAACTACCATTAATCATTGAAGATGAAGCTAAACATTATTCGAGAACACCTAGAAACAAAATCTAATAAATCTATAAATAGTCCTATCAAATTTGCGCCAAAAAAGCCACCAGGAGTATCAAAATCTTGAAGCCAAGGCAGTGGTAAAATTAAAAAAACAAATTAAGTAATTAAATATTTTATATATTTATTCCTTTATAGATTCAGATTGTTATTTATTTATTGGTGGATAAGCTAACAACTTCAAAAGCCGAATGTTCAGCACAGCGGCTATACGAGTTTCCATGCAGGCGTATCCGAAGTTGCTATGCATCGATGCATGTTACAAATTATTAAACATACATGCACCAGTTTACTTAATTCTTTTGGAAGATGGAAAGATGAAAACATAATTGTTGCTGTGGGAGTTTTAAAGCAGGATAGATACAGTCTGAAATGGTTTTTAAATAAGTTCAAAGAACTGAATCCATCCCAGGGTTTCTCATGTCATGACATAATAGTTTTATATGTCACAATGTATAATACATTGAGTATTAAACGTATGAAATTCTCATTTCTGTTTTAGTAATTTTAATACATTTGTATTAAAAAAAATTAATGTTTATAAAGTACACATACTAAAAACAATTAATTGAATAATGCCGGTAATAGAGCAACCAAAAAAGCTGAAGTTTGGACTTCGAGTGGACTTTCCCATACTAGATATTAATACTTAGTGTATTTGCAAATGTGTAAATTTTATAATTATAACTTTGTAGATTTTACCGTCTGTTACATTTCTAAGAAAACAAGTTATATAGGCAACCCTCCATTCCATCCATCCAAACTCATAGAAAGCGCCACAGTGAAATTATAGCTTTCAGAATAAAAAAATCAATTTATAGCCAATCTTCCGTTCTAACGCCAACAAAGTTTTAAAAAAATCGTGTAGGCAGTTTTTGAATACTATTTTTTTGAAATTTTTCAAAATAAATGAAGAAGCACCATTGCGATCGCTTTCAGATTTTAGAAAATAAATTGTTACATCGTATATAACCCACAAAGGGCTCTCAAACAAGTTGTATCTGATGCAGGTCAGACGACTACTTTTTGAGTAAAAGGGGGTTAAATTCGAGACTTTCAAAAAGTTGTAGCGGCTGCTATTTTGAAGCTAGAAAGTTCAGTAAAAACGACGGAACCTCCAGCTCTACAGCTAATTAGATGCGCTTCGGATTTCCTACTACAAGTCGATATAAATCGTTAATAAAGAATTACCAAAATATGCAAAGAATGAAAAATATATTTTAAATTTGTAGTTCACTGCAAGCTCTATCGGCTCAGAAAGTTTAAAAAAAAAATCATGTGGGCAGTTCTTGAAATTTATTTTTTTGAAGCAGAACCATTGCGATCGTTTTCAGATTTTCAAAATTAATTTTATTTCATTGTATACCTATGAAGCGCTCTCAAATAAGTGCTAGCTGATCCCAATCAGACAAATACTTTTTGAGTAAATGGGGGTCGAGATTTTCAAAAAGTTGTAGCGGCCGCCATTTTGCCGTATGTTCTTCTCTCAGATGCCATGCTCAAATTTACAAAATTTAGTTTCGGAAAAAACGCTACCAAAAAAACATGTATAATTTCCATTCTGGTTTCGAATTTTTTTGAAACGCTAAACTAGAACTACAGTTTTCGATACACCTCTTGATTTAAAATTTCATCAAAATCAGTCCTACACTTGCACCTGTAGACAGTTGTTGTTTAGACAGTTTTACGATCATTTTCAGAATATTTTAGGAACGAATTTACATGACGCACATTTGTTCATCTAATCTTAATAGTAAAGAAAATACCAAAATTGGTCCTAATATAATTCATTTCGTTACTCTTACAATAGTTTCTAACATCCTAATAGCGAGCAAAATTAAAATAGACAACTATAGATAAAAATAATTTGTGGTTAGCATCACACCAAAATCATTGGATTGCAAGAAATCATGCCAAATGTTCTAATTTATAAAGCAACAATAAAGGACTTACATCGGTTGAACTACATTGATGTACTAAACAGCAACCACTTCAGCCAATAAAGGCCTGCAATAACCTATCAAAAGTGGGGAAATGGATATTTTGGCCCCAAAAGTAGTGGAGTTGCACAGGTTCAGACACCAGCTTCATTTGATGCTCCAGAACCTAGTTAAACCGGTGCCGCTTGCTTCTTTTCATCTAAAAGGAAAAGCTTTTCATTAATTCGACAAAAATATGAGAGCAGTTTATTGTATTTCTTTGAAAAAACCTTCGCTACCATTTCACATACTAAAAAATAATTAATTCCAAAATATTACTTTGTTCATTCTAAATCGCCACGCCTACATGTATGTTGACCAAAGTTACGCCCCCTTTTTCTTCATGTATCGAACAAACCGAATTTGTCAAGTAGGTCCAAATTCGCTCCCTTCTGATTGTTGAAAATTGTTAGAAACTACCCCATTTTTGTGGGAAATTAACCCAGTTAATTGGTTATCGTTAATTTTCTGCCCCTATAAATAGAAAACCCTTTTTGATGCAAATCAGAAAGTCTTCTAGAACTTCTCACCTTTGAGTCTTTTAGTTGCTGAAGAACTCGCCTTCTTATCACTACCTCCAAGTGTTCCTAGTTGCAGGAGACCTCATCAAAGACGCAAAGATGCGGGGTTTCTCGTGATAACCAGACACTCTACCAAGTACCCTAGTTGCAGGGCTAATTGTGAAAATTACACCCCATCGAGAACGGGATACAACAGTGGGAATTGGTTTCATTCTTATTCACTGCAGGAAGCCTCAGTATGTTGTCAGAGGAGCAAAGCACAAAGAACTGCTTTCTGCGGCCATTGATTATCTGAATTCGAATACAAAATCTTAATTATTATAAAATCAACAAATTTAGGGTTTTGTTTTATGCATTATTAAGCTTGTGGTTGCCACGTAGCGCGAGCAGTTCCACCCATTGGCCATTGCTTGACAAAAACACATTTATCAGGAAGAAAAATAACATAGTAATCACAATAAACTAATATCATAATAATTATGACAAAAACACTTACCCCTGATACTATGCTGGTTGGTTTGTTCAAGATTAACGAACTCGCTCACTAATGGTTGTTCTGTGGCTCTCTTATTTATGAGATCAACCGCCAGCGAACAAAAACCAAACAACAAAGATGGCGAAGCCGCGTTCGATTTGCGAAAAGAGTAACAACTCTGAGCCACGCACTTCGGCTACATTCGGAAACCTTTCGTTGGGACCTTCCACACTTGCAGCGCCTGACGGCGTTACACCTATACCTAAAAACATCTCAAGGTCGCGTAAACAGTAGCAGGCCATCATATACACGATAATAATAAAAATTACGAACAGAAGTAAGAAAAAAATTTCAGGAAATTGCGACGCGAATGCAGCCGAAACGTCTGTCTTTGCGTGGCTCATAGCTCTTCAATAACCGTTTTTACTAGCGTCCAATGAGATCAGAGCAACGGCCGTTCCTACTTCTTATTGGAGCTTTCGTAGAGTTAACGGCCGAACTCGCTGTCGGTAAAGATCGTAACCTTTTCTAAACACGCGCGTGTTTTAAAATTTAAAATGTCAGTTGTACGACTACTTTGTTGGTGTTTTGCTTATATGTTGCTTTAAAAGTTAAATAAAACAACATAAAATAGACGTACGATATAAAATAAAAATTATTATTTAATAATTATTTTTTTAAATAGCTCTACAAAATAAATTAATTAGGAAATGGCGTTTTTAATTTTGGATTTCTAACTTTTGGAATTACTTAATATTTAATCTATTTTGAACAAATATATTACAAAAAATTGAGTATTAATATGTTTGGTATTCTGGGTATGAACTTTTTGACGGTACGTTGTAGTAGGTACCGCTGGTAGTCAAAGGGAAAATAATTATTTTTAACATTCCTTCTTGCAAAAAATGAAAATCAGAAGTTACTTTCATTTTGTATTTTCTACGCTGTACTGTGCATGTATAAATTAAAAAAAAAGGATTTGTGGTTTTGTATTGAATGTAATTTATTAGCATTGAAGAAATCGGCTTTAACAATGCAAAAAAGTAAAACAAAATGCATATTTTTTGACTGACTTTAAGTTGTTAATCTTAATACAAAGTCATTAACAGTATAATACTGTTTATACTGTGATAATACATAATAAACTACACGATTTATAAATCATGCAAAAGTGAAATGGCTATATTTAGAGATTCCTACTTATTGGGCTTTTTGATTAAGTCTTCTCTTTTTTATTAGCTTTTTATTTTTCTTTTGTTTACTTAAAATGATATATACCTAATACGGAGAAAATGCATTATACCATCTGTCTATAAAGTACCCCCCTCCCCCTAACTAACTTTTGAACGACTTGATATTTTGCCACAACATTTAGTGTGCTTTAATGGGAAATTAAATACTATTTTTTAGCCAATAATTAAATTTTGTATCATTCAAAATCGCGGCTGGGCGCCTGTTTGAATTTTTTTTTTAATGAAAAGGAGGGTCAAGTGACACCGCATTTGAAAGGTCTTTTAGTTCTGCATCTGATCCTAGAGTTTCAAAGAAAAATACGCAGCGATACCGAAATGGCGGATTTTAAACAAATGGACTCACTTAATTCAAAACTGCTTTGATTTTTTTTATCCAGTAGTCCACTTTTTCATTTGCAGGACAAAATTTTCCCAGAAATATCTCAGGTGGCTGGAAATAATATTGAAAAACGTTGTGTTCCAACAAGACGGTGCGCCGCCTCATTATTATAGACCTGTTTCTGACTTTCTCATCGGACATTTTCCTGGAAGATGGATTGGTAGGCAGGGGCCTGTAGAATAGCCGGCTCGCTCCCCAGATTTAACCCACTTAGATTTTTTTCTATAGGGATAACTGAAATCGAAAGTGTACAGAACCCGTCCAGAAACAATTGAAGAACTGGAGCAACGTATTGCAGAAGTTTGCAGAAATATCACTTCAGAAACTTATGAAAATGTAAGGCAGGAATTTCAAACCGACTTTTTATGTGCCAAGAAGTGAATGGTGAACATTTCGAACACTTAATTTAATTTCTTTTTGCTTTAATTCTTAGTTTTTTAAATAGACTTCCTTATCTTCAAACATTTGTCATTTTGTTATGGGCTGAATATTTTTCTTTGAAACTGTAGGATCAGCGCAGAACTAAAAGACCTTCCAAATGAGGTGTCACTCGACCCCCCTTCCTATTTAAAAAAAATTCAAAATGACACCCAGCTGCCATTTTGAATGATACAAAATTTAATTATTTGCTAAAAATTGTATTTAATTTCCCATTAAAGCACACAAAATGTTGTGGTAAAATATCAAGTCGTTCAAAAGTTAGTTTGGGGGGGAGGTACTTTATAGACAGACGGTATTTTTGACGTGCACTGAAACTTTTAAATGGTATTTCTTGCCAGAAAATCGGCTATCAGCCAAAGTCGTATAAGAAGCTGAAAATCAACTTTCCACTTCCAGCAGGTAAGCATTGTTTGTAACTACAAAACAACAGGGCCCCTATTCTCGACTCGTACGTCAAGTATAGGTACGTCTAAGTGGTGGAGCAGCGGAGCAAATAGTTGCTCAACTGAACTTTGCCCTTCATTATTTACTTAAAATATCTAAAATGTATGTTTTTGTTTATTTGCTGAACAAAAGCAATTTATATTAATTATTGGACATCAAAAATTCATCAGGGAAATAAGCTTTTAATAAAAACCCGAAACGAGAAGCGAAAGTTAGACATGTTTTTTGGTAGCATGTTTTCAGAAACTTAATTTTATAAATTTAAAAACTGAATCCCATAGAAGACTTTCGGGTAAATCCAAAGTTTTTTTTATGAATTTTCTTCGAACTTCAAATGGCGGCCGCTACTATTTTTTTGTAAATTTTTACTTTAGCGCCTTATTACTTAAAAACAAGTTGACAGATCAGGTTTGCATATTTAGTGGTAGCCCTATAGAGAGACAATATAACTGTGCACAAAAATTTTCAAAAAGTTAAAAGCTATGAAGTGAAAAACATTTAGGAAATTTTCAAAGAACTATTACTCAAAAACTAACCACGCGATTTTTTTAAATTTTGTAATTTCATAGCTGAGAATGAGCTACAATTTGAAGTAAAAACAGTCGAACTGTGGAATAACAACACTGGAAACATACAGCACCCTTTCACACAAGTAACTAAATACCAAATAGGTATTTTGACAGCAAAGCTATCATCATCAGTGTTACACTACAGTACAATTTGGTTCGTGTCCCAGATCACAAATTTCTCTTCGACACCTTCTATGAATTTTTGAAAATTTGAGTTTTAACGCCTATTTAATCAAAACCGAGTTATCAGATCAGGATGAAATTGATGTCGGAAATGCCCTAACGGTACACAGTATTACAAGCTACTACTTTTGGAACTACTAAAACTATGAAATGAAAAATTCAAAACGATACTGCTCAAAATATGGCCACTCGATCTTTTAAATTTTATAGGTTTATAGAACTAGAAATGAGCTAGCTATAATTTGGTTTAGGTGCCAGTTCACTAATTTCTCTGTGATGAATTTTCTAAATTTTTGAAAACCGACAATTCCCGCCTTTCTCTTTAATAAACAAGGGACAATAAAAAATTTGTTTGAGCTAGATTGCTCATGACTACACGAGTAATAGTAGAAGCAAATACGGAACTGAAATTTTTAGGTGGAACAATATTTGGGGGGGTTAATTTTTCCCCTCATTCCCTAATTTTTGAAAACAAATTTTTCCTTTCACTATTCTTCGTTGTTTAATCCTGAGGAATCTTTTTATATAACATAGATTTTTTTTTAACCAAATTGCCTTCTTAACATGGTCAGCATCAATGATAACTTCAGAATAAAAGAGGTAGATTGGGAAACACGTACTGCATAAGAGATGAACATGGTATGATCCCGTGAAAATAGTCAAAAGCTTGTACCACACGAGCCTAAAATTTCTACCCAGCAGATGGTTGAGTTGTACTTCTAGCAATGACAGATTAGTTTATATAGGATGAATAAAAAGTAAAGAACATCCATGCTACAGCCTTAAATAATGAAAAAAAGTTTCTAACAAAAGTTTCCTATCAAGTTTTTTGTCACAATTTGGCGTTTTTTTTTCAATTGTCATATGTTTTAGCTATGACGTCATCGACATTTTTTTTAAATGGCAACCTATGCTTTTTATGGCATGACCAGTTAGTGCTTTTTTTTCTCTATACAGTCATGTAAAAATATCATACAGTTGCATAATAAAAATTTTAAGAAAAATCATGATAAACAATTATTTTTGTCACTGGCAACATTTTTCATCAGGTACACTTATTGCAAGACGTCATAGCTAAAACATGACAATTGAAAAAAAAAACGAAAAACGTCAAATTGTGGCAAAAAACTTGATAGGAAACTTTTTTTGTAAAGTTATTATTTAAGGCTGTAGCATCGATGTTCCTTACTTTTTATTCACTCTGTATACAACTGAAAACAGTTCTTAGTTAGATATGCTGTAATTGTGATTAGATATATAAAAGTAATCATATTGTATAAAAGTATAGGAAAGTCTAAGAGAAGTGCTTCGTTTATTTTTTTTGCTAGATATTATTGTATATTAAATCATCAGATTATTGAACGCGAAAAATCCCAGCCAATTCTTATTAAGCGACTACACTTACAGCCGTAGTCTTATTAGTCTGTATTAATACTATAATAAAGAGTAAATCTAATTTATTTAAAAGTATACAATTAGTGACTTAAGTAGCATAATGCTGTATTAATTCTTCCTCTTGTGGCTTTAATATAACTTTATCTTTTATATTCACAACCCAACCAGGGTGTAAACCATAAAACATTTGCCTCGGATCTTTCCGCTCTAGAAGCATCTGATAATTACTATCACTTTCAATTACAGGCAACTTGTACCCATATTTCTGTGCAAGCACAAGGCGTTCGTGCGAAATCTTCTGAGGGTCTGCTAAATATCCTCGTTGTGAAGGGTCAGCATAATATTCAACCGCATCTGCAGGTGGCAACATTCTTCTAGGAATTGGAACACCTGTTTTAAATATTTTAAAATTTAAATTAACGATGAGCTTGCATAATTGAAATACATACCTTTTTCAAAGAACTTTTTAGCATTAGTCATGCATTGCAAGCTATGTTGGTCATAGTAAGCTGTGGTTATCACTCCCCCAGCCCGTTCTATTGCGGCTATAACAATTTCACTTGCCCACTGTACTTCAATATTTATTTTTGTATTGAAATTATCTGCTCCTTCATCAGTGAGATTGACACCAAAATGGTGTTGATCTGGACACATCCTATACACACCAGTATTACAAATTGCAACCAAATCGATCGGTTTCGTGGTATCTAGTCGATTTGTATCAATTAAAGTTTGCAGCTGAAGCATTGTTAATGGGGGATATTCCCTTCGTAAACTACAATAACAACAAAAATGCATAATTGGAAGTAACAACTAGCATAGACTTACTGGTGCCCTTTATAGTAAGGTTCATATCCAAAGCGTAAATAGAAGGGTCTATTTCCAGTTTCATAACCTAACCGCATGTAATTTTGTCTTTGGCCTGAACCCTTATTGCCTGCACCATGCTTGTTTCCTCCGTGCTGCCCTCGACCCCTTTTCTGGCACTAAAAGTTTATTATAAAAGCTTATACCAGCTTGTTATCAAATTCGGAAGATATGCTCACCATTTTCGAACCAGGGTTATCCCTAATATTAGCTAAACAAACTCGTGGAAGAGTGCGTAGCATAGTTAATGCCTTATCTGCTGCGTTTCTTGAAGCCATAATTATTTTTTTTATTTTCAAAACCTAAGGTTAAATTGTTCATGAAATATGAACATAACCTCAAAACCTTAAAAATTCCATTTTATTTTTAGGTAGTTACTAAATCAGCATCGCCAGGTCGCCGAGAACAAATTACCCTATCGAAGGCACGAAAATACCGTATTTACTACCAACACGATGACTGCGAAGGGTATGGTGTTGTCACTCGAGTTCGATATGGGCGTCACGAAATGTTTGGCGGAGAGATGGCGCAGCAGATCATAGTTACTAAAAAAAAACGTTTGCGCGTCAAATTTGAAATCCGCACGCAATGCTATTCTAACCTTACTTTGCTGCTACTGTGATATTATACTGTCATATATTCAATATCAATATTGAAAAGGTTAATATTTAATATAGCCTGAAAATTTATATCTTCACACTGATTATCACTGCAGCGAGCACTTCGGGAAAACGACCGTTAATGCGAGGAAGCGGTAAAACTTGGTTTTGATTTTAAAATGACACCCTGTGTATTTAAATGTGCCCTTGTTAATATGCTTGTATGTGCATTATACAGAAATATACAATAAATGTGCATTTAACTGTGGTGTCTTCATTCTGTATCATTGTACATTAAAAAAGGCGTTAACAACTTAAAATTTTAAATGATTCAGATTCAAAAATATTGGCAACAATCTCCTTTTTCGGTTGCGATCCTGGTAGGTGTCGCTCAAAAATTTGAAAATTTTAACTCCACAAATACCTAACGCACCTAGGCTTATTTATTTTGTGCTCCTGGTAGTACTTGGTTAGCATATTGTTTCAGGAAATTTACATTTATAAACATAACATAACCAACATTCAGCAGACATTGCGCGTAAACTAATCAAAGTGTGCAGTGGGAGAAGAAAATGAACCAATCGCAGAGCTTTGTTATAATTATAACCGAATCTGCGCACCTACAAAAAAAATTATCTGCAAGGTAAACTGGTTTAAACTGGATTTGTTAGGTGATGTGGCACATGTTACATAAAAACAAAACACGAAACTGATAAGCTGATAATGATAAAGATAGCATTGAAATTTTGAGGCATGTTGTTTATTATTACTAGAATAAATTTTATTCAAATATTGAAATTAATTTAAATTAAGAAGAAGCTGCCAGCGAGGGCTTTATAAGAATTCTGACATTTAGCAGAACTGCAATTTGAAACACCGCTAAAGGAGTCCTACAGAAAACTCAAACATTTAAGTTGAAACTTAAATTCTAAAGATTTTAATGTACAAGTTTTGAAATTTGTTTTGATGCGTTAAAAAACGTTACAGGCTTCTGAAGAAAGAACAGTCTAATCACTTTGTGTCGTAACTTTTGCAATGGTTGCCCTAAAATTTTGAAATTCTATATGTGAGCACTACTGATTTAGTTTACTATTTTTACTTATTTTTGTTTGAATAAGTGCACCAGAGGTGTCTCGTATGGGGTGTCACGTAATATTTGCTTCCCAATATTTTAGATCTTTACAATTTTTGAAGTTTTGTCTAGAAAATCTTATTCTCCATACAAAAATACACAAAAACGGTGCTCTTGTTGAAAGTCGCTGTATCTAACATTTATCAAGATAATTCAATGTTTTTTAAAATCGAGTTACCATGAAGCTCTAACTGTGTTTTTACTAGTTAATTGTTATTCCACATACATATTTGATTAAAATTAAAACAGTACTTACTACTCGTCTTTAATTTTCTGCTGGTAGTTTGTCTTTTTACTAAGCTGAAGCTTCTAATAAATTAAGTTTTGTAAATTACATCGGTGTGTTAATTAATAAATAATATAATAAATAAAATAGCTTTTATTCGTTATTATTTTACTTTTTGAACGAATCGAATTGTCTCGTCAACTGTCAGAACATTTCAGGAGGGTTGGGTTAAAATTCACGGACACTGTCAAAGAGATAAACCTTCACTGCTGCCCTCTCGCGGCAATACATTTGTGGGTCCCTCCCCAAACAATGTAAATATTAAAAAGTGAAAACACCAATATACCGGGTCGCTATTAAAGATGGAACCAAAGCTCTCCTGCTAAAACGGTTTGAGATATGGATATGAAAATTGGAAGGCTTCCATTTGAAATTATTTCGCATATTTTGAGGTTAAAAAAATTTTTTTTGACATGATTTTTGAGCGCGGCCGCCATCTTGAATTTTTTTAAATGGCAACATGGGCTTTGTGATACATCATTAGAAAGCTTATTTTTTTTTCTTTCTTACTACCTTAATCATGTATGGTGTTAAAGTAGAAAATAATGCAGAAAAATTAGAAAAACCTTCGCCATATTTCACGAAATTAAAGTTTATTTGTCACGTAATACAATAGTTGTAAGGAAACAAACCATATGTACTGTGTTTTTTGTCACTTATTAAACCCCTGCTGATTGTTTTTTGTTAATTTTTGACGTTTCGTTATTGCAAAGGTATCTAGATTTAAAGTGCAATACATTAGCCAGCCACGAATACGGCATTATTTTCTACTTTAACACCACACATCATTAGGTAGTAAGAAAGAGAAAGAAATAAGCTTTCTAATGATGTATCACAAAGCCCATGTTGCCATTTAAAAAAATTCAAGATGGCGGCCGCGTTCAAAAATCATGTCAAAAAAATTTTTTTTAACCTCAAAATATGCGAAATAATTTCAAATGGAAGCCTTCCAATTTTCATATCTATATCTCAAACCGTTTTAGCAGGAGAGCTTTGGTTCCATCTTTAATAGCGACCCTGTATATATATTAGCTATCCATGCATCTTGACTACCAAATTACCTAAATCTTAAACCGCATGATTCTTATTATGCTAGACTAATAAATTTAATAATGTAAATTCACAATATTAATAAGTTATTATTACAAAAAACTGCATTTTATGAAGAATAAAACAGCATTTTATTAAAAAACCATGCCTTAAAAAACACTAATTTACAAAAAATTAAAAACCAAGTAACAACAAAGAAAATGATTTTATCTAAAACCGAAATCGCTCCTTATAGGCAAAGTTTGGTGAAATCCCTAATTTCTAAAAAGCAATTTAGTACTTCATTTAGTAGTTACGTTCATTGGGAATGCAGTATAAAGACGTGGATAGTGCCGTGGTTTGGAATAATAGAGGTTTTATTTATTTTTATTTTTCAATAACATATGGCAAATTATGGGAAATGCCTGATTTGTCATTATCATTTACCAGATTAAATGTAATAATTGCTCCAAACAATATATTGGCCAAACTAAGAGAAAAATAATTACGCGATTTAAAGAGCACACCTATCATATCAAAAATATTAATATTGACAAATCCGATTTGGCTGCCCATTTTGCAGATACAGGTCATAAATTCAATACCCATAACCTTTCACTTCTAAAGGCAAGTAAAGGATATAATTTAAATATGTTAGAAGCAATTGAAATGAAAAAACACGAAAACGACCTTTTAAATTTTGATTTGTCACCATTAAATAACCGTTTACTAGATTTAATTTAAACTTTAAAAAACTGACCTGCAAATTTCACAAGTTGTCCCTTTTTTGCCCTTAGAAGTGTAATTGGTTACCGTTATCTCATAAATCACAAGTCCGTAAATGTTTCTTAAAAAATTTCCGTTATGTTTGCTTGCTTCAGCCTTAGATTTTAGAGTTAGTTAGCATTTGCTACTGTAGATGATTACATCGTAATCGAAATGTACATAGAGCATGATCTATATATTAAATTTATGAAGAAAGGCTTGAAGTTTTATTTTATAATTTATAATATCTTCATATAACTCACAACATTGATTATTTAACTACTGACTACAAAGAGAGAATAGTGGAACAAAGGTCGACAGGCAGCTGTGTGTGTACTTCGATCACGCGCCGAAAAACTTCAGCTAACGAATGGGAGTCAGATAGAGATATAGCGAGTGATATTGTAAAGTACGCTCAACTTTTTCCAAGTTTTTTGTAAAGAAAATCGTTTTTTGATATTTTGGATAAATATTCCTTCGAACTAAAAAACCCAAAAACGGAAAAGGACAAATTCCTTCAGAAAAAATTGGGTAGGAGAGTAAAAATTAACCCCCCCCCCCCACACACAAATATTGTCGTAGGTAAAAATTAAGTTGAGAACTTTATTTTACCATCACTCATGGGCAATTTAGCTTAAACAGAAATTTTGTATCGGCCCCCGTTTATTAAATAAAAGGGTTGAAATTTTCGATTTTCAAAAATTCATAAAACGTGTCACAAAGAAGTCAGCTGACTGGGACACAAACCAAATTGTAGCTGATCTATAGCTCTCTACGCCTACAAAATTTAAAAGAAAATTGTTTGGCTAGTTTAAGCAGTATACTTTGAAAAGGTCAAAATTTTGATATTTTTCATTCCACAGTTTTGGCAGTTCAAAAAGTCTAGAAACTTGTAACATTGTTTACCTTTGGGGCATTTCCCATATCAATTTCCAACTCGATCTGATACCTATTTTTTGAGTATATACTCGTTAAAAAAAAGGCGTCAGAGGGAAATTTTGCGAGCTGAGACACAAACCAAATTGTAGCTCATATTCGCCTCTATAGAGTCGCAAAACAAAAAAAAAATTGTGGGCCAGTTTTTAAGCAATGGTTGTTTGAAGATTTCCGAAATTATGAGAAGTGTTTTCACTTTATAACCTTTAACTTTAAATTATTTGTATAATAAGGCGCTAAAGTCAAAATTTCCAAAAATTCGTAGTGGCGGTCATTTTAAAGCTAGAAAGTTTGGGAAAAAAACGATGGATGTGCCCTAAACCTAAAGTCTTCTATCAGATTTCGTTTTTAAATGTATAAAATTTAGTTTAGGAAAACAATGTTACCAAAAAAAAACATGCCTAACTACCGCTTTCGATTTGGATTCTTTTTGGTTTCCTGGAGGTTCGAAATATGTATTTCCTTCAAAATCTCGATTTTGAAAAATTTCATGAAATCAATACTTTCCTGTACTGAAAATATAGGAAAGTAAAAAAAATATTTTAACTTAAATCCTTCATACTACTGTATAATCTGTGATAATATTAGAGAAAATATTGTCATTTAGTTTTCTTTTGTAGATATGTTTAATATAAATACAGCTTATGACTTTAATGTGCAAAAGTTTGGTTTATTCATTAAATAATTAGGTACGTACATAAAATAAATCGCTAATATAAGTCAAAACTCAAAATTCGTTAAGCAAGTAATAAATTAATATTTAATAATGTTTCAAGAATTAGGTACTACCTAACTTTTGAACAGTTCCTGCTACAAACTAGTTTTCAAAGAAGAAGTGCAGACGATTCTGTAATAAATTCTATGTAGATTTTGAATATTTACACTTTTGTGGTGATAAACGTAACTTAGATACCCATACACTATACAGGATGTATCAAATTGCGTGTTAACTATGGGGATCTCCCTTATTTGACCAGATACGACGATGGTTAAATTAGAGAAAAGTTATAATCAGAAAAGAAATTTGAGCTATCTTGCTTAGTTTCTGAATAAACTAAACAAAAACCTACAATTATGAATGTTTTGTATTTGGCTATAACTCAGTTGTCATTTATATTTGTATTGTATTTTTAGTTAACGCATTATTAGGACACTTTTTCATGCTACATCTAAATTTTTGATTAGATTTGGTATAACTGTTACCATTGCACATTTTCGACTGTCAATTTTTTTTTCTTCGGGTCGCCCTTTTAAATTTTTTCATATTTGAATAGCGTTTGTAATTCTGATTTCAACGATGTGTCACACTTTGCATTTTGTTTAAGTTTTGAACATTTTATTAAAGAAAATAAAAATTTCATAAGAGTGCCATGGAAAGACCACGTCATTTGATTTATTTTGAAAAAGTTCTAGTAGCCCATGAACTGATGGAAGTAAAACAAAACACTACTTTTATTTACTTTGGCCTTTAGATACATTAGGTACGCGAAAATTTCAGGAAACTTTGTTTTGAGCGTAGGCAGCAGGTTAAGTTATTTTTTACAAAAACAAATGAATGACACAGTTACTAACACACAGATTAGAGAGTTTATTTTATTCGAGCTTCTGAACATGTTGTACAAAGGTGTTAAATGTTTTGAATATTTATTTAATAATTGTTTGAATTAGTGCAGTTCTAGTGTTATCTGTTGTACTTATTTAACCTGTTATTCAAATTTGTTATGTCAGTTGCAAACATAAAAACTGCAAGTAAAATTTTTAGTAAATTTGCTTACGTTCAAAACAAAGTTTGCTGAAATTTTCGCGTACCTAATGTATCTAAAGACCAAAGTAAATAAAAGTAGTGTTTTGTTTTACTTCCTTTACTTTATTTCGGGCTTCGGGTTTTCTCTTGGTTTTCTACATATTATTACAGATCACCAAGCTTTTTTAACATATTTTTGAGAATATGTTTGATTTAAGTATAATATTATGATAATTTGTTTTTTATTTTTAATAGTGCGCAAAGTATTTTTTGTAACTGAAAAGTTAACTCTTTTTTTGGTTTTGAATCGAATATAACTAAAAAAAAGTTAGGTACCTAATTCTTAAAAATATAATTACTTGTTCAACACATTTTGAGTATTTAGTGATATTAGAGTTTATAATTTGTTATTTTCTGTATAGGTACAGAATTATTTAATAAACAAACCTAACTTTTCCGCACTAGAGGCTTGTGTTTTATTTATATTGATATTTCTGGAAAATAAAAACTAATTATCAATATTTTTCCTAATATTAAGACAGATTTATAGCACGACGTACTCAAGTTTAGGATAAAAAATATTTTTTTATCTTCCTCGCGCTGTTTAAAAAAGAGGGTGTGGGGGAGGAATGCTATACTTCAGTGAAGAAACTCAGATTCGTATTCTACGCATGTCGTCTAGCCGATCTGCGCAAGCGGAATCTTTTCACCTCATTGATTTAGGTACTGTTTTTTCAAACATCCACCAATTTCGTCTTAAAAATTGATACAAACATATTAAATGACAATGGAGCTTTACTAGGAGACCCCGCTTGGCCACAGCATGTGCACTTTCTTGCCACAAGTCCTGGGAGCGGCGCAATAATTTTTTTTAAATTACATAAAAATTGCACAATTCCGGAAAACGCAACTTTTTGGAAAACCGCCTCTGTAGGAATTGACTAGAAAGCCCCCGCATCGTCACCACGCGTGCACTTTCTTGCTGCAAGTCCTGTGAGCGGCAAGAAAAAATTTTTAAGTTGACAAACTTTGCCTTTTATTCTTCAAAGGAACACTGAATTTTTAGTATTAGTAGTATTAGATTAGAATATTAGCTAATTTTGTAGCTGTAAATAAAATATAGATAATTAACTGCTGTTATTAAAAGTCATTGAAATAACTTTTTAAGTTGGAATCGTTTTTTAGTTGTTCCAAACATTTGGGATAAGTATACACTCATGTGTTCGTCAATTTTTATAAAGTTGACAATCTAACATGCGTATGTAACTTCAGCTTTTTATTAAAGCAGTGTATAGCGTTACGGTACCGGAACATATACTGTTACGGTAAAACATTTTTATTGGTCAGTCAGATGTGGGCGGTACATACCGTAATCCAAATTGAGTTACGGTATCTTTGCGCCATATTAAAGCAAAACAGAAGGCTACATTCAAGATGACCATCTGTAAATAGTTTAATAAATTCTTAATTAATATAATAAAACACAACAAACTTTGTAAAAACCATCACATTTATAAGTACAAGTGACCGCGGTTTCGTGCTTCACAGAGACATTTTCAAACTAAATACTAAAAACTAATGCAGGTACAACAGTAAATCAAATTTCTGAAGAGTGGGGTGTACATAAGGTCAAGTTGGTCGTTTAAAACTATTTTATCAGGGATAATTTGGTGTTTGTAAATTTCTAATGATTCTAGAAGGGTAAATCTAAGGCCTTTATTGGCCAGGCGTATCACTGATAAGCTATTATCCCCAAAACAATGGTTATTATCCAAAGCAGGATTGGCAAAAGTGGATGTTCTCTTTTTATTTTTAAAGGCACGTAAAAGTTCTTTCAACCAAGTGTTAAAATTCCTCCCTGTTTGTCCTATGTACACTCCCTCGCAATCATTGCAGGATTATTTGTAGACACCAGGTTTTTGCAGTTTGCTTGTCTTATAAGACTTATTGTAAAATCGGATCGTACCTAGCTAAGAACTCTATAATGGACAAACAATTTCTCTTTTGGATCAATTTTTGGTTTTCGCAGTGCCTTCGAAACGCCAAATCGTAATCGCCTAAAGTCATGATTACATCTATAATTGTAGTCAAAATGTCTCTCCATTTTCTTAAACTTCTACAAAGGCCTTGTATTTTTGTTTCATTTTTTCTTTTTAGTTTCTGACGTCCCCTGATCGCTCTGGGCCCCTAAAAGGCTTGGAGCCCTCCGCGGGGTGGTTGTTATGCCACTGCTGCTAGAAATATTACATTTAGTAATGATTCCTCTTCTTATAGTGCCATGTCCTATTTAGGGCGTTGGCTACCTCTCTCCTATGTCTGTTTGGTGCGCGGCGATAGATATTTTGCACAAACAGACATAGGGGACCTACAGTTTAACGTGGGCTCCGAACCACAGGAAGTGCATGCACTTCTTCTCCAGAGAGGTTTTCCTGCGGAAAAATTCACCTCGCTGGTTTCCCGTTGTCTTGCGAGGGGGAACGACCGGGCCGGGGATCGAACCCGGATCCGCTGCATTGGTAGCCCGCCCGCTTACCACTGAGCTACGGCCTTTCTCTTAGTAATGATTACCTAATGCATACATCTCTAAAAATATCTATCATAAAAAAATCATGATTTACAATACCGTAACTCAATTTATATTATGGTAACGGCCACATCCAACTAACCAATAAAAATGTTTTACCATAACGGGTTATAAGTTCCAGTATCGTAACTGCGGCTTTTTACCTTTTTATTTTTTATTCGCAAGTTAATTTCAGTTTAGTTTTACTTCTATTGAGTTTGTCATTTGGTTTTGAACCACGATTGGTGTCAAATATTCAAATATGAATAGGTAAAAGCTGAAAGAATTCTTTATTCGATAAATGTTGGTTAAGTATTACAAAGTTTACAATTAAAAGACAAAATGAGAATTGTTTAATTATAAATACATTTAACTACTTATTATCTAAAAGTTCATTAAACTGTGAAGATACATCATTATTATTGCTTTTCTCTGCTTTTACATACTGTTCTTTTTTTTCTACTACAAAACCTTGTGGATAAAATTTCAAGTGTATTTCTAATTAAATCAAAATGTAAAAATGTACTGATAGTTATTACTAAAAAAAAAAGGGTGCACATGGGTATAGTTTTACCCATGGGTAGTTTTACCCATGTGCACCCCTCTTTTTTTCCACAATTTTTAAGTAAATGGAAAGAAATTGGGGATATTTAATTATTCGTAAAAACGTTTTATATGATATGTATATATACATGTAGGTCCGGTTTAACAGGAAATGACACCAACTTCATATTTTTAAATAGCAACCTGTATATTTTTTAGTGGATACTTGTAGAACATAAAATTCTCTTGACAACTGTTTTTGCAAATTTTGATTTATTAGGTAATAAATGAGAGAGAAAAATGCAATTATTTTTCTGCAGGAAGATAGCCGTGGTATCAAAATTTATGTTAGAAATTTTTAACAAGTAGGCATTGCATATTATTAATATAATATAAGAGGTGTAGTAAATTTATAATACAAAATCGAAATTAGTTTAGACCTATAATGCGGTTAATGAAATTTTGTAAATTTTAATCAAAAATACCAAAAAACTAAAAAACAACTGAATTTTGCTCTGTAACCAATTTCAAACTCGAAAAAACAATTCACAAGAGAATGTTATGTTTTACAAGAATCTATTAAAAATATGCAAGGTGCTATTTAAAATTATGAGTTAACGTCATTTCTGGTTAAACTGGAGGTGCTAGGGTAATTTATAAAATATTAAACAAACTTTCAGAATTTGAAAATAATAAAAAAAGTTCCAAGAAACATAGGTTCGAAAATGCATTGTTGTGGAGTTACAGCATCCTGAAGATGGACCAGTCTAATTACCTTTTGTCTATAACTTCTACAGTAGATGTGCTTAGTATCTCTACAAGTTTTTGTTTGAATAAGTGCACTATGGTTGTCACATACAAGGGGGGGGGGCGGGGGGGCACGTAATATTTCTTCTAAATATTTTAGATCTTTACAGTTTTTGAGGTTTTGGTTGTAAAATCTTATTCTCTATACTCTTGACCCTAAAGCCTACCGTTTTTGAGATAATTTAATGTCTTCGTAAAAATAAGTTGCCATAAAAGGTCATAGTGTTTTTTTAAGACGCTAAAATAGTTTCCATATTCCACACATCAAAGCAATAAAATGTGTTCCTGTAAGCTTCTGCAAGAAGCAGTGGTATTACCACTTCCATGAACTGTAACGAAGTGTTTTCGGACCATGTTTAAAGGAACGTTTTGCATTATTTTGACGAGTAGACCTTACCCTCAAAACAATTATGTGGACACTATTTAAGCATCTTAAGAAAGCACTTAGATCTTTATGGCAACAAGATCTTACAAAAACATTGAATTATCTCGCAAACTGTTGACTTTAAAGAATTAAAGCAAGAGTTTGTGTATTATTTCATAGAGAATAAGATTTTATTAGCAAAAATTGAAAAACTGTAAAGATATAAAATATATAGAAAAAGTGACTCTCCTATATGAGACAGCTCTGGTGCAGTTATTCAAACAGAAATTCATCAAAATACTAAGCTAAGTGAGTAATGTTCACATACCAAATTTCAAAATGTTAGCGCTACTACTGTGAAAGATATCGCAAACAAAATGATTTGACTAGTCCACCTTCAGGAAGCTGTAACTCCATAATGATGCGTTTCCAGTTCATACAAATTTATTTCATTATTTTCACATTCTGCATCTATCGTGAAAGTGCATCACACATGTTATGAATTACCCTGTATACATCATATAAAACGCTTTTATGAATATTTCCAAGTTTAATTCAATAAATTTAAAAATTGTGGGAAAAAATAGGGGTGTACCAAGTTCGGTTTACACCCAATTTATTAGAAGTCCTAGCAAAATCAATCAATAATCAAATTTAAGGTGACCATCTGTCCATACCATTGCACATCTTAGTCTTTGCTAGTAACCGCAAACAGTTATAATAATAGAGAATAACATTAATATTATAATATAAACTTAACTGACAATAACACAAAGAGAAAAAAAATGCTCACTAAAGGAATTGATACAACTTTTGATAAAGTAATGAACATTCAAAGTTCTTCTTGTTATCATGATTACAATTCTACTCCAACAGTTTGCAAGTATATTTATATTTAATAAAGGCTGAAATTCATAACATAATTATTATTGTGCTAATATTTAACTTACCGAAAGCCATTGATAATGTGTTAACCAATTTCTTATAAATAATGAATATATTGTATTTCCACCATGAAACATAAGCAACTAATGAGTGAGACAAACAAAGAAGATAATGGATGAGCCAAGTTGAGATTTATCTATCCATGGATACTATTGCAGGTGAATTGTTTAGTTAAGTAAAGTATTCATGGATACGTTAATACCCATTAGCCCTCTTCCTCGTCGAACTATTTTCCTTGTTACACTAGTTAGTTGCCCATGTTTCAAATAAAATAATGACAAATTGTATGAATTTTGAAATATACTATACCCTGGTACTTAGTAAGCTGAAAATTACACTCAATACAATGCATAACCAAATTATCAGATGATTAGCAAGGTCAGATTAAAGTTATAAACAAGGCTCAAATTATGAATGAAAACATATCCCGTAATTTTATTACTTATACTACAAATAAATTACGAATGGTTTTAGTTATACAACAAGAAAGGCATACCACAGATTCAGTAAATTTTTCAAACAGAATGTCAACACGATTACTGTAAACTAGTTTTAACATTTAAAACACCAATGATAAATGAAAGAAATTACAAGTTGAGCCCTGAATATTTACAATAATTAAAACCATAATAAAAGCTAAGCATACATAACATTAAACATTATTTGAGTGAATGACCATTATGTTAATACAACAAGATCCTCTTTTCCACAGCTTTTCTACAAATGGGACATTCAGTCATTTGATCTCCGCACATCTGACACAGTCCATGTCCACACAGGAAAATCATGTTCTTCAGACGATCCAAACAAACAGGACACATAGTCTGAAATGTTAAATAACAATTTAAACATATTTTTAATAAAGTATAGAACGCTGATTTAGGTACTTTATTAAACATTTAATCAAGCGAGGAAATAAATAATAAACATATTTTTAATACAGTATAGAACGCTGATTTAGGTACTTTATTAAACATTTAATCAAGCGAGGAAATAAATGTGTTTATTTAACGTTATATGTATAATGTTTTTCCGACATTTAATGGCGTCAAAAACATTTAATGACGCCAAAAGATATTTTTTGGCGTAAATATAAAACTACAGTTTTGCTATTTTCAATAAATAACATAATTTTCAGACTTGTAAATTAATTTTATGACGTAAAAATTTGATGTTCTGACGTCAAAAATTAATTTTTTAACGTTACATGTAGAATTCAGAATTAAATAATAAATTGACATGGATGATATTCTTTAACCACAATTAATTATTTTTAGACGTCAGTAAATTATTATTGACGTCAAAAAATGTTGCCATAGCAGCTAGCGTAGTAGCGAAGTCTAAGTCGGTCGCCACACCTAATTACTTGCCCGAATTTGATCTAGTTGCCACAAGAGTGCGCTTTATGCGGGGTTTATACAAAGCGAGTAGATATAACAAAGTACCGTCACGATCGCCCGTCCAGCAGCTAACTATATTCCTTCGTCTCAAGTTTATTAATCCTGTGCGAAAAGTTTCTACAATTAGAAAAAGTCATAGTCATATCAAATGTATCAGGGATTACATCGTTATTGTTGTCATTTAAGAAATGTCAAATGTTGTCAGTATTTTAGTATATCTACTGGCTTTGGTTTATACAAAATGAGCGGAGTTGGTGCATACGTTTTGACGTCTGAAAATAATTTATTTATAGTTTAATAATAATTATTGTTCTTTTTTGTTGTTTTATTTTAAACTGTCTCACAGAGACGTCAACCAACGATTTTTTGACGTCATAAAATAGACTGTTGACGTCAATAATGAATTTCTGATGTCAAAAATTCGATTACAAGATTTAATAAATATGTTATTCAAAGTATGACGTATAAAATTCAATTTACGACATCCGAAATTATTTTGCGAATTGAGGAAAATGTAATTTTGTTTTCATAATTCAGAACTTTAACTCACTTGTTCCTTAATATCTTGGAGCTGCTGCTGCAACTTCTGAATGTCATTACTAGTATCACGAGTTCCATTATTCATAACATTTCCTTGAATATTAATATCACTGGTGGATGGTCCTGGTTCAACTTCTACTTCAGGTTTAACTTCTGAAATAGTTCCAAGGCCTCCACTGCAAACAGTCATGGGCACCATCAGTTCAATTTGGGCCCTACATAAAACACACTTTTTCATGATCTGAGAACAGCTATCGCAAGCGCACATATGTCCACACGGTTTAAACAAAACGGCTGATTTCTTGTCGGAGCAAACCATGCATTCCTCTATCTGTAATAAATAAAAAATTAAATTTACTGACTTTAATCTCAAACCACTTATTTTCTCACCTTGACACGGTTAATTACAGACTCGCGGCAAATCAGGCACTTTTTAACTCGAGGTGCACATCCAGAGCAACAAGTGACGTGTCCACAGGGCTGGAAGAGCATATCACGTTTGGCGTCAGAACAAACAAGGCATTCATCCATAGCTGATGATATGTTAGTATTTTGACTGTTCTGTGGTACCATTTCTACCTCTTCTCCCTTTTTCTCCTTATGACATTTCGTGAGCATCTTGCAGAGATTGGGATCCGGGCAAAGGTCTAAAGGAGTCTGACCCTTTTTGTTCTTAATTGTTAAATCGGCACCATTTCCAGCTAAATAACAAGCAATACTCGCTGAAGATTTCTTATCAGATCCTTGAGTGCCTAGACCCATTAGAAGTTTGCCAACATCTTGGACATCTTGGAGTTGACGTAACTGAGAAAGGGTGTGATGGCGCAGTGCTTCGTGTAAAGGCGTGTCTCCATCTTTATCGGCGATGTTCAAATTGGCCCCTTCTTTGACGAGAAGCTGAAATAAAATTCTTTATAGAAAACAGCATTGTTTTAGGTACTTGAAAATGTCAAATCTTTGGTATTTAGAAATTTCTAGAAACAGAACTGTTTTTTTTTCTTAGATCCTAACAGGCTTCGCCTTCAGAATCAGGAGAATAATTTTAAACGGGAACTCCCTTTAATTTTCCACTAGGTGGATACACCACACATTAGTCAAGAACTAAGTAGATAAAATAAATGGAGAAAAACAGACGCATTTTTAAAATTTTAATAGAAACATATTTTTATTCCATCTTTTATTGCTTTTCTTTTAGCGTTTCCTTTTCTTTGACCACAAATTACTTTGACCAGATTTGTCTATAATTTCTGGACTTACCCTAACAATTTGGGTGTGTTGACGTTCCACCGCGAGGTGAAGAGCTGTTTGAAGATTAACATTTTGTAAATCCATGTTAGCCTTTCCATTGAGAACCAATTGCTCAGCAACTTCCACGTGGTTGTTTAGAGCAGCTAGGTGTAATGCAGTGTATCCATCGTCCTTTTTCTCATCTACAATCCATGGTCTTGGTAATTTGGCCAAAAGAATTTTCATGGCACTAAAAAGAAAACAACAACATTAATATAAGAAACTACCTACATTTGTTATTACAATAACTAACACAGAAATCTTAGCATAAAACAGAAGTAAGTTAATAACTAGCGGAAACCAAGAACTCTTATTAAAAATAATACATACGCAATAACATAAACAGATTAGGAAATACATACAATCCCGGGATCTCGCGATCCCGACTAGTTACCGAAAATCCCGAGATTGCAAGAGTTTCACTCTCGGGTTTTTCGGGACTGAAAACGAGGCAACATTTTACTGCAGAGAATGCAGCCAACGTATGATTTGTTAATGACAATTCAGCCGACAACTGCTGGGACGATTTTATTCTTTTATCTGTATGTATTAGATTCTGTATAAGAAGATAGGTGGATATAGCTGTAAAAAACAATAGCTTAATATATTTAATTGTAAAATGTATTACAAGTACTTGTGCTAGACCCTATTATATTCAATGAAGTGGGTTGGTTGTTTTAGTGGCGTACCGATAGGAGAAGTTTTGGGGGCACTCCCCCCTCCAACTCCAGAATTAATCAATATACATTATTATTGCTACCAAATATCACAACAATACTGCATATATTAGCGATGCATCTAGTGCAGAGAACTCTCCACATTACGTCAGTTGAAAAATTACTTAAGCAGTTCATCATCGAAGAGCAGGTGAAATAGTTTCACTCCCTTGCATATACATCATGATTCCGATAGTTGCATCTATTTGGAGAAAATAGACGAAAAACCTAGAAAAATTAGGTAAAATTTCACATTTCTATATATTTCCATCGCCGTAAACAGTATCTGTTTGTTTCATTTACTTTAAAAAAATGTTTGGGTGCGCCTCTGGCTGCTTTTGTATTGGTTTAACATGAAGTGGCCTAATTTCAAAGTATTTTTTTTATAATAAAAACAAATGTAATGGAAATGGGCCAAAGTGTTCAATAGAACAAAAATATGTGAAGCAGTGAAGACTTGCCCACCATTATTACCTGCCTCGCGGCCCCGATTGCCATGTTTCCTCCTCGCAGTTTGTTTTCATAATGACAATAAGCTATCTATCTGCAGACTATACGTTCTAATAAAACAAACAAACAGTATAAACAGAAGATTTGCTTATCTGTATCTAAAACCGTAGCGGTCCGTTGTACGATCGAACATGCGTCTTATATAATGGCGCGTAAATATGTGGGTTCTAGTAGCGGGGACCCTTTACACTAAAAGTTGAGACAGGTGGAAAATATCCGGAGTTACTATACAGATAGATAGAAGAAAATTATTGTGAGGAAAAGAATAGAGGGATGACGTCAAATGGAGAAATCAAAGCGAGACGAGAGATGATTTAGGTCAGAAATTCCATTTCATTAAAAAAATTATTGAAAAACGTCTAGCTTTTAGAACGAAATGTGTGGCGAATTCAATCAGTTTAGTAATAATACAATAATTTGACGCAAACTTCTTTATTTGATTCTGATATTAAGTACAAAAATGATCGAAACACTCTCTTGAACTTTCCTATACTTTAGAAATTGTTAGTATCGTATTTTTAAAAGTATTTTTTTAACAACGTGGTAGCCTCCAAAAGAACTATAACATCACATAGGTTGATGACATGGTATTTTGTTCGAGGCTACTTGAATCAAGTTGGCTTTATCCGTAGTAGCGGCGCTTAGCAGGGCATTTTGTAGATGCATCGCGTACGGAGAAGTAACGAAAACCTAGCGGCAAGTAAAGTAAAAAAAATCATAGAAAACGTCGCAGAGAAAACAATGAATTAAAACACCAATCAAAATATAACTCATACTTAGCTCTATGTGCCAACAAAATTAAAAAAAAAAACGTTGTCACTTTTTGAGTAATAATATTTGAAAGTTCAAAAATGTTGCAAATTTTTCACTTTTAGTTTTCATGCTTTCAAAAATTCTCATACATCTACTCTTTTTTGAGTAATAATCCATTAGTCAAAATTTTCAAAAATAGGTGTAGCGGCCGTCATTTTGAAGTTAGAAAATACGAAAATAAACACGTTGGATTCTCCATGAGGCCTCCTATCATATTCCGCTTACAAAAAAAATAAATTTCCAAAGAAACATTAGAAAACAACATGTTTAACTTTTGCTTCCGGCTTGCTTTCGGATTGTTTTTTAAAGCTAATTTTATTGATATACCCTCAATTCCAAAGTTCGTGGAAATAAGGCCATCCGTTCGGAAGTTATGATGCGTCACCCACGCACTAACACACCACTTGTTTAGATTTCAGAAGATAAAAAATATGCATTCCGTCAGAATCTTGAAATCAAACATTTTATGTAATTATACTTCCCTATACTGAAAAGTGGAAAAAACGAATATAAAAGCACTCCAAGTCCAAATAGCAAGTTTGTAATTTTTCACACTAATTTGGAAATAACTTAAGAAATAGTCTATTAATTAAAGACAAAAATCTCGCGTTACTTCTTCAAGGTTAATTGTTATGAACATTTCGTTTTGTTAAACCGTTTTCTTCATGGAGATTTTCCTAACTTAAGCCGATCCTGATCAGAGTTCAACGATCCTTTTACAGTGACTTGCGTTAGTTAGCATACTAAATTTTCCTGCTATATTTATTCAGTTATACTTATGCACTGAAAGTATACCTCTAACACTATTTATCTAAAATATACCCAAGCACATATCGCGTTAACCATGAATAAGCAGTTTAATATTTTAGTTGTCGCGGGTTCTGTTTCAATTTTTTTTTTGAAAATAGTTTCTAGCATTACCACCCTTTATTCGAACATTGTTAGACTTTCGAGCTTATTTTAGTTTGGACATAGAATACTTTAATCTCCAAGCAGGGCCGTCTTAAACTCTCAAGACATTTGGGCGCTCGGGAACGACAGCTGGTCTTCGAACGAAAATGATGAAAAAATCGAATAAACCTGGAAAACCCAGAAAAAAAATTAAGAAAGAAAAACCAGGAAAAAACATCCCCGAAAAAATTCCTAACATAGCCCCAGTATCAATTCCTTAAAAAAGCGGGGAAGAAGTTACTTAAACCGTTAAATTTTGCACTTTTCCTAATTTCCAGGGGAGATCCCATAATATGGATGAGATTTTTAAACTGTTTTTGGAACTGATAAATACGCACTAAAGAAATCTTGTTAGACATTTGTATTTATTTCCTAAATGAAATTCACCCTTGTTAATATAAATCGATCAGCAAGAAAAAAAAAGATTTGTTTTTCGGGGGACTGTTTTTAGTTTTGTTCGCATGTTATTAGTGTGGCCGCATTTCAGAGAAGGTAATATTTGGACTATGTCGCGCCGCAACTTAGACTGCGACAGACCGGGACCCTGACCGATAGTGCTGGCCTAAAGCGTTTAGCGTACTTCTATGTTACGAAATATTGCGTAATACAATAAATCTTCGATAATAAAGTTGATGTTCTTCTTATTAGTGAAATATGATTATTATATTAAAGCCACCGCGCGCAGCTTTGTATCTGTAACAACTCTTCGCAAGATGTTAAAATCAAGTGCTGCGCTACCGTTTTAAATAAACAGACAGGAGCTGCCACCCTCTGTGTTTCTGTTCAAAATGACAGAAGTAGACTACATTCCAATAATACAAAGCAATATTAGACACCATAGGAACCAATTTAGGTGGAATATTACAGCGATCCACTATACAAAAGAAAATAGTCTTTATATAATGATCTCGTAAATGTGTGGGTTCTCGTAGTGGAAGCCCCTCACCACTAAAAATTGAGACAGGTGGAAGGGATACGAATTTAATATAAAGAATACATCTCATTTCAAATTATACTATATTTCTTTCTGAACTATTTGTCTTTACAAAATTGGTTGACTGTATTTCAGCAGTTAACATTTTCAAACAAATCTGATTTCATTGACAGAATGCCTAAATTGTTTAGTTTACTTTCTTCTAAGAAAGAACTCAGATAATTTTTTATTAATGTTGGGAAAGACTTCATCACTATATCAGAAACTGTAAATTGAATTGTGGAGTCTCTTATTGTCCTCATACTAAGTTGTGCTGTAGATTTAATTTGACACAATACAAATACAAATGTACACTTTACAGGATGCAAGGGATTATTGATTGAAATGAGAACTGACTCTGGTTAACTCATTTAAAATTTTTCAATTTTACTTATATCTCCTAATTCGTCAGTAAACATTCTCATTAAAATGCAGCAGTGCCCTAAAATTTCTTATTTTTGGTTACCTATTCAAAATTGAGAAATAAATATGAAGTCGAAACAACTACGAAATTAATATTTTTGTACAAATTATTAAACAAAATAAATAATATTTAAAAGTATGTTGTTTTCAACAAATATTCTTATTGGTTGGACTTGGATTCTATGTAGTTATGCATCGTTGTATTGGCGATTACTTTTTACGTTTTTACTATAACATAAGAACTGTTCAATTTTTATAAAATTTCAAACGTCTATACCTAAAGCATAACACTTAAAAAAGAACCGTTTAAGTTTTAAATATCAAGTAAATAAATTATATTGCATGTTAAAATTTTAAAAGTTTACTTTGAGTAGAATTTAATCTTTAAAATTCAATAATTTGAATATTTAAATCGACAAAGTTCTATTATACAAAGAAATCACTTAAATAAATTGGAAATAATAAATTTTATTTAGAAAAACATAAAAATTGATTTTAATAACAAAAATCAATAAAAATTAATAAAAATCGATATAAATAAAGAAAAAAGCTGAACTGTGGACTTCGAGTGGACTTTCCCATACTAAAACTTATAGTATTTGCAAAAGTGTAAATTATATAATTATAACCTTCCATTCCATCCATCCAAATTCATAGAAAGCGCCACAGTGAAATTACATCTTTCAAAAAAAAAATTCTAGCCAATGCTAAATACTAATACTTGCCGTTGCCGTATTTGCAAAAGTGTAACTTTTAATAATTATAACGTTGTACAGTTCAGCGAGTATTCGATTTCTAACAAGCAGCAGGAATTTGAATTTGCGGTAGCCTGTTCAATTGGTTTCCGTACCGCAATTCTACCCATAGAAGCACTGCACCAAAGCAAGCCCGCCGATTCGGATGTCGGACAAAAATGGCTATAATAGCTTTATTTGGGAAGTTATCAAAAATATGCAAAGAATGAAAAATACATTTTTTAGCTAGAGCTAACTGATAGGTGTAATTAAAATCACGTAACTGCTGGAAAACGCGTTGTTGATATTAAAAGGTATCGTTTTTTTTCAATATTTTAAAAATAGTTGAAAATTCTAGTGAATTCTAATAAAGTACCTACTTTAACTAGTCTATCGAACTGATGAAAGTTTATAACGATCGGCGTTTGCGTTTTTGAATAAATAATTAATACATTTAAAACTTTTCAAAAATTCCTGGAAGGCGTCATAGTAAAATTTGAGAGATAAGTAAATACAAATTTGTAGTTTAATGCATGCTCTATCGGCTCAGAAATTTAAAAAAATCGTGTAGAGAGTTTATGAAAAAATTTTTTTTGAAAATTTTCAAAAGTTTGAAGCAGCGCCATTGCGATCGTTTTCGAATTTTCTAAATTAATTTTATTTCATCGTATACTACCTACGAATGGCTTTTGAAACAAAGGGTACCTGATTCCGATGAGACAACTACTTTTTGAGTAAATGGGCGTTAATGTCGAGATTTTCAAAAAGCTGTAGCGGCTGCCATTTTGAAGCTAGAGTTTGTAAAAAAGTTTTCGATTTGTGGTAAGTTTTTCTTTCAGATTCTGTGCTCAAATTTTGAAATTTAGTTTTGGAAAAGGACGATACCTAAAAAACATGTCTAACTTCCGTTTCCGGTATAGGATTTTTTTCGAAAAGCTTAACTTGAACTACAATTTTTGATATACCTCTTGATTTAAAATTTCATCAAAATCGGTCCAGTACTTTCGCCTGTAGAGGCGTCACACACCCACCTACCCACCCACCCACAGACAGACATTTTTTAGAAACCACTGTTTTGGGTTCCCTGAGCCCCAAAACGTGTATTTCCGTTAAAATCTAGATTTCGAACATTTTCAATACCATGGGAAAGTAAAAAACGATTTATTTGATTTTTTTTAATCAATTCTTTTGCAGCCCTGTTTCCGAGATCCCAACATACCTTTTGAAGTAAAACTTTTCTGTCGGCAGGAGTAACCACGCGAATGCGAGACGGAAGTGATAGAACGGAAGTAGGAACACAGAAGTAAAGAGACGGAACTGAAGTAAACTCAGGTATATTTAGACTAGTTAAATGTCAGGAAGGAAACATAACAGTAGCTATGAACAAAATTAACAAAATAAATAAATATTCCTACAAAATATCGAAGAAACCGTGCAGTCGCAAAGCCAAAACAAAAATGCAACCCATGACAGCAGAAAATATCCAGAGCCGTTGGGGCCTCTGTACTATCCATTAGTGTGCCCCCTCATTTTCTTGAGAATAGGAACAATATTTTTAATGCAGTAACGTGTTCCAACTCATCAATGGTCAAATACTTATTTTGTATAATTTATACTATTTACATTTATTTCTATACAGTGGCTTCTTTTGCATTTACTAATAACTGCGAGGGTCTTCTTACACTTAAAGTGCAAGACAACAAATTTTGAAAGAAGACTTTCAAAATCAGGTTCCTGCAATAACGTGACTTCGTTAGTGTGCAAGACAAAAAAAACTAAACAAAACACCTATTTAAATTTTTTTTAGTATTAAAAAACAGAAAACTTAAGGCGTTTCAGGTCCCCTAAGTCAGTTCGGCTCCTGCATAGGCACTCATTTGTTTTGTCAATACAACCAACATGTATACATGTATTGTAATGTCATAAATTATTAAACAAAATTCTTGTTTAAGTTACGATTTTTACTTCCCTATACTTTTAGTATAAAGAAGGTTTTATGAAAATTTTCGAAGTCGAGCTGTTAGATGGGATTTAAATTGTAGGATAATAATAATGGTTGCCGTCCCAACCCGCTAATTTTTCTGCGACGCCTTCTATGAACTTTTGAAAATTGTGGTATTAACTCCTACTTACTCACAAACGAGTTATCAGATGGGAATAAAATTTGATACTGTAAATGCCCTAGGCGTATACAATGTTACAAACTGAGAGCATTTTTGAAACTACTAAAAGTGCAAAGTGAAAAAAAGTGTGAATATTTTGACATTTCAATAAAACGTTGCTCAAAAATTGATTACACGATTTTTTTAAATTTTAATTAATTAATTCTATATGCTAACAGAACTAGAGATGAGCTACAATTTGGTTCGTGTCCAAGTCCGCTAATTTATGTGTGACGCCTTCTATGAATTTTTGAAAATTGTAAATTCATGCGTCTCTATTTAATACACCGATTAACCCACAAACTATTTCTGTTTAAGCTAAGTTGCTCATGAGTGATAGTAAAATAAGATTTACAACCTAATTTTTAGGTGGAGCAATATTTAGGGAAGCCAATTCTCCCGCCCATATTTTGACTGATAAATCTGATACGCAGTAGCCAATGAATCTGTTTGATCAAAAAATTTAAATTATTTCTCACAAACAAATTGGTTC
Source organism: Ctenicera cuprea (assembly GCA_958336395.1). Classification (NCBI taxonomy): domain Eukaryota; kingdom Metazoa; phylum Arthropoda; class Insecta; order Coleoptera; family Elateridae; genus Ctenicera; species Ctenicera cuprea. The sequence goes on from OY284487.1 coordinate 53,432,200, forward strand.
TGTAAATCCAGTCGAATAATGCGGAACAAGACCAACGACTATAATAGCTTGGCTGAATCACGCCGTGGGTGCAATGATAAACATTGTGACCGCATAAAAGCTGTTAAGTATCTGCGCGTGTGACTTTAGGTGTTATGGAATTTTGCGGCCTTTACTGCTAGAAAGTTTTGTGTTTGATTCGCATTAGTGTTTTATTATTAAAATTGGATTTGCTACATACAACTATAAATTATATAGTTTTATTTTGTTTCTTCTTTTAATTTGTTGTTTACTATAAAGATGTATCCAAAAAATTTTTAAATAGTGCATTTTTGTTTACTTTTGGGTACCGCTAAAGACTGTGGGGCCTAAATGCACGCCTAGGGACTTACTCTTAAACAGGCCACTGTTGTTGGTATTATAACGTTGTGGATAAGTGTAGGAAAGTCTAGATTTTAATCTTTAAATTAATATTTTATTTCATAGGAACCATTTTATGCGAGTCACGGCACGCACTCTCGATGAAAAAACATTTTGCCTCGAAATAATTTTGGCTTTTTAAAATACGTGGAATTTTATGCTGATTCCAAAATGTCAAAATAAGCATTTAAAATAAGAACTCGGGGATCATTTCCGGTGAAAACGGAAGTGCACACAATTGCCATTTAAGTACATCAAATAATATGAATTTATTAATCACTTCAAACTTGATTCATTTAAATTAAATTAATAAATAAAGAAAAGAAGGGGTGAATTGTGTTTCGTTTACAGCTGGATAGATATGGCCTCCCGTAATTATTAGAGACGCAGGCGGCCCCGCAATTCGTGTGTGCGGCATTGCCCTTAGAAAACTAAGACAAAAAATCAAATTTTTGATTTTTACGGAAGATTAAACGTCAGAGACCAGCAAATAACATTGGCCTGTAAAAAAATAGGGACAAGAGGATTACGCTACTCTAGGCTCCTAAAACTTGAAATTAAATTTACAGTATTTTACTGTCATTGATGAGCTATTTATATATTAAATCCGGATCTCTTTCCCATGTCTTGGCTTCTGGTGACGGCGGGAGATGCTCTTACATACCTGAACAGATTATTAATTATTAGGGCTAAGATTTACATGCATTTGCATGTTCTTTTTGTATCTCTAATATATATTTGCTTGCATTTCAAATAAAGACTGTTTTATTTAAAATTGCATTTAAAAGCATTATTTTGTATTATTTAAAAAAATTCGATAAGTTGTGGTTTTTAGAGAATTGCGTCTATTCTATACACCTTTACAACTTGCAGCTTGCTTAAAAGCAGGAAGTCGTAAACTCATAAAAATATAATTCAAGGCTTCTAGGGATTGGTTTTCTATTTTCTTGTGATCGAATGGGATTAAAATAATTTGTTCAGGTAAATTCTTACAACTATTTGCATGCTTTTTGTTTTTCTTCTAAAGGAGGAAACGATTAAAAGATTAAGACTTGGGTTGTTTCCTCCCTATTCTTTAGAAAAATTACAGAAATTTAAGTACGCACCCCTTACATCTTGTTGAAAGAAGCCTTTTTAAATACAAAGCATTTTTAGCCGATAACAGGCATAGTTTATGTTTAAAAATCTAAAAATGTACGTACATAAATTGTAAATTGCAATTTTTTACATTGTAAAAATAATTCATAATTAATGATATTAAATAATAATGTTTACTATTTATCATGTTTACTTACTCGTTGTTAATTATAATTATAAAATTATATATTTTTTAGATTGATAAATTGTAATACTAAGAATTATTTTTCAAAAAAAGAACCTTCTTTAAAAAATCATCAGAAACTCGTAAAAAGCATTTTCTACAAGATTTTATATTATAATTGCATAAATTGCATATTTTAAGTTTATACGGGGTGTTAATGAATTGTAGGGACAAACTTCTAGGGTTTGCAAAACACAACAAAGCAAACAACTTTTGTTAATAAATGTGTGGTCAAAAGTGTTTCCTTTAGAAAATAGAGGCTCTTAACGATTCTTTAAGAAGTACCTGAAAATAGGCAACCCAAATTGCATTTTTAATTATTTTGCACAGGTCACACGGAATTAAAAAAAAAAACGATCTAGACATATACATGCATTCAAATAACGTCAATTTTGACACAATTCGATATTTTGTGATATTTTTTGACTTTTCTTGCATTCGTTTCTTTCTGTGCCTTTTATAATTCGTTTTTTTCGTTCTGTGATTTTTTTGATAATTATTTTCTTCGTTATTTTCGTTCTGTGTTTCGTATTTTTGTGTTATGGCGAATTATACTTTTGCCGAACAGCATGACATGATGTTCATGTATGCTAACCCAGTTGAAACTGTAGAAGAACTTACGGCGCGTATTCTTGCTGCATGTGAAGAAGTTCAACAGACTGCTGGTATGTTTGGAGCAGTGCGCAGGGATTTACTTCGTAGATGTGCTTCGTGTGTAGAAGCTGGGGGGCGACATTTTGAACATTTACTATAATTTTGTTAAGTTTAGAATTAGTTATTGTAAATTTTTCAAATAGTTGATTTTTGCTTTGTAATTTTGGTTTTTTCTATTGCTTAGTTTTGAAACATTTTGTTAACTAAATTATTTTAAATTTAATTTGAATTTGAAAAGTGGGAAAGAGGGCTTTATTTATCTTGTATTAATTTCCGTCGTTATGGAAACCAATAGTAGGTAGTAAACTGAGTTGCCTACATTTAGCCGCTTTTTAAATAATCTTTGAGAAGCTCTATCCCTGAAAGGAAACACTTTTGACCACACATTTATTAACAAAAGTTGTTTGCTTTGTTGTGTTTTGCAAGCCCTAGAAGTTTGTCTCTACAATTCATTAACACCCTATATATAAGTGCATAATTAATACATTTATAGGGCATAAACGCCTGCATATTTTAGAAATATTAAGTGCATATAAATCCGAGCCCATTTATTAATTATGCTTGCCGATTCCCGATGTTTATGTACCAGTCACGAAGGCCGACGTAGCACTTCATTTCAAAAGTTTGCGTGGTGCTTAGGCCACGGGTTTAGCTAATATAGTTTAAAGGCGGATTTTTGTATCGCCTCCTGTAGAGCGCTTTTTTTTCAAAATTCAAAAATTCGTAGAAGGTGTCACAATGAAATTAGGCCATGAAAAAAATAATCTGCGGCCAGTATTTGAGTAATATGTCGAAACAAACATTAAGGTGTCGGAAATATATTCTCGTATAATAACATTGAGTTGATTCTCCTTAGGACAATTTGTACTCCGATCTGCTAGGCGATTTTTGGGTAAACTGGTTTTAAAGTCACAAATTTCAAGACTCGTTCGTAGCGGCTGCCATTTTCAAGATAGAAAGTTTGAAAAAAAAAACATTTTAATTACTTCGATGACCTCAATCAAACTTGCAAGATTCTGAGTTGACAACAAAAAGTGATACTAAACAAACCATGTCTACTTTTTAAGTTTCAGGTTTTTCTAAAACTTTTAATAGGCAATAATTATACGTTTTTGTCAAAATCTAAGATATGAAAGAATGAACGTACCAACCCAAAACCATTTTTTTTTATTCCTGGAGTCACAATACTGAATTTTTGTATAAAATTAATTCTTTGCTATACCGAAACACGATAAAGTGAAAAGTAAACACTGAAAATCCAGATAGCGTTTATTTACTTTTCTCTGAAACAAGAGTCGACATTTTCTTGGTAGTTATTAGTCCGGTACAGCGGCTCTGTTTACCGAACAATTTGTTTTCGAAAAAAATCCTAAAAAATAAAAAGTAATCTTTTTTTATTGGAAATTTAAGCGCAAAAAATTTAAATTTAAACGGGTAATTGAACCCAAGGGAGCAACAGCTATAAACCGTAGCGAGTTCTGATTGCGGAGGCAGCAAATCTACGTTCGAATTGAGATCCAGGACCGAGACACACACACGCATTCATGTCGAAATTGTCATTCAGTAGACGAGACAGAAGTCATCACATGTGTGTATGTGTGTGTTTAGCGCAAGTGGGAGAGTCACCAATGCATCATATTGTAAGCTGTGCCCCCTGGCCTCGACCCCCCGAGAGCAGTGGCGCCGCATTATTTTTAGTATGGTAGCTCACTAAGGGACCAACCATTACTATTTTTTTTAGGTTATGAATTATTAACATAAAAATCAAAACTGTTCTAATTTTGGGCTTCCAAACATTAAATATTTCTTAATGGGTGGTAATATTTTACCATAAAGCACACATTTCGTTTTTCGGTTGCCGTTTAATAACACATTGGATAAAATGGATCATTAATTAATTTTTAAATACAGCACTAGCGTAGTTAGTAAATTTTCACAACAAAAAGTTGAGAATGAATCGTGAACATTATGGACACACATGTAAAAATTGTGTTAAAAAAAATACAAGTTTTTAATAAAAGTCCACGGGAAATTAATCCATTCCTGGTTGTAAGCGAAACTACCAAATAAAATTTTCATATTCAGTTTTTTCCAGCTAGTTCCGCCACTGTTTTCAATGTACAACATACGGAGGCAGACTTAATTGGAACTTATGTGTATTTTACAGTCAGTAGTTTGACTAAACTAAATTCATGTAGTTGTTAAGTGGAATTTGTTTTGTTCCACGTAGAAAATTTACGCGAAAACAAAGGCTTGTAACGTGAGGTGTTTTTATTAATTTTGTGCAACCGATAAAACGCGAATCACGTTTTAAGAAAACAGTTAGTAGTGAGTTCATCGAATAAAAAACATTCATTCCAAATAAATACATAATTTCGCTAACGCTTTAAATCCAGTTATTCCATGTCTACTATAAATGTTCAATTAAAATATGTACTAGGCGCTTTATTTAACGAAGCAATGAATAATTTTATATATTAATTTAATCGTGCTGTGCATATGCATTTAATTCGTCATTTTACACATCTGTGCACTTTTGAATGGTTGAATCGATGTTACATTTATATTCTGTGTTAATTTCATAGAGCTATTAAAAACCAAAAAATGGAAATAATTTTGAAAATTATGCAAAACCAGCATCTTTCTAAAACATTTGCAAAAATAATTTATAATCATCAGGCCATCTGTCCAAAGAAAAATAAAATAATAACTAGTAACAGTTCCAGTACACAAAAAACTGCTGTACTTTAAAAAGGTCAGACGTTTACTCTAAGCAGGAAACGGAAATGTTTTGCATATAATGCGTATACGAGTTTTATTAAATAAACCCATTTGTTTGTCACTAGAAACATTTTTTTAAATGAAAAATTTTACATTTAGAACTCTTTACCTTTTTTTCTACAAAAAGTGTAATTTCAATTATGATTTCCTGCAATAAAATATTAATTTTGATTTTTGGAAGAAACAGCAATCAACAAAATTTGAAAATTGCAGCAATCATAATTGGGAAAAATGATTTAACCTTGAAATAATTGAAAATTACATCAAATTATTTACAGAACCTTTTAGAATACTTGGTTGTGTTTGATATTACAGTGATTACTCATAAATTTGTGGGCATTGTTCAAATAGGCTTTCACAAATTCCATTAAAATAGTAAACTTGGCCTGTTAAAGTACATTTAGAATTAATAAATTTTGATTTATAATGCGCTAAATAAGCCATCAATAATTTAAAGCAGGGACGCGCACCGAAACTTAACAGAAAACCGAACTAACACGATGTAGCATGCAACAATAAGTACTTAACCTTTAGATGCCACGTGGGTAGCCCTTTTGGTTGACCAACAGGTTTGCAGCCAAAACAATTTTACAAACAAACAAAATTAGTTAGGTGCGAAACGCAGAGTCATTAGGAGTAGGCAAAATTTTCTGTATACTGTGAAGTTATCTTGAGTGAATGTGTCAGAATTAGCGACAGTAAGTTGTGCTAATATGAGTTATGCCAAATAAGAATACAAAATTAACCTCGTACTTACACTATTTACATATGAAAATAATTTAAATAGTAAGTGTCAGCTTTCTTTTAAAAGTTAGATATATCCTGGTGAGGTAAAAAGTTCCAAATGTGATTATACAAAAAACCTAAATTGTTGCTAAATAGAGTAATCAGTATTTGGTAAACATACGGCAGCAGCCAACGGGAAAACTTAGGAAAATTTTGTTGCAGACATTATTCCTTAAATAGTTAAACGCACTTGAAAATTCCGACAATCGTACACAAATGTTGACCTCGGCGTTTGTGTTGTCATGCGAGCAGTTGAAATGTTATGAAGCTAAATTTTGTCATTGGTGGTGTACATGGGTTTTGACTCTTTTTTTTTTGTGTGTACATGGCACCGAACTATACTTATACTGGAACGCGCGCTCGTCCCGCCAGCCCTATCCGAGAGAGAAGGCCGCAAGGATCATCTCTGTCCTACTCTCGTGAGTATGCGCATGCGTAGAGCAGTCGATTGTCATGATTTGACAGCTTTACCGCCGTCTTCTCCCTCGCGCAGCGCATGCGCGGAGCGGTACGAAAAGGACAGGAATGATCATTGCGCGCTATCTCTCTCGGCTCGCTTCTTTTCTATTCAGTTCAGTGGTACATGGTAGAATGTTGCTAATTATTAACCGAGTATTTTTAAAAATTTCTCAATAATATAAATTCGCCAACCCAAAGTGCGTTAAAATTTGAAGTCTCAAAGAGGTGCGTAATCTTTCAATAATTCCTTTGAATTCAATCGAAATTTAAAATACCATCAAATCGTAACCGAAAACGTAACCAAAAAATCTTGCAATCCGAACGGAAACGGTATTTACATCGGTGCACGTCCCTGAATCAAAGTACCTATACAGGGTGTTCCGAAAAGAGTACGACAACGCTTAGGGGGAGCTTTTCTACTTGAAAAAAGATAGATTAAACCTAATATACCTTTGTCCGAAATTGATTCCTTACGGAGTTACATCCTCCCGACAATGGAACGGTTTAATTAATATCACCACCACAAAATGAGATTTTTTCATTAAAACTATATACGAATATGTTAATATGGATGATTTACATTTTTACTTGTTGTTCCAATCCACCAACAAAGAGCGTAGGTCGATTGGTGCTCTGTTAACGTATTTTTTAGGTAATCTTAATCTCCACACACACAAAGATACGCTTGTTAAAAGCCGCTTATACAACAAAGTCATTAAAAACTTCTTATAAAGAAGAGTCCGAAAACAGAAAATGTTCAGATTGTTTCTTCTTCCCGAAGTTGTAACTCCGCAAAGAAGTGTTTCCGGATATATAAAACAAACAAAAAAATTTCTATAGAGATGGGCTCACAAATGCTTTTTACAGAGTTACAACCTCTGAAAGAAAAAACAATCTCGATTGTTCCTATTTCTAGACTGATTTTTGTAGGAACTTTATGGCTTTGGTGTGTAGAATTAACCCTTTAGATTTGTACAAACGCTCGTACCTTCATGGCAACGAAGAAAATTGGATTATCTCCGAAACAGTTGGATTTAGCGAGGATACCTTTTATTGCAGCGTTGTATGAAGAACAAGATTTTAAAGTCAAAAATTAGAAACAGCATGTATCAAAAATACTTTAAGAAATACCATACGTCGAGCACCCGTCTGCTTGATAAACTTGAACAAAACGAGTGAAAATATAAGTCAATAGTAAAATAACTATACAAAATTTAAATCAAAAATCTCATATTATAGTGGGGATATTAATTGAACCGTGATTAGATATTCCATCTTATGGAGGCCGTAACTCCGTAACGATGCAATTTTGAACTAGGGTATATTTTGTTCAATGCGTCTACTTTACAGGAGTGGCAGTAGCTTAGAGGTTGGGCGCTTGGCCTCTAACGCTAAAGGTCTGGGGTTCGATTCCGAGCCGAAGCCAGACCGCAATAAAAACCTAAGCCGCAACCCGCCACTCAAATTCACCAATCCGGTGTAGGCAGCCGTGGGGCCTTAATGCCTGAAACCTTCTCTGGTATTTATTCGTTCGGATTCGACGTTAAACTGTAGTCCCCCGTACTCCACCTTAGCGCTAAGGAGAGTACGTGGCAGAGAAGAGTGCCGGTGCCCAGCAGTGGGATACGAACGAAAGGGTATATTTTCAGGTAAGGAACCGCCTCCTAAGCATTGCTCCTTTCTTTCCTTGTATAGCATAATTGTAAATTTACAATTACACAGGTCGTCTATTTTAACCGGAAACTATGAGATACCAAGTCGGTTAAATTAGATAAAATAAATTAGATAACATTAATAAAAATTATGGGAACAATGTAATGGTAATTTTCTCAAAATACCCCATAGTGTCCCAATTAAAATAGACCTAATTCGCTCAATTAATTTTGATAAGCACTCATATAAGAGGGTTAATTACAAATGCTTATTTTTATCACAATTGTTTATGAATGCAGCATGCAATTTCAAGTAATAAAATAATATCAATTCCGAAAATTTTAGTATGGCGTAATGACACATAAATGAATTCGTGTAATTATAGTTCTGGGGTATTAGACACAATTTAGATCAAAGAAGTTTTAAGAAACGAAAACTGACTGTTTGTTATGTATAAATGTAAAATAGTTGTCAATTAAGTACAAGTGGACGAGGGAAATGCAACATAATTTATAATGTTTAAAAAAACGAAATTGCGAAATCATCCTATTTCCTTACAAAATGGGTAAAAAAAAATTGGCAAAGCACTTCGCCTGGCGTTTTCCATAATTTGAAAATAATTAACTTTTTTGTTTCCAAAAATATTTAATATTATATATGTGTGCATTTAGTACAAGTGTTAAGCTACTACATATGATCAGATCGTTCGGGCACGCAGCTTGTTATCCCGGGTGTAAACAAAACAGGGTTCCCCCCCCCCCTTCTTTTTATTAATAAGATAAACGAATGAAATTTGGTACGGAGTATATATCCATAAAATTCAATTATTTGATGTTAGCATTTTTTAACACTTCCGGTTTCGCCGGAAGTAGCCATAACTTTCCTGTTTTAAATGCAGCACCTTGTATATTTTTACACATTTGGAATCTGGAGGAAATTCTGCGTACGGTTTTGTGTACTTCAATTGTTTTTTTGACAACTTTAAAATGTTTACTTAATTTTGTTGTGTTTTGCGTGTAGAGTATAAAACTGTTCCTATGCAGCCAGCACGACCATAAAACTGTTTATTATTGTTTGCTGTCCGTATCCGCCGATCCCGGGCGCTTTAAAAATTCAGCTAACATTTTTTTGAGAAAAAGTCAGAAATTGCAAATAATGGCACAATATTGGTTCATATTGTTTCTCAGAAAGAGCAATTCCTAACGGTTGCCACGATACCCATAACTCGATACTTGCTTGATTACATTTTTAACCAGTACAATTAGGTTTTAATTAGTTGTTAAACAAAGACGTAATGACGGTCAACTACAGTCGTTATACTTTCAAATAAACTTCTAAAACAAAGAGGAAAGCAGTTTAATAACAAAAACAAATACAAATCAAGTAGACAGTAAATAAACAGCAATTGAAAACGGTTTATTTATCATAATGTAGAATTGAATTTTAAATTTAGCGCGCAAATCAGTTTAAACGTTTGAACGATCAAAAGACGATACATAGTTTATGTGCATTGAGACTGTTATAAAAATTGAATCCTATTAAATCGGAAGTTGATGATACTGTATTATACTAGTGTCTAGCCCCTTGGGCCGATCCTGAATTGCGCAATATCATCTAATATTGGCTCGCATATGTGCGAGTGTGATATTTACATCGAGATTTGCATTGTTAAAGCCGATTTTTTCATTGCTAATAAAATGCATACAATAGAAAACAACAAATCCTTTTTTTTTAATTTATTACCAGACTTGCGTTTAGTATGCCGTCAATCAGTGAGTGAATGCTAATTTGTCTTCGTATTTTTCTTTAAAAATATAACTGCTCTTAACAAATAACCTCGCGTAAACAGCAAAACGCAACAACATTGTTTAAAAAAAACTATAAAATAAAAAAGAATTTGGTCAGAACCGAGATTCGACCCCACAACTACTTATGCAGTAAAAAAGTAGTACACCCGAACACACCCGCATATCCATCTGTGCCACTACGAACTCGTGATTCCAGCTGCATGCAGAGGAGGTGCGCAAGTCATGTGAGGTGAGTCGGCTGTAGGGCCAAGGGGCTAGACGCTAATGTGTATTATTAGGCATTAAAGAAGATCAGAAACACCAAAAACTAAATTTGTTAAAATTGAGGCGAGGCGGAGGGCTAGCCCCCCTTATTTATTACATTGTAGAAAAATTAAAATTAAAATCTCACTTTAATGTGAATCATGAACAATTTAGCTTAAATAGAGAAGTGATTTATCGTCCGCCGTGTATTAACAGTTTTCAAAAATTCATACAAGGCGTGACATAGAAATTAGCGGATTGGTTACTAACAAAATTGTAGGTCATTCCTAGCTTTCTGTGCCTACAAATCGTGTTGCCAGTTTTTGGTCAATTTTTTGAAAATAAAATCTAAATTTTGAAAATAGTTCACTTCGCAATATTCTAGCTTTAAAAAAATGCTCTTAAATAGTAACAGTGTAAACCCCTACGGCTATAATAAAAACCAAAGGTTATGTCGATTTAACAACTCATCTGCAGCCAACATTTTCAAAAACTCGCAAGGCCGCCATTTTGCAGCTGGTGTTCGGAAAAAAACTTTCGAGTTGTTTTAGCATCCTTTATCGATTTCTAATTATTTTTTGAAAAGGTTTTTTGTTTCCGGTTCCGGAGTACTCGAAGTATGGGAAAATGGTTTTACTAAAAGCTGTAAATTTAGATTTAAATTTTCACAAAATCTCAATTTGAATCAAAAACAATTCTACAGTAACATTACAAATACACTTTTTAGGAATATTATGTAAACACACAAATTTTCAAAGCTCTAAAATACCAATATAATAAACATTGTGTGGGATTGTCCCTAAAAGTTAGCGTAAATGTATCAATTTCTAGGAAGGTACAATGTTGCCTACACATAATAAATTTATGAAAGTGCTGGCAACCACAAGGCTTTGAATAGAGAACCTAACGTATAATAATAGATCTCTATAAATATGCATAGTTTTAATTCAAGCGTCGCCGTCATTGGTGAACACACGTCGGTTTCGTATTTATAGTTGAATCTGTGAAATGTTATTTCGTAACTACTCATCCTATTAATGGCAATTTATTGCATTAGCTGGAGCATCTTCAGTTCGATGTTGTAAGTACCAACTCATACTTTTATATTAAGTCAAAATAAAAACGCAATTCATGCTGTATCACGATTATGATTCTCTTAGTTTAGACGCAAAAAGAAATTCGAGGATTATGAAATAATTGCTTTTTGTATGGTAAATCTTAAACAAATATTCAGCACAAAACATACAAATTGAAGTTTGTTCGTAGTGTTGTGAGAAATTGTATATTATTAATTTATGTACGCAACTATTGCTGTAGTCTAATAAAGTAGCCTAAGGTCACAGGTTGCTAGAATCTAAAATAATTATTCATCGGTGTTCGTAAATTTCACAATGTCTCTCCTTACTGTTCGATAGCATATTTTTAAAATAACTACGTTATTTATCTAGAATTTGACCCGACAGGAGGTACGGTTTGTAAAAATTACAAAAACTCTGCTTTTCTCTCTTTTTGCTTTTTTCCAATATGTAAAGTTTAGTTGTAACTTCCTTTAAAACAAAGTATGGCTAGTAGGTCAAACTTTTATCGAGAAAAAGTTGCACCCATGCACAAAAAAAAAACAAAAATCTTCAGGCTATATAACTCCTGCGGTTCATCAGAATCGCTTTAGCATTAATGATTAGTATTGTGGTTTCGAAATTAATAAATGAAGTAAAAAGCTGTCGGGCAACCGCCACGAGACCTTCCTCGCATTAGCCAGTTGCTTGAAATTCCTAAAACATTTCCCGTTTGATTTAAAATAGGATTGTGTACGATTTGTAAGAATTTAGTAAAGTAGATAAACTACACTGAGCACTGTTACTTTACTAGGTAAAATGATTTTCTACCGTGCTGTGCGGTGACAAGGCAACATTTGATTACAATTGCACAATCGGTGTGTCCGTTATCATTTTCAGGTAATAATTTTTTTACTAGACGCATCGTCAATTTCAGCTAAATCATTATTTTTCTAAAGCTACTTAATATTTTTATTTTGTCGGGGTTTGATCTGCAATTTATGGCAGTTTGGGCCGCTGCTGCCTTAATAAAATACATGATTTTGTCATTTACAAGATCTTTAGTTTTTACGGGTTAGGGGTGAAATTTAGGGTGGTTTAGAGGTGTTGCTTTAATAAAGAGATAAAGCCAAACTGAGTAATTATTGAAAAAGCTACAAATCGATGGTAGGGGTGACCGGAGGTGGTAGGAAGATTGAGCTTGCGTAGATCAGCTATTCGACATGCGTAGAATACAAATCTGAACTTTTTTCGAGCGTGTCTATATTGAAGTAGAGCACTCCTCCCCACTCCTCTTATGTTTTGCAAGACTTATCTGGTTTTATGATGTCTGCTATTTTGTAATAGCAATGTTTATTCGCTGAAAGCTGAAAATCGATTTTGCATAAAATGGCAATTATTCAATTAAACTATCTAGGTAAACGACCAAAAGCAAACCTCTTATAGGTCTGTTCTCTATGGAAGGTTGTTCCTATAGTCTTTTAACATGTACATACCGATTTTAAAGCCGAAATGACAAAATTAAAAAAAAATCAATGTTGGGATGACCGGGAGGTGGTAGGAAAATCGCGCTTGGACAGATCGGCTAATCGACATGCGTAGAATACGAATCTGAGCTTTATTTTCGAGCGCGCCTATATTGAAGTTGAACAGCCCTCTCCACCCTCCTTAAAATTTGCACGAGTTAGCAAATTTTATAATATCTGGTATTTTGTAAACAATGTTTGGCTGAAATCCAAAAATATATTTTGCAAAAAATGATGTTTGGCAGTTATTTAATTAAACTGTTCAGGTAAACTACCAAAAGGAGATACCCTGCAGGTTTTTCATCAAATAGGAGGTTGTTCCTATCATAATTTAATATGTCCATATCGATTTTCTTTTGGCGCTAGAGTGGCCGAGTGGTTAGGGCAGCTGGCTGCTACGCGGAAGGTCTTGGGTTCAAACCCGAAGACTGAATGCCTGGCGGGCGGCCACCCAGCCGCTTTTTAAAAATTGGGAACCAAACCCTCGAGGGGTGAGGGAAGTAAGGCAGCCGTCGAAGGCGTGGTGCCTACCACACCACCCCGTACTTCATATAAGAAGTGCGAGACGGCTGGGTGTCGGAAGCGATGGTACGGTGGCCCTGACCCACCGCATTGCAGGCCAAACTCCTCATTGGAGTGTAGTGCCACCGACCGACTTTTTACTACATATTGATTTTTAAGACGAAGTTCCCGAATAAAAAGTCATACTGACTGGGGGGTTGGTAGGAAGATCGAACTCGCGCAGATCGACTATTTGACATGCGTAGAATACGAATCTGAGCTTCTTTTCCGAGCGCGTGTATATTAAAGTCACCCCTCCCCACCGCCCCTTTCTTAAGTGGACCAATCTCGCCTAGTTTGTGAATTCATCCCAGTGTGAATCAACTAATAATTAGATTAGACAAAGAACAAAAGTCGTCGACGTGGCACATCGTTCATCTTTAGAAGGATAGACAGATCGAATTGGCGATGGGCAAGACACGTAGCCCGAATTAAAGAAAAAGGTTGTGTAAGCTACTGAACTGGTGACCATAGGAACGAAGGAGAAATGTCGGAAGATCGGGTGGGCTGGCGACATTAGAAAGTTAGCAGGAATAAGATAACAGGAAAGAGCCAGAAGCAGATACATACGGAAAAGGGATGACGCCTATACCAGAATTTCAACACAAGAAAGTTAAAAAAGAAAATAAATTCTAAAATTGAAAATAGCATTTTATATTTTTCAATCAGATTTTAATATTTTTTTCTTATCTGCCAATCTGACGTTGATTTTACGGAAATTCATTTCGCCGTGAATTGATTTTTTTCCATGTTTGCGGTTTGTTTCCTTAGTTACGCACAAAGCAAATAAATAACTGTAATTTTTTAATTTAAATTTTCAAAAATAAAATGCGATTTTCTAGCTAAATCTATTTCGTGCTGGTTTTGATTTTCTAAGGAAAATTACCATTGTTTTTTTGCCACAAGAACATTTTTGTAGCAAAAAAGAAACTCGGCAGTCCAGACAGTAAATTTCTAGAAATCAAAACCAGCACTTAATAGATTATACAGGGTGTCAGTTTGAAAACGTACAATGTATTATATCTCTGGAAGTAAAATAGGTATTGAAAATGTCGAGAAACCGTTTCTACAACATGAAGAGGAAATCATCATGACTCATAAAGTAACCTTCTCCTGTCAATCACTTAAGCTCTAGCCAACAAAAAATTTTAAATGGTAACATCCACCTTATGATACCTCATTAAAAAGCTCTGAAAACATGCTATTCAATAAAAGCAAACATTTTTATTTACCTGATTCGTTTCGGAAAAATTAAGAAATAACATAGCCCTCAAGATCTCCAGATTTGACCCCATTAGACTAACTTTTATGGGGTCACTTAAAATCTGTTGACAACTAATAGTTCAAGAGTGCCGAGCTATTCCGCACTAAACCATCCAAAATATTCGGAGAGAATTTGAGAGAAGTCTTTACTATTGCCCAGACAATAATGGAAATCATTTTGAACATTTAATCTAATATTTAAATTTGAATTAAAATAATTGGTTCTAAACCCGTTAAGTTTTATTTCTTAATTTTCCCGAAACAAATCAGGTAAAGAAAATTGTTTGCTACTATTGAATAGCATCTTTTAAGAACTTTTCAATGAGGTATCACAAGGTGGGTGTTACAATTTGAAATTTTTTTGTTGGGGTAATTAGAGCCTAAGGGGTTGAATGGGGAAGGTTACCTTATAAGTCATGATCAATAAACTGATTTATAACCTTTTATTTTTTTTAAATGAGCGCTTATAATAAACTTGATACGTCAGGAAAAAAACACGAAAAATCAAAAAATAAGCAAAACAAAAACCCCAAAATTTTTATTTGTTTTGCATACGAATCTGGTATTGTTACAAATATTTCAATACAAAATAAAAACTAGAGAATGTAATTAACAACAAATAAAAATATACTTTGATTGACGTTCAAATCAAATTTTTATTGAAAATTTAACTGAAGCATATTATGCGAAAACGACTGAAATTTTTTAAATCAGCTTTTAAAAATATAATATATTACATAGGCGTAACTTACGGTTTTCATGCAGCTTCTACAAACAATTTTGTTCTTTCAATAAGCAATTCAGGAAAATCTTTACGCCAAGTTGCCGGTACGGATTACTCCTTCACTTTAGGCATTTTATAATTTCAAATTAAAATTATTCACAAAACATCACAACACAATGGAATGCTCCGGATTGCTGACGTTGACAAAAGACAAAACAATATTTATAGTTTTTTACAAATAAACGCGATAGACTATTGTGTATGGCTTTCGACAGAACACAGAATTTGGTAATTCCCCGAGCGCACTATTTGTTTCTCTGAGGGATGTTTGTTTGGTCTAGCAAGGGATTTGTAGAATGTGGTATAAACATTCGGTAAATTATTCGCCGAGTCGTTTAAATCAAAAAATAGTAAATTAATTAATGTTTTAACATTAGATTTTTCAAGCTAAAAATTGCAAATGTTAAATTCTTTATTAAAAAAAAGGGCCAACTAGTTGTCTAAAAGCTAAAATAAGCGCATATAAGCGGTTTAAGGAGCAAAATAAGCAGCAAAACAAAAGTGGTGTCAAATGATTATATTTTTCATGAATCGTGGAGATACAAAAGGATTTTCGTTTGCTTACGATAATAGTGCATAGACAAAATGCTTGAAATCCGCGCTCTAGTCATGATGATTCCCCCTCCATGTTGTAGAAACGATTACTAAAAATTTTTAATACCAATATGATTGTTGAAGTTTTGGCTTTGCTTCAAACCTGCGCGAGCTGCTCTTATCTTTTTTTATTTGTAACTTAACAATAAAAAGAATATTTTTCTACTATAAACGTGGAAATTAAAGTTTGATAACCATACTCTGGTAACCATAAACTTGTCCATTTTTACCAAATTATTGGAGAAGAGCGTTTCGAAAAATATACCACGACAGGATGGCTACATTTTTAGTGCACCAAGAAATCAATTAGCTGCAAGGCAGCAAAACGTTCACGACAAGCATTTTTAGAAGTGTATAGCTGTATTTCAATTGTCGATATTGCAGGCGTTGCATTTGAGTTTTCAGCTTAACAAAACAGCCTTTTGGCACTTATTGGACTCGTTATCAGAGATGTGTTTGGAGATATCTCCGTTTTTTATATTTAATTGTTTCCTTGAAACCGCAATTTTTCTGATAAACAATTAACAATTATTCGTAATGATGCTGCACAATAATACAAAATGTGCAATTAAAACGACAAAAGTTCGTAAACAATTCCTAATAATTTCGGCCCCGAAAACTTGTATTTTAAATTCTTACCCCTTGTAGCTTTGCCAGCCAAAATTATTCGAAGCAGGAAATAAATGAAGACGATACAATCTAAAAGTTTATCTACACAGTAGCTGTTAATGTTACTTGAGGTATCATCGGTGGCGTAATTTTCAGTTTTAAAGTATTTAAGACGTTCCTTCGTTGTTTATTAATGGAACTCTGGGGTGTAAGCATTGCTTGAAGTTTAAGACTTTTGAAACCCACACACTTTCCATGGTTTTATATTTAGCCCTACGAGTTTTCAACTTAAGCTCGGTTACCAGATCATTAAGTTCTGCCAATCACTGAAGTTTTTGAATGCGTGGAAATGTTAACACGAGTTGTATACGTTTACACGTAACGGTGCGCGCTGAATGAGACGGTTTTTCAAAAAATGGTTACGTAAGTTAGCGTTACAGCTTTCAGAAAAGGCGACAAGTGTTATGTAGTGATAAGAAAATCTGAACGATTATTTCCACAAAAGAAAGGTAAACAAACCTTGAACAATTTTTCAATGAGGGAAAGTGGGGTTAAATAGGCGCGAGGGTAACAGACTACACACTTTATTAAGAGCTTTAGAACAAAGCAATTTAAATTTGTAGTCTATGATAAAATAATTTATATATTTCATTAAAAAAAGTGGAGTAATAAGAGCATTGCAGTTGAACATTTTAGAAGATTATTCTCATCTTAATGTGTGAAATATTAAATATAAATTGT
The DNA here is from genome assembly GCA_958336395.1 of Ctenicera cuprea. Classification (NCBI taxonomy): domain Eukaryota; kingdom Metazoa; phylum Arthropoda; class Insecta; order Coleoptera; family Elateridae; genus Ctenicera; species Ctenicera cuprea. The sequence continues at coordinate 53,449,437 of OY284487.1, forward strand.
CACTATTTTACCGGAAACATATGTCACTAATCAAGGCGACAGGGAAAGGATAGGTATATAGGATAACTATAGCAAATGCGCCAAGGAAGGAAGTTAATAAGCGGGCCAAATCGAGGATTCACGTATCCATAGATATTTGTAAATTAAAAATTGAACGAATGATGTTTTTACATTATTTTTAAAAGTATTCGTGAATACGTGAATCCCTACTTGGTCCGTCCATTATCTCCCTTCACGTATCCACAGATATTTATAAATTAAAAATGGGTGAATGGTTTTTTTACATTGATGTTAAGAGTTTTCATGAATACGCGAATCCCTACTTGGTCCGCCCATTATCTCCTTTCCTTGTCGCACTCATTGTTGCCTATATGTTTCCAGTAAAATAGTGACAATCTTTATAATGATACTTCAGATAAGGGAAAAGTGGAATAAATGAAGAACACATTAATTTCGTTTTAGCAAACAACGTATTGTTTCAGTACCTATCTTTAAAATATTCCAATAAAACATCTGCAAAGATGTTGATGTTGAAAGAACAACCCCTCAGAGCACTTCGCTTTGTATCGGAAATCCACAGACAAAACCTGTCCGAATAAATGTGGGGTAAAGAAAGAAATGAGTGAAAAGGGCGGAGAAACCGAAGCACGTCGCGTTCTTTGATTAGGAGTGACAGCGGAGACGCGCTGTATTTATATCTCGTAAGTTGATGCGCTCCTTACTTGGAGCTCTGCTCCACCCGTAATTGAAAATTATCGTACACTTAACTGACTTAGCCGTCCTATTAATAAACGCGGGAACTAATGAATGAAACGACCACACTTTTACCGAAATTAAAGCATTTTTTTCCATAGCCTTGGAGGGGACAAACATCTCGTATAAATACTAATTTGATGTTGTGTTTATCAGTTTCGTAGGAAAACATCCAACGCTTAGAAAAATTGAACGTAAAATGTTAAAAGTTCTCGTCTTGGCGAAAACATGGATTTCTGTATTTATTATTTTTGGCAAAAATATCTAAAACCTGAACTATTTCATATTAAATTTAAATTTTATATAATCATTTCGACTGTACAAAGATGATTTTTTTTCAATTTATTGTGTTGAAAATCACTTCAATAAAAAACCAAGAAATGGGCAATTTTGATTATATTATCAAAAATGTTGTATATCAACGTTTTGGCTCCAACGAGTATATTTTTAACACTGCGGCTTGCAATGCCGTAGAGGCGCCTACCGTTAAAACTCGAACAAGAGTAGTTATAGAACTTCCTCATCCTTTCAAAAAACTAGAGTTTAAAAACGATTTTTTGATTATTGCAAAAAAAAAAGAAATGCCTTGGATTAAAAACGTCAGAGACCAAACAACAGAAATCGTCCGCCAAAAATTGGGACAAAAGGGAGAGCATTGGCCCCCTAAATATTACTATAATCAGAGGCGCCGTCAGATTTTTTTTAAGACAGGGCAAAGTCAACAGTGACTTCTTTGACAAGGTCGAGGTCGAAGTCGACTATATCCCCCTCCTGTATAAAGGAACTAGGAGATCTTCTACAGGAAATTTAACAACTAAAGTATGCAACTTACAGATATTGGGGGGAGGGGTCCCTAAATACGCCATTGCGATAATCATAAATTGTGTACTCCCATGTACCAGAAAGCCAGAGGACAGAGGTGCTGTCAGCTCTGGAAGTTTTAAAAACTATTAAATGGTAATTGTTTAAAACTGCTAAGTATGAAAATTACAGATAATAATAGGGGGGGGGGGTCTCCAAATACACCTTCAATAATAACGATTTGTGTAACCCTCTCCCATGTATAAAAAATCAGAGGTGCACCTCTCTAAATTTCTGAAAACTGTTAAGTGGAAAATTTTTAAAACTGATAACTTTGCAAATAACTGATAATAGAGGGGAGGGGGTCTCAAAAAAAAACTTTTAATAATAGTGATTTGTGTAACCCTTTCTCATGTATAAAGGAATTAAAGGTTTACTTCCGGAAATTTTTTAAAACTGTTATTTATACAAAGTACAAATAATTGGGGGGAAGATCCACATACACCTTTAATAACAATATTTTGTGTACTCCCCCCTCCCAGATGTATAAACAAATCAGAGGTTTACCGCCGCAAGTTTTAAAAACTGTTAAGTGGACATTTTTTTAAACTGTTAACTATGCAAATTAAAGACAATAATGAGGGGGGGAGGGCGGTCTCCAAATACACCTTCCATAATAACGATTTGTGTAACCCTCTCCCATGTATAAAGAAATCAGAGGTTTACCTCCGGAGATTTTTAAAACTGTTAAGTATGCAAATTGGAATTTCAAGTTGCTAATTTTTGATTGTAATCAGATGACAAAGGCTTAGGTTAAGCAAAGCTCTTTAGGATTTAGGCATTTTTAAACTACGTTAATTATTTAATATTTTAGAATACCAAAATTCGGAGCACATTTTGGTTTATTCCAAGAGGGGAAGTTGCTCCCCATTTCCCTCCCCTCCTGGTACCTATGACTATATTCGTTGTTTAGCATATATTATTAGGCTATATCTAAATATGACATTTATAATCTTGTTATACTGCCACCACTAAAACGCAAATTTGTAAAATAGACAATTTCTAAATTTAAAAAATATATCACAGAAATATTAGAACTTCAGAAAAATTAAATTGTCTTTCGTTAGCTTTTTTTGTATCTTTATTATTATTATTATTATTATAATCAACACTAAAACGTGTGCTCAATTTTTGGGAATAATATTTTGAAAATTTTCAGATGTGTTTTATGTTTTAATTTTGACAGTTTATATGGTTTCAACAATACCTTTAATATAATAACAATGCGTCCAACTAAGGCTACTACGATAACAAATTTTATGCTAATTTGGCAAACCGAATTTAGAATAAACAACTTCAAACTCAACATTTGTAGCTACTGCCATTTTGAAGAGTTAAGGAAAACTATTCAATTTGTTTTGCTATGCTGAATCGTATTTTGTTTTTAATATACATATAAAATTCTGTGTTTGCATAAAATTATGCAAGAAACAACTTTAGCAACCGCTTCCGATTTAGATTTTTTTAAAGCTAATTTACTCGATGAATTTTGGATCCCCCACAATTCAAGTTTCATTCAAATGGGACCATCTATTTTGAGGATATGCAGGAACGAAGGAATAACAGCACCCACCCACTCACCGACAGATGTTTCGCAATATTTCTTTTTGAGTACAAAAGGTGTTTTTTTAAATTTCAAAATATAGTGTTTTCTATAATTCAATGCTGCATCTTATCATTTTACAATATTTGGCAACCAATTGCCAATATTTGAACAAATGATTTAACGTGGCGTCGAACGACTGATTTAAGCCTCCGATAATAATAGTTCACAAGCAAGAAAAATTTTGAAAAAACGGGCGAAGCACTTGTCTTTTACTTTCCCATACTACTTACAAAATAATTACTTTTATATATCTAATTATCTAATCACAACAATTACTGTACATCTAACTAAGAACTGTTTTTAGTTGTAGGCTAATCCCCCATCATTGCAAGAAGGACAACTAACAACAATCATAACCTACCTGTGTTAAAATTTCAGGATGATACGAAAAAAGGAAAAAATCATAAAAAAAATTTTTTTTGAAAGATTTCTTAAGACCTGAATAAACCAAAAACTCAAAAACAATTGGTTCGTCAAAATTAGAGGAGGAGGGGGGGGGGGATTTAATCCCTAGATATTGCTCCGCCTAATTGTTACTCATAAACAATTTAGCTTAAACAGAATTTTTTTTCGTTCCTGTTTATTAAAAAGAGGGGCGTGAATTTTAGATTTTCAAAAATGCATAGAAGGCGTCACGTAAAAATTAGTGTACTGGGACACGAACCAAATTGTAGCTGATCTCTAGTCCTATAAGCCTACAAAGTTTAAAACAAATTCTGTAGCTAGTTTTTGAAGAAGTTATTTTTGAAAATGTCCAAAATTTTGAAAACATTTTCACTTTATAGTTTTCATTTGTACAAAAATTCTCTTACATAGTAACATTGTGTTCCTCTAGGGCTATTGTAGTATAAAATTTAATCTCAATCCGTCACCTCGTGTTTGGGTAAATAGGCGTTAACGTCAAAATATTCAAAAATTCATAGAAGGCGTTACAGAGAAATTAGCGAGCTGGGACACCAACCAAATTATAGCTCAACTTTAGCCCTACGAGCCTACAAAAATTTAAAAAAAATCGTTAAGTGCAATATTTTTTCGAAATTTTCCAAAATTTTGAAAATATTTGTACACCCCAATTTTAATAATTTCAACAAATCTCGTATGCGGTACCACTGCTTCCCCTAGAGCTATTACAGTAACAAATTTGACTCGATCTGTCAACTCGTTGCCCGTACTAAAAAGATGGGAAAGTAAAAAGGTGCGAGGCATTTCGCTCAGACTTGTCTATACTTCAATATGGTGTCTACCAGAGCTTCATTTTAAAATCCTCTGATGTTTTAGCAGGTTTTCCAGATACAATTTTGTTTATTTCCAGGCCAGTGAAAAAACAATTTTAACAAACGTACTATCAATAAAGGTGTCTTAAACAATGAAGTATATTGCGGGAAAATTAAAATATTATACAATAAAAAAATATAAATTACATTTTTTCAGCAAAAAAAAGTAATAACCATTATACCAATTCTAGTAAAATTCCAGTTGTGTTTTCAATCATACATTATTGACGTTTAAGCCCCAACAGTTACTGTAAGATATAAGAATATTTCTAACGTTGCTACTCGTAACCCTACCCTAAAATGTCACCGACATACCGTACCATTCCGATGCCTATAAGAATAAAAGTGTAGTTAAATGTCAGAAAATTTCTCTCACTGCCAAAAAATCGTTTTGTGTTTTGAATTTTTAGGAGTAGATAGTTTGGTATAAAAAAACATGAGATAAAATTCGTCATCCACAAACTGTGCAGAAGGGGAAGAATTAGTCCTCCTAAATATTACCGTATCTATAACTCAAGTACATAATCTTGTTTTACTATTGCTGATAGTATCCCGTTTATTAAATACTAGTGTTACCCCAGCGCACAATGCACTGACAGACTGAGCGTTGACAGAACCGGCGAAATGCTAAGTCACGTGATGCATTAGTTCCAATAATGAGAAGCGACGTTAGTGTAGATGTCGCCTCAAGTGAAGCGCGTCTAGCAGACTTTCATATATATTATAAATTAATATAATTATTATTGAAAAATCGACGTAGAATAAAAATATAAAAATGTTTCATGTTCCATCTGAGGATAGAGACCTTTCATTTAAAAAAAAAAAAGGTCCAAATTGGTGAAGCGGTAGCCGCCGGAGGAACCGGAGAAAAAAACCATTTGAGCTTTTATATATGTATGGACGGAGCCATTAATTACAAAAAATAAAAAATTCAAAAAGGGCGTCACAGTGAAATTAGAGTATAGGGCATAAACCAAATTGTAGGGCACACTTAGTTAGCTCGCTATTAGCTCATACAACTTTCAAATAATCGTTGTGTCCGAGCCCATCGTTTTGAAGCTAGAAAGTTGGGATAACAAATTGTTTAGCTATTCTCTATCACTCAGATTGTATCTACAAAATCCGTGACAACCGCCACGGGACCTTCATCGTATTTATGGAATGTTTGAAAATTTTTGTTATTTTCAAAATTTTGACAATTTTATGGAAATTTAGATATTTCTAAAAGTCTCGAAAAAATGTAGAATATAATTTCATACAAAACTGAAAATATTGAAGTTTTAACAATTTCAAAAATTTTGAACTTTTGAAGATTTTCAGATTATATGAAAATTTTTGAAAACGTAAAATATTTTGTTCTGAAAATTTTTTTTGCGGGATATTTTGATAATCTAAAAATTGTAAAAAAAAGGTAATTAAAAATTTTGGAAAATTTGAGATGAATTTTTTTACATCATGATGATTTTTGAAAACTTGAAATTTCTGAAAATTTTTGAAAATTTCGTTAATTTTTTGACTTTTTGAAAATTAAAAACAATATAAGTTTAGGTAAACTTTTTGAAACTGTGGACATTTTATTGTTTTTAGTATTTGTTAATTTGCAAACAATATTTATTCCTTCAAATTTCATTATTTAGTTATAGTCTTTAGTTAGGCGATTATCCAGGTAAACTGTTCAGGTAAACAACCAAAAGGAAACCTCCCAGAGATGCTTTCTCAGTGGAAGATTGTTCCTATTGTCATTTATCATGTTCATACCAATTTTAAAGCCGAAATTCGCACATTTTTTTAAAATCATAAATTCGTTCGGGCAACACTGGGGGGTGGTAAGAGGATCGGGCTTGTGCAGATTTGACATGTGTAGAATACGAATCTAAGGTTCTTTTCCGAGCACATGTATTTTGAAGTAGGCACTCCTCCCCATTTTGTAAGCAGTGGAGTGGTTTTATGATATTTTGTGTTTTCTAGTTGCAGCTAATGTTAACCCCTTGAAATCACAAAATCTATTGCATTGATGGTGATTACTCAATTAATCTGTTCAGGTAAACGACCAAAAGGAAATAATATCCCAGTGGTGTTTTCCAAATGGAAAGTTATTCCTAGTGTCATTTAGCATGCTCACACCGAAAAACTCGGTGGTGGGGGTAATAGGGAGATCGCGTTTGCGCAGATCTGCGATTCGACATGCGTAGAACACTAACTTAAGGTTCTTTTTCGGGTGTCTATTTTGACATAGAGCTATTTTTGTCAGCCCAACCTCATTTTCTTGCGGTGTCGTCCTATTGCAATTACTAAAGGCCGGACTTTTAGTCGCAGAAGAGCAAACAAATAGTAACTATCTACACAAACTAGCACGGTCAAACATATGTATGTGTTACCATTCGTTCGTAGATATTCTTTTACAATTTAATAGTATATGCGCCAACTATATACTAAATGAATTATGTCAGAAATAATTATTTATTGATTGCAGCATAATTTATATACTGACTAAATACTAGACTAGAAATCCGGACTATAGCAATTACCAATATTTGGGCCAAATTTGGGCTTTCTGCGTTAAGGCGTCTGGGCTGTAAATGTTTGGTTGGTGTTGGTTGTATATCGGCCAGTAAACTAAAAGCGAAAAAAACTTTGCTGAATGTGCATTTGACGATCGCAAAACCTTTTTCTATAGAAAAATGATCCCAAAAAAGTGTCTAACTTTCGGTTTAGGTTTTTTAAAGTAAATTTTCCAATTGAAATTTTGATCAGTTTGAGGGATATAAAGTGAACAACAAACAAACGAACGTTTTATTTTTAAAAACCAGCGAAAAGCTGTGTTTATCACTAATAATTGCCAGTTGGAAAATTCAGAGGTGTATCGCCGTGTCGCGTTCAATGTAATGTAGAAAAGCTCTCCAATAATCATTACAATTTAACGATCTTTAGTAGCAAAAAAAAATTGAGGTGGTAAAGTCTAAAATGAACTGAATGTAGCTGGTAAAAAGCCCTCCAAGACTCATTATATTTTGATAACTAGCTACTGTGCTGAACAGTGAAAATCAAGACAACTTTACACTGCGTACTAGTTAATCGTAGTGGTGAAAAGCTTTCTAATACTCAAATATTCCTTCGTGCTTGAAGACCTTTTTTTTTTATAAAATTGGGTTTACTTTGAGAAATATCCTTTTGCGTTTATTTTTTATATTTGGTATGAACCGTACAAGTGCACAATTTTCTTTTCTAATTTTAGACCAGCACAATCGAGTTTCACATTTCGCTTCATTGTTATATATTGCGAATATGTTCAGAAGCCATAATGTGAAACTACTTATGCTTTTGAGTATTGAATACCTCAACTTTAAATTCCCATAGCACAAAGTGCCGAGGGATTGGAAAAAATTCAAGTTATTGAAAATTTCCGACGAGAGTGCGGCTGCTAGAACTGACAATTCAAATGGTTTTCAAGAATCAGATTCGATTTGCGAAATAATTCGAGTTTAATGAATAAATTTCATATTACAATTTCCGGCAATTGATACAAACAAGTGCTGCTTTGAAATTTTTCCGTAATGAAAGCTAGCGCAGAAATGTAAGAGTAAGAATAATAAACGCTGTTACTGGAAGTGCCCGCGATGTAATAAAGTTCTGCAGTGTAATGTAGGTCCTTCATGAAATAATTTAATTCTTAATTCGCATTAGGAACGAGAAGCTGCGCGGCGGTTCGCAAGAAAAGCTTCTTACTTATTAAAATATTTTGCGAGCGGTGTGAATATAGGATATGCAAATCTTAATCTCGTGAATAATAACAAGGTGACAAAGAATCTCATAACTGCACTACTTATTTTATGATGAGTCTCGCCTGATTAATTTTAATAAAATGTTTTTCCGAGAAATACGATTTATACATTTTACACATCATAACCGCATTGTTCGCGCGCCGGTGGAAGACCTGAGAGAATGAAAAATATTTTCTCGCATTTTTCTGTTTCCTTTTCGCCATAATTATATTACGAAAATGGCCGCTTTATATTTTTAGACACGGGAGAGTTTTTACCGGAATAACTGGGGGTCGAGAAAAATGTTGAATCGAACTGCAACATACGTACGTTTGAAAAATTAACACTGAACTCGATTACACATTATATTACGTCATTTCCGCTCTTTATTTTTAATATTTATTTATCCTTCCGCTGTTCACTACATAACGTGTGTGTGTTTTTATAAACCGCAAATATTAAACAAATGTTTTCCAGATGTGTACCTTCAACAATCGCCTTAATGAACGTTTCTAATTTTGCAGAGATATCTGCCGAATTTCCCGTATCCGCGGTCTAGTTCAAGATTTTCATTGCAATTTTCGTTTTAACCCAGAGATATCCTCACATAAACCTGGAAGTGTCCCTTTTATCTGCTATCTGTAATTTAGAGCTTTGGGCCTCTGTTAAGTTAATACTTAATTAAGATAAGAATGGAAATAGATTACGTTCGCCAAATAAATTTTTCCCTCTTTTAAGGTCGATAGAGTACAAATTTTTTCTTAAATTTGCTATTCAACTAAACGCATTTTTAAGTATCAATGCGAAAAATTTTACCTTCAACTGACAATACGAATGGTATGACAATCTTAAAGTTCGAAAATTAATATAAGGCGTAACGTGATTATAATTATTATAAGAGTCCGGATATTTAGGCAAACATCTTTGTATTACGATTGCTTTTTCTTCAAATGGGTGTCTTGAATTCTGTGCTACTGGAAAAAGTATTTTAGATTCGCATTTTTTAAAAGTATCACACATTTGTTTGAAAAAAATTTTTCTACCCAATACTACAATTTTTAAGTATCTTGTGCCTCTCTCCTGCAAATTTAGATTTTTTGGGCAACAATAAAATATTCTTTAGACAGTGAATTTAGCAACTATGAATAAACAATAAATACATAATTTTAAAAATATAAATGTAATATAACGTTAACAAAATAATAAGTGCTAATACCCAATGTGGGGGATGCACGTAAAAATAAATAAATAAATAAATAAATAATAAAATATTCTAGAACTCAAAAAATGCCACTTTCCTGTTTTTTAAATTTATCAATTATGTCTTTGCTTATTTTGTGCATCTTGTAGTTTGTAATTAAAAAGAAAATAAAACATAAAGTAACGTTATTTTTTAAAACTATTCCAATGTGTAATATATCCGCATTTCTCATCTCATAAAAGCGGAAATATGTCATCAGTTTATTTATATCAGAAAATCACATTTACCTCGTTCTTTTATTAACAAGGGATCGATTCAGGAAGTCAAGAGCACAAGATGTGACAGGTTGGGGGATCTACATTGTATCAGGAAGGAAACTGCAACATAAATGTACCAACAAACCCGGCCTCCTACATTTACTTAGGCATCAGTGACCTTTAGCTTATTTTGATGTGAAAGGATCTTTCATGTCGCCTATCTCCGTCCTATCTTTGATAACAAGGATCGTTTTCTGTTATCCAAAAAATTTTAAATGCATTTCTCAGACGAGGAAAAGCAGTTGCTCCAAGTAGTTTAATTAAATATAATTGAACACAAAATATATTATATATTATAACGTTCTATTCCTAACAGTTACTACAAAATCGGTTATGTAGTTGCAAGCCGAAAAACTTTCCTCAGATCAATACCAATAAAGGTAAAAAAATAAGCGCCCGATGGATTTTGCAATATTTACAATAAAAACCTTCTATCAATGTTTTAGCGCCAACAGTAACTATAGGGTTCGTCATAATGACTGGTCACTTTTAAAACAGTATGAATCTATCTATAACGTAATAGTTGTTATGGAAACGCTTTTGTTTGATGTTGTATTTTGGTTATCTTATGCCAGTTAGTAAAAATTGAATGGAATAATTGGGCCTTATTTCTTAGGGTATGAAAGTATCACAGTAACTGTGATAGCGGCTCGTTATCAGGAAATGGGGAAAAAATTTGTTCAGCTAATTTTTGGTTCCAGCAAGATAAAGCTGCCGCGTAGGCTGATAGAAATTTTATAAATTTGTTATGTGAAATGTTCCCAAATCGTTTAATTTCTCGAAATGGAATTTTATCCAGCTAGATCACCTGATTTAATGGTGTGCGATTTATTTTTGTAGGGATACCTCAAAAGTAAAGTTTGTACACTGTCCCCAAAATATTGATCAATTAAAAGATCGAATTCGAAAGTATAAATTGAAGACATTTTAAACGATATAATGCAGTGGTGTTTAGTAAATTTTCAACCGCGATTAAAAAAAATGCCCGGGGCTACATTTGAAAAATGAAATTCTTTATTTATTAACGGCGTTTAATTAATATTCAACAGTTTAGCTTTTTAAGCATTTTCAGCAGTGGCCAGTCATTATGGCGAACCCTGTATACGATTGCACCACTTTTATCACTGCAGCGAGAGGGTATTGCAATAAGACGCGAGCATCTGCGTGTAGTACTGTAGTGCGCTGACAAATATAAATCGATATTTTGGAAAATTGTTTAGGATTAAAGAGCACCAGAAACCAAAGACTAAATATGTCAGCTAAAAATTATGGAGAGGGGGGCTAGGGGCCAAGCTCCTAAATACTAAAATCATTTACAAATTAAAACTAGATTTTTATTCTACTATTAATGATGATTGATATAGCTTAAACAAAAATGTTTTATCGTACACAGTTAAAAAGCTACTAATTTTCAAAAACGCATAGAGTACGCCACAGAGAAACCATAGCACTGAGACTAATATTTTTCCGTCCATAGTTTGCACGCTTTCAAAAATTCTCTTATGTAGTAACATTGTGTCCCCCTGGCTATTATATAATAACTAAAGTTTATGTCTTTCTGGCAACTAGTCATTGCGTAATGAGACCTTAGTCAAGACGTTAAAAAAATGTAGCAGTCGTCATTTTAAACCTAGAGAGTTTGAAACTTCATCAAAACATCAAAATCAATACCTATTTGGGAGCTACAAGGGAACGAACAAACGCGCACGCCTACCCCCCTACAAAAAGACTTTTATCTAACACTAATACCTTATACTGTTTCTATGGTGCATTTGAATTCGTTTGTTAAGTTAACTATAAAATACATCGTTCCTTATAAAATACGTCGTCAATGGTAACGTATTTTATAGCTATTTAAAATACGCTTTAACGAAATAACAATACTTTGTTGACTCGTTACCATAGCACACATAACATTCCATAGACAGACCTATCTAATAACTCAAACAAAATTGAGTTGAAAATGACTAAAACTAAAAGACTAATTATGATATTCTATTAGCGTTAGATAAAATCTTGAAGACAACACGTGTTTTATAGTTTAAAAATCTCGGTCTATTAAATCCTCGCTCCCTACGGTCGCTCAGATTTAAACACCGACCTCGAATTTTAAACCGTCTATAAAACACTTGTTGTCTTAATAGCTATTTTAAAACGCCGTTTTTGAGTTCCTACTGGTCCAAAATATGTATTTCCATCCAAGTTTCAAAATGAAAAATTTGTATGTTTTAAATACTCGTTGAAAGTAGAGGAATGTCAAAAATGATTTGATTATTTTCTTTGAAAAACAAGTATGACAACTTTGACTACCTAAGTCTTTTCATTAGAAAATTGTAACGCATATTCTTTCATTGATAAGAAGGTACTGATAATACAATAGGATTAACAGTGGAAATTTGGGAACCGGGGACCATGTTACAGCCATGTTTTAAATTATATTTTATTGGTATCGTTGATACAGTTTTTCGGAACTGTAACATCTTGGACTTCATGTACAATGGAAAATTCATCTTACCGTTTTTGAATCTAAAGGGTTTCACTGCGACTAAGCGGTCCCCAATTGAGCGGTCGCGATTAAGAGGTCCACAACTGGGCGGGGTGACCTAATTGAGCGGTAACAAAATTAATCGGCCTCGATAGAGCGCTCCTCGTTCGAGCGGAGACATAATTGAGCCGCGACCCGATTAAGCGGTGACCTGACTGAGCGGTGACCTATTGAGCGGTGACCTAATTGAGCGTTAACCCGATTGAAAGGTACCTATTTGAGCTGCCCCTAATTGAGCAGTCCACGAGTGGTGACCTAATTGAGCGGCAACCCTATTGAGCGATCTCGCTTAAGCGCTCCCAATTGAGCGGTGCCAGATTGAGCGGTGACCCAATTAAGCGGCCTCGATTGAGCGCTCCCGTTTGAGCGAAGACATATTTAAGCGGTGACCCGATTAAGCGGTTCCCGATTGAGCGGTTACTTAATTGAGCGTTGACCCGATTGAAGGTACCTATTTCAGCTGTTTCTAATTGAGCGGTACACAGTTGAGAGGTGCACGACTAGGCGGTGACCTAATCAGCGGTGACCTTATTCAGCAGTGACCCAATTGAGCGGCCTCGATATTGAAATGAACGGGTTAACGAATTTAAAACCTCTCCAAAAAAAATCAGTAATTTCGATATTTAACCGCTGTCGGGGAGGTTTTTGGGGTTGTGGGAGGAGTTGAATTGGAAAAAAATGATGGCACTCATATATATTATTATTTGACCTCAAATTAACGTATTTGACAAGGTGCCATCATGTTAACTTGTAATCGGTAAGTTTTAGCCACAAAATGGCGAAAATGTCCATTTTCTGTCCAAATAATGGCCAATTACTCTGAAATGGACCGGTAACTTTTGATGGCATATGGTATCTTAACAATTGGCAACACCAGGTTTGGGAGCGTTAACTCGCAATCCATTTTTGCTCCCATTTTAACTGGCCTAGCCCGATAAACGGACACGATAAAAAATGATGGCAGATGGTGGAAGTGTATAAGAATGGCATGCTTTTCAAGTAACCGCAACTTCAAAAGGGTTAACCTGCAGTAAAAAAAATCAAAAATTTGCGGAGGCTGTATCTCGAGAACTAAATGAGAGCGAAGATTCGGTCTGTGAGATGAATTGATCATTGACCGTCCTCTAACAATAAACCCTAGTGCCATCGGGTTAACTTTCAGTACCACCATATCGCTCCAGCTCCTAGACTATAATGTATGCAGTACATCGGTTGTTCAACAAATAATGTGTAATGTGAAAAAATAATCAGTTAAAGCTCTTGACCATTAAGTGCAAAAATACTAAAATTGACCATTGTGCCTTAAAGAGTTCCAAAGATGTAAAACAAATTAATTAGTTTCTTCCCATCTTAAAGGGCTATTACTCCGTAGCGGTGTACTTTTTGATAAGGTAAAATAGGCTAAATTGTCCCATTGATACAGTTTGTGTATTAAGTTGACGACATCTATTCAAAACTTCCTGTGTAATGCGGCTATCCTTTTATAAAAATTTATTTATGGAAAAAGAGGATGAATCTACACCCACTCGTTTATTAGTTAAGAAAAAAAAATATTTCAAAAAGAAGGCTCTATTGTGTGTAGCGGCTTTGAAGATAAATTCCTAGTAATTCCACCTACATTTGAATGTTGGTTGAGTTAATTAATCGTAGTAGACGCACACCCCTACTCGAGTTAATTCACGAAGGTTATTTCAAGATATCAAGGATCTGGGTCTGGAGAGAAACGATATACATCTAAGGAATCCCAGCAGTAGAGGCACAGAAGGCATGTCTTTAGGGTGTTTGTGGCTCTCTGGGGCTGCAGGTTACGTGAAGCACATGTGCCGGGGGAATTCCCCCATTGAGAAAGGGAAGTGCCGGACCCCGCTAACTGCTAACTGAGAGACTCAATCTAAAACACGCTGGGGTTGAAATGGCCACGGCACCCTCGAGCCTACCTGCCTTTGCTTCCCTCAGCGTATATCTTCACGCGTTCCATGCGTAATCCCGACACTATAACCATGCGCCTAGGAATTTATAGAATACCACAAACAGCATGTGCTCAAGATTTTGACACACGATATTCGATGCTACTCGGAAATATTTGTAAAGCATGGTTTATGACTCATATGTAGCCAACTTTTTTCTCTATTATCCTTACTGGCACATGTTTTTGTTCGGTATGCAGCCAATTATTATTAAATGCTTCGTCGAAGTTATGTGCTGTGAAAAAACCGTTAAGTGGTGTAAGAACCTTTTATACGAAAGGTTATGTATATTCAGCTGAGCGCGAAGAACTTGATTTCCTGAAAATGTGGACTTTACCGTATGTTACGTAAAGATCATACCGGCGCGGCGCGGGCGTCGGATTGGCTGGATTGGACGCAAAGGGAAATTATTCAATTTAACCTACGGATTGTAAAAAATCATTCCCAATTTGGTAATTCAATTAATCTCTTCCACGTCTCTTTCGATAAATTGGCACATGTTTTTCCTTACTTTTGTTCTAGAACTACTGACAAACATAAAAAGTTTTAGAATTTCTGGATTTTTAAATTGTGGGGCGGTAAAATAACTAAATTAAAACCCGCCTAATATTAAAATTTATAATGTGACAAAATATATCCTAAAATAAATTTTAATAATAGTTTATTTGCAAACAAAAATATGGACATTGCTGTAGACTAACAACTTACGCGATTACTTTTGGTGGTCGTTTTTGGTTTTAAAATACAATTGTTATAAAACAAGTGTTAAGTAAACACGTTTAGCCATGAAAAGGGAAATGTTCTGTTGGATTTTATTAGGGGTTGCAAAAATAGCTGACCATTTGGGGTAATAAAGTTTGGGCGTCCTAATGCTTAGTTTATAACCTATAACAAACGGCAAGTCTTTTAAGTATTACGGATGTGAGCCATCCCTTGAATTGAAAGATTTTGCTTTTAAAACATACTTAAAAATCAACGAGTACCAACCATAACAATTTCCACGACAATTTTTAAAATTTTCAGTTTTTCCCATGGAATAGTTGTAAAGCTGGTTAACATTAGATGTCAAGCATTGTTATCTAGAGTAAATTTTATTCATTTCAGCCATCAGGTTACAACAATATTTTACAGTTTTCACTAAATTTTAGAAAAATATTGAAACATAACCATGGCAGGACTGGTTGTCCAATACGACCCGGGATATTAGCTCAAAAACGGCCCAACTCGAACGCTGCCACGATAATTTTATTTTCACGCTACAGGCAAGGTAAATAGACGATACATCCATAGCTACAAAAGATGAAAATGGCCAATAACATTCGTTTACTTTTTGCCCTTGACTACGGAACTTAATAGTGTCATTTACATTCCTAGGATAATAATTAAAGCAACAAGGTACAGATCCCAAGGCAACTTAGAATAAAAATGGGGCTTTTAAAAAATAATTCCGAAGACAGCAGTCAAAACGAACTTTTAAAAATATGATTAAATTTCTACCTGTAGCGTGAAAAATTTATTAAGTAACACGGAATGTATCGACTATTAACATTCTCGGCAGGCCACAAGCCTCGGCTTCGCCTCGGCTACCTCGAATGTTATTACGTCTTTACATTCCTTGTTACTTAAATAACTATTTACTCGTGCATGTTAATTTACAGCAAAGTTGATTTCTACGAAAATCGAAGACCTGCTAATGCCAGTCCGGCTCTGAACATAAAATTTCGCGTGACAACGCTTTTAATTTTTTAGTTCAGACTACAAGACGACGCTTTTACCTGTAAATCAAGCCCCTGTTTAAAAAGTATTTTCATTATGTGAGTTAATAAAATATGTCAAGTTTACCAACTGACATTTCTCGTGCACTTTTGTAAAATTAAAAAAAATGTGCCTAGCACTCCGGCCGGACATTTTTCACTTACGAAATTATTATATGTGCTACTTTCAAAAGTATTTTTGAGCAAAAAAATGAAATTAACCCCCCTAAATATTGCAGCATCTAAAAATTAGGTTGCGAGTCATATTCTTCTATCACTCGGGCCCAATTAGTTTAAAAGACAATGTTTTATCCCCCCCCCCCCATTTATTAAACAAAAGAGCATGATTTTTCAAATGTAAAAAATTTATAGAAGGCATCACATTCAGATACCAAGCAAATTGTACATTATCCATGGCTCCATGAGTCTACAAAGTTTTAAAAAAACCATGTAGACAGTTTCTAAGCAATATTTTTTTTGAAAATTTCCAAAATCAACCGATTTGTAAAATCATTATAGTAATAAGACGTCAAAGTACAATTCAAAAAAAATGCAGCGACCGCCATTTTTAAGCTAGAAAGTTCATGATAAAAGTGATCTGTAATGAGACTCTGGTTTTAGATTTAAAGAATTTGGTTTCCGAAAAGGCTACGAAAGAGACATTTTCTAACAACCACGTTTTGGTTTCGTGAAGGTCCAAAACATTTATTTCCGCCAAAGTCTTGAATTTGAAAATTTTCAGAAAATAATAAAGCATATTAAAAAGAATTACCAATGCTCACCTGCTAATTGTTAATGTTAAATATGGGTAACTAAGCGCCTCAATAGTAGCGCCGGCAAAAAAGCGCCAGCAAAAATAGTGCCGGAAAAAACGCTGCCGGCAAAAATAGCGCCGTCAAAAATACCGCCGTCGAAAATAGCACTGATTTAAAATGTCGCCGGCAAAAATAGCGTCAGTCAAATATGTCGCCGAAATAATAAACAGCGCCTCAAAATTAACACTTTAAGAAACATCGCCGTGCAAATTCGTTTCATTTTGATAAAAGTACGATATAATTTGTGTAAACCTTAAATCAAACTTTCATCAAAATGCAAAGTATTTGTGGCGATGTCTCTTATGACGTTCATTTAAGGCGCTACCGACGACATTTACGACGGCGCTATTTTTGCCGGCGCTATTTTTGTTAACGCTGTTTTTAACTGCGCAATTTTTGCTGGTGCTATTTTGCCGGCGAGATTTTTGACCAGCACTATTTTTGCTGGCCTGATTTTTAAAACGCTATTTTTGAATGCGCTATTTTTGCCGGCGCAATTTTGCCGGCGTTATTTTACCGCTACTTTTGTCGGTGCTATTTTTGCTGGCGCTATTTTTGATAGCGCTGCTTTTGACGGTGCTACTTTATCCGGCGCTATTTTTGACAGCGACATTTTTGACCAACGCTATTTTTGCTACCGCTATTTTTCTAACGTTATTTTTGATAGCGCTAGTTTTAACTGTGCTATTCTTGCGGGCGCTGATTTTGACGGCGCTTTTTTTACCAGCGACATTTTTGACCGGCGCTATTTTTGACGACGCTGATTTTCCGACGCTGATTTTGCCGGCGCTTTTTTTACCAGCGACATTTTTGACCGGCGCTATTTTTGACAGCGCTGATTTTGCCGGCGCTTTTTTTACCAGCGACATTTTTGACCGGCGCTATTTTTGACAGCGCTGATTTTGCCGGCGCTAATTTTCGGACGCTGATTTTGCCGGCGCTTTTTTACCAGCGCAATTTTTGACCGGCGCTATTTTTGACAGCGCTGATTTTGCCGGCGCTGATTTTGTCGGCGCTGATTTTGCCGGAGCTTTTTTTACCAGCAACATTTTTGACCGGCGCTATTTTTGAAGGCGCTATTAATAAGTAGCAGAAACGAGCGAACCATTTTGCTTAAACTTCCCTACACTACCAAAATTGTTACTTATCATATTTTCAAAAATATTTATTCCAACGATGTAGCCTTAAGAGGTACAAATATCGCATGGTTAAATAAGGTTTGACTTTTACATTGACATATTCGTTTCCGCAAGTCCTAAGTAAAACTTTATTTTTAGTGGCGGCGCCTATCGGAGGGGCTTGTAGTTGTATCGCATGAGACCTATGCTTTGGTTAAATATGAGCTAAAACGGATCAACATCAAAAAATTACTACTTAGAACTCGATCCATAATGTAAGAAAGTAAAATTCAAAATAAAGCTTTAGCAACAAAAACAGGGCGACGTTAAATAAAAATCAACATAATAATAACAACAAGTTAACAATGCTGACTCATTTGTTCCTTTTTTTTATTTTTACATTTCCACTGATCCGTTTTATAACATATAATATAATTGTATAATTTTACAATTATAAATTTTATCACTCCAAGAGTGGCGGTAGCTCAGAGGTTGGGCGCTTAGCCTCTAACGCTAAAGGTGTGGGGTTCGATTCCCCGCCGAAGCCATCCAGCAAATAATATCTATGCCGCAACCCGCCACTCACATTCCCCAATCAGGTGTAGGCAGACGTGGGATCCTAATGCCTGAATCCTTCTCTGGTATCTAGTCGTTCGGATTCGACGTTAAACTGTAGGTGCCCCGTACTCTACCTTAGCGCTAAAGGAGAGTAGGTGGCAGAGAAAAGTGCCAAAGCGCAGCAGTAGTACGTAAAGGCTAATTACGAACATCATTCCATTTCAAAACCATAGGTTTAATACGAAGTTACCGTTTTTACATCGCTCGAACTTACCTGAAATCCGCTAAAATAGTTTGATGACGCTATAGAATCATCTGTAATTCGTTTGATGTGGTTTAGTGACACTTGACGTTAATTGTAACAAAAGCAGCCACAATATGCCAGATTCCGAAACAACACTTAAAAACTGCGAAAGTTAAAGTTGCATAAAATCAGGTGAAATCATCTGAAATTCAGTGAAACACCCCAAATTCAATAAAATGGTCTAAAATGACCACAAAACTAATCTGTAATATTCTTAAACTGTTATTATTGAGTTAGATTTATTTCAAAACCCATGTAGGGGATGCAAAGCTCCAGAAATTGCTTACTGACGCTCTTATATTAATTCGAAATTCATAAATATCACATTCGTCGTGGCGAAGCCGTAACTACTTTTATGTCCGTACAATTTTTATAATGGTCATAAATAGAGATTCTTCAGATTTTTCACGGTTTTTGTTGTCCGAAATTTATATGGGATTTTCTTTAAAAAACTGTTTGCTGAAGAGGCGAGGTAGACGGTAGTATTATTAAATCCTCCTTGTAATTCCTTCATTAATTGAACAAATTTCTTAGAATCTTGTCTTAAATTAAATGTATTAAAAGTGAAAGAAAAACTTACACTTGCTGGTTTTAAAATTCTACACAAACCAAATTCGAATTAAACTTCCATTGAATCCAAAAAATCCCAGACAGCCAAATAAAAGTGTAATAAGAGGGCAAGACAATAACGTCTGTTACGAACTAAAGAAAACAATACACGAGAGTAGCTGTAATACAAAAGACTGAAACTGAAAAGATAAGAGCACATGTTACACAATAACGGACAACTTCGAATTTTTCAATTTGAGCTATAAATCCTCACAGATTTCTTCGCTTTTTTTTTCTTTTCAAAACTTCCACTGTAGGTAAGCATTGAGTTTGTCTAAAAAGTTATTTGGAGAGTTTAACGGAAAACGTGTTTCTGGTCTTGGCGGCGGCGTTAGTTATTTTTCACTACATCACAGTTAAGAATCAGTACATCTCATATTACAAAATTTAAACATAATTAAATTTTACGAATAGTTCGATCTTAAATTAGCTATTGGAGCTGAGATGTTTACGACATAAAACGTTTGAAAAAATACAAATATTAACATTGTTAAGGGCAGCAAAAGTACATCCCTATTTATGTAGAATTTTAGGTAATTACAACATACTTTAATAAAGTCCAGGAATAAAAATAGTCGAAATCGTTCAAAGGTGGATGACACAAGCGCAAGCACCAAGCATGCACGCATACAACAAACAAAAACAGAAGCGACGTATGAAGATCAAATGGAAGGAAAGCGAATCTCCTGCCAAGTTAAGGCCGAGCCACGCGATCAGCAGGACGGTGAAGATGTCGAGGTGCAAGCAGAAGCGGCGGCGGCGGCGGCAGCGTCAGCAACCAACACATGTGCTAACACATGGTATTCTATAATTACCAGCCCTCGCAGAGCCGGCCGGGGGGCTCAGCTAGCCGCAGATGTATTTTAAGAAAAGACAAATTTGGGAAGAGGGGTTGGGTGTACGCTTGTGTTCCTCTACGGTCGCACCAATGGCGTGCACGGGGCCATTTTTAGACTAGAGCTGTCTAAGAGGCATCCTAGCAGTAGCTCATGGATGCAGGGTGCATTTAGTCGCGGACCAAAAGCCTTCCGAAGCGCGATGCCTGAAGATGAAGGGACCTTCGAGAGTTCCGTGCTTCCTTACTTCCCATAGTGCTTAAGACGTATGGAATGTAAAGAAGTATGGAGCAAACGAGGGCTGCGACACACACACACTCACATCGATCCTTATTTTACCATCTGTTGTGAATAACCGTTTTGTGAATTGTGGCCGGAAGTCTCTGTGGTGAATGATTTCAGATTTTGCTGAAGACACTGTTAATGTACAGTTAGGTGTGATAGAGTTTCGCAAATTATGATTGTGCCTGTTTTGGGCCCTTTCAAGGAAAATCATTTATCAGATACGTTAAGACAAGTGCAGCAACATTGGTGTGTTTTAAAAGCAAAGTGGTTATTAATCCTTCACTAGCGTGGTTTATTTATGGTTGAATCAGTGATCTTTTCCATATAAGTGCTTTAAAAAGTGTTTACATATTAGTCATTTTACAGCTGATTAATGTATCATCTTTTTCAAATTTTGTTCAAGTTTTGATAACAATTTGGTTTTAATAAATCTCTGTTGACAGAAATGCTTTCTTTGGGTTTTATGTGCTTTACAATATTTACAACTTTATTATATTTAAAGACGTTGCAGATATTTCTTACTTAATTTGAAAACTGATTTGTCTAAAAAGAAACATTTTAATTTTACAATATTGGGTACATCAAAATTTTGGCTTGTAATTTGAATTAGAAAAATTGGCTTAAATCTGACAACATCAAAAGTTAAGATTAATTATGCAATAAAGCAAAATTATCTGATCATTTGTGATTTTCAATGTCTACACCTACAAATTATTGCAATTTTTGACTTTCGAACTGAACTTGGACGTTATTTAAGTGGAACTGTAAATTAATTCCATCTATTCCATTTAATATAGAAACTTTACGACAAGGAGTAAATTATTAAAGAATTTGTGACTATACTAAGTACAATATCAAATTATAATACATATAATAAAATGATATTAATAAAAGTACATATTACTTTTAAGGGTTTCATTGTAGCAAACAACTTTGATTTAAGTTCTTGACTTCATTTAAATTAACCTCTTCTATTTACAGAAGTATATTTAAATTACGTTTTTCTTTTATGTAAACTAACGTAGTGGATTGTTGGCACGGAAAGACACACGCTGAGATAATTTAAACTAATTAGCGAGTATCACAATTTAATTTCTTTTGTGGTAGGGGTACTTATCTCAATTTCTTGGAATAATTATACATTTGCGTAAACAGAGCAAATTATAAAAAAAATGTTCTATTGAGAAAGTACTTTTTGTGTATTGAATGGCGTTTCTTAATTTTATTGTTAGATCTGCAAAGTAATAGAGAAAAAAAAAGTAAAGGTAAAATTTTAAAATAATTGTTGGTAAATGAATTTAAACCCTACGCCTTAGATTTATTTGAAACAAGGTTACGAATCTTGCTATTCAACAGAATATTTATGCATTTTTAAACCGCATGAGCCAATTTCATTGGATTAAAATCTGATGTACATCAGATTAGCAAGTGGAAGTTAAAGTTACGACTGTTGTGTCACTGAATTTGTAAACGCTGTCACCAAAAACAGAATGTGAAGCAAAATCTTATTTTAAAAAATGCTGAGAAATAAATCGATAAGTAGATTTGCGTTTGTATATTTTTGCACATAACTTTTAATAAAAAAAAACTTCAATTGCGCCCATTGGATTTCTGAATTGGGAATTTCATCAAACATCAAATATGTAATAATAAATTTGCAGTATTTTCGCAGAATTCACGTATCTAAAGTTAAAATAGTTATCAGTTTAGCCTTACGCATTTCTCTAAATTAAGAAGATTTCAAATGGAAGACTTTTTAACAACAGCTTTTAATGTATTTATATATTTATTTTGAATACGGGAAGTTTCCAAAATTTGGAAAGTCAACAACAAACATATCTGGATAGATTTATAGATTTATTTAGGAGTTGAGACTGACGCTTTTTAATAATATTTGCATCAAACACATGTAATCTAGTGTTTAAGCCTGCTTGAAAGTAATTCAACGCAAATAATTTTTCAAGGAGCGAGTTAAATATAAATACCTACTATGCTGCTGATGCACAGCTCCTAGGTTTTTTTTTTGTGACAAATGCTGTATTAATTTTTAATATGAAAGTTTCTAGCCAATGAAATGTTTTACTAGCAGAACCCGTGGGCTACGCTCCCCCATTTTTTGGTAACTTTATAGCAGGCACTCGCCACTCCGAATGTTTCCTCCGCTGAGTTGGTGTCGAGAATGAGAGCTGCTCCGGAAATAAAATCTCGTAAAAAACCGAAAAAAAAAGACCGGAAAAAGTTCAAGAACAACCATCGTAAAATCTCCAGGAAAAACAATATCGAAAAAAATCCTATCAAAGTTAAAGAAACAATTTCTAAAAAAACGGGAAAAAGTTAGCTAAACCGTTAAAGCTTGCACTTTTCCTCATTTCCAGAGGACTGCCGTGCCCGATTTTTTAAATTGGTTTTGGATTAATAAATACTAAAGAAATCTTGTTGGCATTTACATATATTCCCCAAATGAAATCAATGTAAATCGATCAGCTATAAAAAAAAATCGTATTTGTTACAGGAAAGACTCTTCCTTAATCATGCAGCGATCAATCAGCAAGAAAATACACGTGCTTTTGTTTAGGGGATGTTTGTTTGATGGTTGTTTCCCCCGAAAATTATTTTACCGGGTTTGTTTGTTCCGGGAAAATTTTTTACTGGAACATGATTTTAGCGGAGCCTTCTTTTAGACAATATTTGTCGGCGAGTGTCTATTAATGTTTTCCCCGGCGAATTAGTTGTCGGACTTGTTTCAGGGATGTTTTCACCGTAAGCCGTAAATGGCCTCCATAAACAAAAGCTTTTTCTTTGGTCGCATGTTATTGGTGTAGCCGCATTTCGGAGAAGGTAATGTTTGGTCTGAATAGAGTCGCGACAGACTGCGACATCCCGGAACTTGACATATGTGCTGACGTACAGCATTTAGCGATGCTCTATTACGAAATATTGTGTAATACAATAAATCTTCCATAATAAGGTTTATGTTCTTCTTCTTTTTAGTAAAATATGGTATTATATTAAAAGTTTAAAACTATTCGTAAGCTGTTGAAATTTGGTGCTGCCGCAGCTTTTAAATAAACTGCCGGAAGCTCTGTGTTTGTGTTTGAAATAGCAGCAGCAGATTATATCTCAGTAATACAAAGAACTAGAGATCATATTAGCGAATTTATGTGGAATATAATAGCGGTCAACTCCACGAAAGAAAATGGTCTTCATATAATGGCCTGGTAAATGCGTGGGTTCTCGTGCTGGGAGCCCCTCACTACTAACAGTTGAGACAGGTGGAAGGAATCCGGATTTAAAATATAGAAGTAATACAAAGAAATAGACATCATAGGAGGTAATTTATAATGGAGTCGTAAACGCGTGGGTTCTGATGGCAAGACCCTTCACCGCTAAAAGTGGAGACAGGTGGACAAGATCCGGATTCAATATATAGAAGTAATACAAATAAATAGACATCATCGGAGCGAATTTTTGTGGAATATAATAGCGGTCCACTGTACAAAAAAATGCTCCTTATATAATGGCGTCGTAAATGCGTGGGTTTTAGTAGTGGGAGTCCCTCACTACTAAAAATTAAGACAGGTGAAAGGTATCCGGATATAATAAATAGAAGTACAACACAGAAATATATATCATAAGAACCAATTTCTGTGGAATATAATAACGGTCCACTCTACATAAAAATTTGCTCTTTATATAATGGCGTTGTAAATGCGTGGGCTCTAGTAGTGAGCCTTTCGCTACTAACAGTTAAGACAGGTGGAAGCGATCCGGGTTTAATATATAGAAGCCATACATACACATTATAGGAGCCAATTTCTGTGAAATATATTAGCGGACCACTCTACAACGGAAAACTGTCTTATATAATGGCCTCGTAGATGCGCGGGTTCTCGTAGCGGGAGCCCCACAACACTAAAAGTTGAGATAGGTGGAAGCGATTCGGATGTAATATATAGATCGATATCTATTATGCGCAACGCCTAGGGTTATTTTTGTTTGCGACAAATGCTAAAATAAAGCAGATTTAAGTTGAAGCTTTGTTTCTATAGCTGAAATATTTTATAAATACGTTAAAATAAGATAATTTATTCTGAAAATTTGTTATATTTCCAAAGTGGTTTAACACTAACTGTCAATTTTTAAATTATACCAAAAGGCATAACAAATTATAAATGATGTGTACAAAGAAACAAACAGCACGTGGCGAAAATTAAAATTAAAAATATATACGAGCACGTAAAATTCCTCGTATCTATTGCACTTGTCAATCTTAAGAATTTCAATTTGTAACATTACCCCACAAGCAATATCTAAAAATTGAAATAAATACGCCCCCGTTGTCATCGAAAGAGCGTCGAAAAGCTCGCCCTTCGTTTCATTCTTGTGCCATATTATATTTCGCATTTGAGCAGGTTAAACTTGTTAATTATGTTACATATTGCCACGTATATAGGCAAAAACCGAGTTATCACAGCTGTTTAACGTATAAAACCGAATTTACAACAGGAACAGTCGTTATAAACAACGATTGTTCGTAACTTCATACATGATATTTCGCCACTTAACTGTTAACCGAGTACAGAGGATCCAATTTTACGATGTACAAACGACACTATATTCCATTTTATCTGCACAATAAAGCATTTACAGCAGCTATTCAGTAAAACTGTGACATAATTTGCATTCACTTACCTGCTTGCCACTAAAAAGTTTGGACGTAAAAATAATTTTACATTTTACATTACTCGTTAAACGCGCTTGAATCATTAAAATAGATGAAATGAATAATTCATTCCTTCTGGGAAACCTATTTCGCGTAATAAATATAATAATAAAAGTCTGAAAGTTCTTTAAGTGCATTCGTTACGAGTTTTGTTCTATCCAACTCGAAACAGCAATATTTTTTGCGTCCAATTAAATGGAAATGCGCTGCGAAACACTAATGAAAATGCAGCGGGGATTGCGGCTGCTGGAAGAAAAAAATCGACTTCGTTTTAATGCACTATTTATAAGGCTTCATTCAAAGGCCGCCTGATGATCTACCACGACCACAACGAATTCTTTTTGCTGACAAAGGGGAAAGATGCGAAATCAATCATCGAGTCCAATTCAAAGACCTCTGAAGGAAAAACGTGCACGAAAGTGAGAGTGCGAGGAACACATGAATCTAATTTTTCAAAGAAAAGCGCAAATTTCCTAATCTAGTTTTAAATTTCAAACTCGTTACATGTGATGCGAGAAGTTGAAAGTTACCAGCCCTTCCTGCTGCCTTCCGATGTACCTATTTTTAATTAAAAAGTATATTCTACTTCTACAGGAGTGCCGGATGGATCGAAGTCGAGGCGGGCAAAGCAAATTAACTACAAAATAATAACGAAAATTTACCAACAAGAAACATTAAAAAATACCGCTTCCTTTGAATCATTAAAATTTTTTTTGTAGTCACAACGAATTTATCACATCACGCATTAATAAAAGATAGCTTCATATTTTTATTATGGGTCAAGCACGGCACGTAGAAAGGCCAAACAATTTTTCTCGGAGCTCAAGTAATCGACGCCTAAGAAAAACTTCACGCAAGAAAATTTCAGGGAAAAGATCCAGTGAAAGTTATTTGCACGAGCCTTTGGAAAATTTCTAGAAAAAACATTAGTAATCTTCGGTCAAACTTAACACCGAAGTTATAAATTTAGGACATACCTCCTGAAAAAATTATTAAATGTTTGAAACAATCTTGGAAACAGTTTTAAGTATAATTCGAGAAAAATCTAAAAAAGTAGTAACTTTAGCTATGAGGTACCACTATAGCAAATCAAAAAATTAAATTTTAAATAAAATTAATTATGGTCATTTGAAAATAGCGGAAATTATGCTTCTCAAATAAACACCCTGTACAATGTGACCAGGCACGTTTAATGTCGTTATATAAAGGATATTCTTTTAAAATTTATCTAATTATCTGAAATGATAAACATTTTTAACTTTTTTAAAAATATTTATAATTATCAAAAGTCTTTAAAGTGTTTACACTTTTTAACTTTTCAGTTTTCAAAATTTCACAAACCTTTAATTTTTATTTATTTAAAACAAATTGTGTTTCACAAATTATTAAAAAACTTTCAGAATTATTAAATTTTCCAAAAATTAGGAAAATTTTAACGCATTTTCAAAACAATTTTTTTAAATTTTTATTATTTTCCCAAGTTCAAGGATTTTTATAAATTCCCGAAATTTACGAAATTTCATTACAAATTTTCAAAAATTTTTGATATTTTCAAAACTTTTTAATACAATATGTCTAAAATCTTCTAAATTTTCAAAACTCAAAATATTTTACATTTTCAAACATTTTCATAATTTCGAATAATCTTCGAATTTCAAAATTTCTGAAAAATTTTAAAATTTTAAAAAACATCCGGTATAAAATAAATTGGAAGTTTCTACGAGAATTAAAAGAATATTCTGAATTTTCATAAAATTGTCAAAATTTTCGAAATAATTTAAAAATTTTCAAATCTTCCATAAACTCGAGGAAGCTTCCGATGCGGTTGCCACGCCCCAAAAATATTTAAAAATTGTGCAAATGTATAGTAAAATCATCCAACCAATTGGCGAATTATATATCACTCGCAATGTTCCGTGCAAATGCACCGCACAGCGTTTGTGCGCTGATTTCAGAAAAGACTGTAGTATTTGGGCTGTATACTAGTGTTCTTAAGTACCTCAAAACCGTAGCGGTCTGCTGTACAAAAGAATATGTGTGATGTATACAAGGGATGCGTAAATACGTGGCTTCTAGTAGTAAGGGCCCCACATCACTAAAAGTTTAAAAAAGCTGGAAGGGATCCGGGTTTACTAAACGAAGCAGCACTCCGCAGAGACCACCACCAGGGCATGCAAGCCCCCGGCTTGGTCACTACGTCGATCACAACATTATGGAATTTATTAATTGTATCGAGTGTAAACAAAATAGTTTTCACTTCAACAGTATTTATTTATCTTAACCTTATACATGTTTCGACATGTTTATATGCCATTATCAAAGGTTATATTAAAAAGTAAACAGTTAGTGTTGTTATAGCAACAATAGAACTTGGTGACTTGATCTCGGTAATCGTCTGCAGATGACTTGATTTCTTATTCCAAAATGTCCAATAGAGGAGAAATTAAGAGATTAATTCGCTCATTCATTTACGGTACAGTTATTAAATGTTTGTGAATTTCAAAAGCTTCTAGTATATCTAATTTACGTTTATCATCACAAAAGTGTAAACATTTTATGGTGTTATTAGATGTCATTGAATGATTGTGTTCTAGAAAGTGTTTACCGTAATTGAATTATTGTGGGTGTTTGTATTTGTAACAACGTACGTATTCTTTATACCTAATATCAAAATTTCTAATTGTCTAGCCTATATAAACCGAATTACAATGCGAACAATTTAATTTGTAAATGCCTGATTTTAGCAAATCATCTGTTTTTGATTTTGCATTAACAACCTCATTTTAAAAAAGTAGTCTTAGAAATTGTCCAAATTAGTGGAGTATACCTGTTAAAATCAAGCATGCTCGCCTGTAAGCTTAATCAATTAATAAAGGTTACTAAAAATACCTGGATACTGATATTCACTTCCAGAAATTAGTAAAATGTTTTGAAATAAAATACGAGCAAAATTCGTCAAATAATGCCTGTTTTGCTGTAAAAAGTTTTAGATCAGCTTTGAAATTTCAACACAATTTACCACTTTTGTTGTTTTACCTTTACTTTATTATTAAAAAATTTAAAATCTGTGAAAACATGTTGATATTTAATCACTTTCCTCTTGGGATACTCTCTCTGTTAATACAATGCTACTTTAGAAGAGAAACCCAAATCCCATTGAGGCCTTGCAGCTTCAAGCTTGTAAATCCCCGAATTAAGAATACTTAACTGTAATAATTATAAATTTTAATCACATCCCCCGAAGAGTACCAAAACGTACGAAAACAAACCTATTAGCATATTTGATTACCGCAGTCGGGCGTTTAAGAGGACAAGAATTGTACACGTATGTATAGGCAACTTACAAACACGCGAGCTATGCGGGTGTTAAAAATAAGAATGAGCTCAATTGTGATGTGTAAAAAAAAGGAGCACTGTTAATGAAAGAATAAAATACGTAATTAAAATACCGCATATGTTAATTCATAAATGAATTAAAATAATAGTTGTAAATATTAAACACAAAAATATTTGTAGGTTTCCCTTTAATTGTAGTACCGATAAAATCTAAAAAAAATCGGGTTATTGTTTTCAAATTACGATCTTTGTAGAAGTTTTAGACTTAAAAGGAATTCAATTTTCTTATTATATTTTAATAATAATAATAAATCCATTCACTCTTAAGTTAATTCTATAAAAAAAATTGTTTATCAGTTGAATACATTGACTGCAAAAAAATAATCAGTGTTTATATGACCAAATCACTGCAATGGTATAAGTTTATTGTTTTTAATCAATTGAGGTATTTCCAATCAGCTATCGCAAATGCGGCTACCAACCAAAATTTCATATTTTCTGTTAAACTCGTTGATATATTTAGCCCACACGCATTGTTTTCGTATGTGTGGCCGCATTTATTTCAGTTTGGTGTGGTTTTGCAGCTACATAAGCGATTACGTACCCAATTATTTGTCATATGAATTAGTGAAATAATTACTGTTATAGCACGTAACATATGCTGTGTTTGCTTTGCAGTAGATTTTGCCTCCTATTTTAACATCAAACACTTAACATAGCTCTGTCTCTCACAGACGGTTGTCAATTAGCAAGTCGATTTAGTGAAGTGCTGCAAACAACGTTCATGTAACATGTGTTGTCAATAGCAGTGATTTATGTCCTTAAGATTATTTTAGAGTCAGGATCAGGATGATGCTGATGAGTGGCAACATTTATTTCATCAATTATGGGTGATAAAAGTAATTCTACGTGTACAAAAATTATAATAATTTTTAATATAAATAAATGCTAACAGATAATATTTTTTTTCGATAACCACTAAGATTTAAAAATAAAACACCTTTGAGAAAGTCTTCATTTCGCTTATCAAAAATAAAAAATAACACGGTGAAAACTTTACGCTCCAAAAATAGATTTGGTGTTGAGAGCAAATACATATTTGTTACTTTGTTTTTGCTTAGGTTAACTAAATATTACTATACTCAACCAGTATACTTAACTTGTATAGCAATTGTAACTAATAGAAAATAAGAAATATTGTATGTACCAAGATGGGCTGAAAAGTTCGTGGGATGACGGATAGATGGCGCTGTTTCAGGCAGTTTTTGTGGCGCTCTGGCAAGTTCACTCCTTCAGACCGTCAACTGTCAAATTTCAGATCGCTGCGTTCATTAGTTTCGTTTTGACAGCTGTTTAACTAAGAGCGTGTCAAAGCTTTTGACAAGATGGATAGTGTTGAAATTCGAAAGCTCATCAGCAACCGACGTTCATAATAAGATGAAGGATGGTCTGAAGGACTCGGCTCCTTCATTTTCCACTGTTGATAAATGGGTCCGTGAGTTTAAAAGTGGTCATAGAAGTGTTAAAGATGCACCCCGTAGTGGACGCCCAAAATCTGCCGCTACACCAGAAATTGTCTTTTAACACCATAGCATGCACGTGTTAAAAGACCGTCGGTTGAAGACGTCTGAGATAGCAGAGGCTGTAAACATCTCTAAAGAACGCGCAACGTACATTTTGAATAAAGAGTTGGCCATGAAGAAGCTTTCCGTGAGGTGGATGCCGCGACTGCTCAGTGCTGATAAAAAATTGGCGCGGATACAAATTTTTCGTGAGTGTTTGGAGCGTTTTCGAAACAACTAAGTGGATTTTATTCGCCGATTTATCACCACAGATGAAACTTGGGTTCATCATTACACGCGGGAAACAAAACAACAATCTAAACAGTGGCGGCACAGTGGTTGTTTTTCTGCAGGAAAAGTAATGACTTCCATTTTTTGGGATGCAAAAGGTATTCTTCTAATTGATAACGTTCCAAAGGGCCAAACCATCACAGACGTATACTACGGCCCCACACAAGTGTTGTTTCTATGGCAATAATTCACGAATTAGGCTTCGATTTGGTGCCACACCCGCCTTATTCGCCAGACTTGGCACCGTCGAACTACCACCTGTTTCCACGTCTGAAATTTTACCATTTGTTACAACAACTAACATGAATTTGTTATATTTACGAAATAACAACTGTTTGCCGCAACGACTTCTGTTTTAGTAAAACCAACTGAAAGACCTCAATTAAAGTTCGTACTATCCATAACTAATGGTTGTCCATATATTCACTAAAAATTTGAGTTAAACGAACTGTTTTTTAGTTACAAGGGCCAAATATTTCTTAGAGTGTAGGTTTTACTTGAAACATGAAAAAAATGTGCGCGGATCTCTTGCAATTTTGCATTTAAATTTGAGAAATTCGGACATGAGCGCAACAGATATATTAATAGTGCCTCGCACCATATAAATCCTTAGAAACTTCCTTAGTACGGATCTATTAGTTGGAGATGCCGAATTCGTTGTGGGATGCAATCCAGAAATAAGTTGTTGATAGTTGCACTCGGTACACCAGACTCTCATGCACCGATTTAGCCCCAACAGCGAGTATGTTTTATTGCATTCGAGCGTCATCTTCGTAGATATATGGATCCATGTACCCACACCGATATTTACGTAATGTTTATACGAATTTTCTGCCCGCAGTCGCATTCCGTTTTTTTTTTGCAAATAGGACGGTAATTAGTACGAGAAAATTAAATTTGATTTTCCAAACTGCAAAATTCGAAACACTAATGTATGTCTGTGGATAGATCGGTGTGTGAGTTATGTGCGCCTTATAAAACGGAACCTGACAGTTATCTTAGAATGCCCAAGGTACCCTCGGGGGAGCCAAAAACCCCTAGAGTTGGCGGATAGGGGAATGCTCCGTAGATATACCGGGTAGGAGGGAAGTAAAACACCTCCAGCGGACCAAACAGGCACGGCAGCGTCTGTACCCGCGTAACGGCGATAATATAAAATGAGGAATTTTAAATTAAAGTACCCCAGGTGGGTAGGACTAGAAGTTAGTCCCACGACGATGAGTTGTTCAGCCCTAAGGATTCTGGGGAGGGCATTCACCAATCCAAACAAGAAAAGCTAACAGAAAAAGCTTTAAAACACTAAACTTGACAACATATAACATTAGATCCATGTCAACGGAAGACAGAGTAGAAGAGTTGGATACAGAACTTAAAAAGATCAAATGGGGCAGTTTAGGCATCTGCGATGTAAAAAACAGAAGCGAAAAACACGAAACACTGAGATGAGGACACCTGCTTTATTATAAAAGAAACGAGGAAAATAGCCATGGCGGAGTAGAGCTTCCAATAAACTCAAAGTGGAAATCACAAATACGAGAGATCACAAACATATCAGAAAGAGTAATACATATATACAACAATCGCACTGGCATCCAAAATTCACACCAAAATAATTCAAGCCTATGCTCCAACAGAAAGTTATAGCGAAGATAAAGTAGAAGAATTCTACGAAGATATAACGAGACCACTAACAGAATCACCAACGAAGTATACCTTCTTAATGGCAAAACCTCAATGCAAAACGCAGGAAAGAAACAAACCACGAGGAAGCTATAGGAAGCAACGGCCTCGGGACCAGGAACAACAGAGGAAATACTATACTAAACTTTATGAACCAAAACAAACTATACGCTATGAATACCTTCTTCAAAAAGAAGATAAGTAGAAAATGGACATGGAAAAGCCTAGACGGCCGCGGCGCAACTAAAAACAAAATACACTGCCCGTCATTTGAAGTGGATCACGTATGAAAAACCATATAACTCAATAATTATAGGGTTTTAGAACCCGAAATTAGTACATACTGTTGATTTTAATATTATATTGGAATTTTATAAAGAATAGATCAAATATGTTTGCTTCAACAATTTACACCTTTACAAACTATTTACAAGAGTGATACTAAATAGGATCACAAATAAACTAAACTGCTATCAACCACCAGAGCAAGCCGGATTTAAATCAGGGTACAGTACAAACGACCACCTTCAAACCCTCAAAACACTTAAACACTTATAGAAAAGTGCAACGAGTACAGTTATAACATTTGTGGACTATGAAAAAGCCTTCGACTCAATCGAAACATGGGCACTCATCAACGCTCTCAAAGACTGTAAAATAGGCAAGAGATGTATCCAACTTCTCAAGAACATACAGAAGAAGGCGACCTCTTGCATCCGTTTGCACAATAATACTGAAAAGTTCAAGATCGAAAGAGGAGTAAGGCAGGGAGACCCTATCTCCCCAAAACTATTTACACTGACGCTGGAAAACATCTTTCAAGAATTGAAATGGGAGGAGAAAAGGATACATGTGGATGAACAAAAACTGAACAATCTGAGATTCGCCGATGACATAGCTTTAATATCCGATAATTTAGACAAAATGCTGGAAATGTTAAAACAACTACAAGATAGGTCATTAAAGGTTTGCTTGAAAATGAACATAAACAGAGCAAAAATAATGATCAACCTTCCCACAGAAAATATTCAACTTCCAGTGGGAAAAGTTACTAACTATATAAATCTACGCCATAAGATCGTCATAGGAAAAAAACCAAACATCTGAAATAGGAAGAAGAATTACTCAGGCATGGGTTGCCTTTGGCAAGCTAGACACAACTTTTCGCAGTCAAATACCGAACAACTTATAGAGAAAAGTTTTCGATCAGTGCGTCCTTCCCGTCTTTACTTATGGAGCTAAAACAATGACTCTGACACAAAAATCTGTTACAAAGTTCAGAGTAGCACAACGAAAATGGAACGTATAATGCTACCTTAAGAAATCGCAAGAAAAACGAATGGATTGGGAAGCAGACTAAAGTACAAGACTATACACACAATTACATTGATGAAATGGAACTGGGCGGGAAACGTTGCTCGAATGGAAAATGAAGGAAGGTGGACAAAGAGAACCACGCAGTGGAGGCCACGAACCAAGAAAAAGCTACAAGGACGTCCACCAACGAAATGGACCGACGACCTAAAACGTTATATTGGAAACAATTGGATCGGAGTAGCACACGAGAGGAAGAGATGGAACAGTTTGAGGGAGGCCTATGTCCTGCAGTGGACAAACATGGGCTAATATGATGATGATGATGACGATGACCCAAGGTTAGTCGATTTTATCATCAACTGACAATACAATACTGACAAACTTGAGAATAGGTACCTAAACGTTCTAGCTTCAAAATTTTAACGCCTACTACTCAAAAATGAGCAACATCGGGATAAACTTTATTAATTATAGTAGCCTTAAAAGAACAAAATTTTACTATGTATGAGATTTTTTACAGAGTAAAAACTGCAAAGTGAAAAATATGTTCTAAATGTTAAAAATTTTAAGAAAATATTGCTCACAACATTCTCTGTT
Source organism: Ctenicera cuprea (assembly GCA_958336395.1). Lineage (NCBI taxonomy): Eukaryota > Metazoa > Arthropoda > Insecta > Coleoptera > Elateridae > Ctenicera > Ctenicera cuprea. The sequence goes on from OY284487.1 coordinate 53,483,507, forward strand.
AAATTTTGTGGACTTATAGAGCAATGGATGAGCTACAATTTGGTTCGTGTCCCAGTCTTCTAGTTTCTCTGTGACGCGCTCTATGAATTTTTTAAATCGAAAATGTATGCCCCTTTATTTAAAATAATTGCTCTTGGGTGATAGTAGAATTAGATTCATAAATTCATTTTTAGGTGAAGGACTGTTTAGGGAGGTTAATTTTCCCCGTTCTAGTAGTTACGCCACTGTGTACGCATTGAGTACATATCTTACATCTCAACACATATCTTATTTATTATTTGTTTAAAGAACTTACCAACAGCAGCGTGGGGCGTAGCCTACGGATTCTGCTAGTTGCTTTTTTGGTTAATTTACAAGGAAAATTGATCTCCCAATGTAACACCATGTATTGTATCAAAATGGTTTTACTTATATTATGACATGATCATAGTTTATATTTTGTTTTTACTCGTCTACAATAAGCTTACATTCTGCTAACTAAAAGCAGCTTCAACTTGAACTTAAAAACACGCGAACCTATTGTATTACTTACATTAAAATTAACGTCTAGCACATTTTTTGTTGTTCACTACAGCTTTGTCGGTTTTATTTTAGCTGCATGATCCCTTTTGTTCACGGCTTGCTAGTCCAACAAAATAATTTGTCATAAATCACAATGTTGAAGTGCATTCAACGGAAGAAGAAAAGAGTTTGAATCTAAGGACGTAAACAAGTCAATTGGAGGATGAATTGTATCAGAGAAAATCAGTTATATAGGACATCGTGTCTGTAAATTATCACGAGATGAAGGATTGCTATCCTGCTGTCGATCACAGTCGTAAAACTGAACGATTTTCCGGATTGCTTGCTGCCAATGCTGTGGAATATTTCAATCCGCCGTAATCAGAACGGCATTACAACAGGATTATTGAGATTTAAGTTTAAAGCGGTGCGATGCTCATGTGATTTTTTTTCTGAATTGAATGTTTTTACTTCTGGGAAAAAACTGGTTTAGTTCGTTTCAAACAATAACAATCCTGAACAAGGATATTTTAGATTCAAATCTATATTTGCAGTTCTAAATTTTTGCATCTCAGACAAATGGCAATCAGACTAAAAATACTATGACTTTTGATCAATTCATTACTACCCAAATAACATTTTCTCCAATGATAAATATTAACTTGCAAATTAGTCCGTTGATCCCTTCTTCCTCTATACTATTCTGCGATTAAGCGTGCACCTCTTGATTTAAAGTAGGAGTAGTTCCCTCTCCAGGCTTTTTTTCACTATAAAACGCTCTCCGCATTTTAAAAGTCATGTTTTCTTTCCCCGAATTTCACAGCGCTCACTAGCTCTTTCGCTCCGGTCTTATTGCAAATTCGTTTGTAATAATTCCGGAGGACTCGTCAAGGCCTTTGAATTTTGAATTCATTTCGCAGGTTTTACTTTACCGTCCGTCTGTGTATTACAAACTTTTATACGTTTGTAATATTTTTCCCCGAATCCCGTTAACCTGTTGAATTTATATACAATCCGAAACTGTACCGTCCGCCCTTAATTTACAAATTTTTATATGTTTGTAATAATTTCCCTGAGTCCCGTCAAAACTCGTTGAAATTATATTCAGTCCGAAGGTCAAAGACTTTACCGTCCCCCCGTGATTTACAAACTTTTACGTTTGTAATATTTTCCCCGACCGGCCGTCAGAACCATTGAATTTGCATTCAATCAGAGTTAACAACTTTTCCGTTCGCCTGTGAATTTAGAGTTGCCAAGATATTGTAGAGAAATTCTCATTTGAACGTCGACGAATTCACTTGTCCTCCCGATCTGGTCATATTGCAAACTGTAATAAGTTAGTAATATTTCCAGAGAACCCGTCAAATAGTTTTGAAAGTTATTTGTAACTGCTGTAGTTTACTGCTAATTTGAATATTGTAGCAATCGAAGTTTGTTAGTGGTGAAATACAGAAATATGAATCCTGAAATTATTAAAAACCGTTTAAAACAATTTTTAGGGCGTTATCTTAAGATACCTTAGTGATATAAACTCTGGGAATTAAGAAACGTACCGGACCCCGCAATTAAGTCACAAGCGTCGGATAAAGTAATTTTACTTCATTTTTACCGTCCACGAGTAACTTATTGCAAGTTTAGAAAATTTATTATTTTTTTAATAAAATTGGCCAAGGTTTGTTCAGGACCCAGTGGCGTCCGCAACAACACTCAGACCGAAGTAATTTTTCTGTTCTGGAATTCGGGTTTTCTACAAACAAGAAAATTCTAGAGGCGACTCTGTTTTTGCAACCGGTTATTTTTGAGGCAAAAATACGTCGCAAGTTCTGTATTAATTCAGATATTGTATGAATAAATTAGGCTGTAACAATTGTGTCAGGTCATTTTACTCTTACTTGAAACTTACTACTCAAGTAATTGTATACAAATTGGGACTGTTTTATTGGAAAAATAACAAGCGATAAAAAAAATTCATTACAGCATGCCTAGACTACCGTGCGTTATGCAAAGATTTAAATTAAGTTGACTTCAATTGTCATTTAAATCATTATTTAAACCAAACGATTTATATAAAAAAATATTGATCAACTGGTTTTTGAGCGAGCTGTCATTTTCATGTGAAACTTTTCAATTAGTACAATTATGTTCACAATTTGGCAATAACCTTAGAATAGAATAAAATTGCACGGAAGTTTTAAACTATTATATAGTTTATTTGAACTGAATCCAGTGTAAAGTAATTTTTACTTCTACGCAAATCCATTTATAAAATAAGAAAATTATTGATGCACAACAATTTAAAGGGACACCTCTGTTATTGGTTCACTTTGCTGCGTCTACGGCCTGGAAATATTGTTAAAAACCTTTCAGGGAGCTTAAATAGTAGCATTCCACTATGTACACAATAAAAAAATTCACGATAAGTGTTTAATGACTGCTGTTCAATATTTACACTCTCTTATTTTGTACACGGTGGAATGCCACTATTTATGATCCCTGGGATGTTTTCGTGATAATGACAGCGCCGCAGGTGCAGCAAAGTGCACACGGGGTTGCAGTAAGGGCGTAGACCCGCTGCATAACTGTTATGACATGATTTAGGGTAAGAGGAGTGGGAAAAGATCATAGAATTGCTTTCTTGAAATCAATAATTCAGGATAATACATAAGACACATAGTAGGTCTATGTCAAATCTTACGTTACACTTGTTATTAGTTGATTCAAGTAAACGAAAAGTACTTATATTTGTTTTAGTTAAAAAAATCAGTTTAAGTAAAAAAATCGATTTAAATAAAAAAAATTCGATTAACATCAAATAAATAGATTTTTTCGATTTATTGATCAAAAATAACGATTTTTGATGTAGTACAGAAAAGTACAAATTTCTCCTATCTAAACCTAAAATATCCCGTCTCACATTTTAAACAAGATAATTGATAAAAAAATTTAATTAAGAAAAATAGTTGAACCGGTCCGTGGGCTACGCACTGCTGCCATTATCTCAAACTCGCTCCTTCAAATTGTGTTTTTAATTAAAATTATCGCATTTGAAAGTTTCCCAAGGGCATAAATGAATGTCCGCCCTTGATTCCTATTAATGGTGATTATGTATGGTAGGTTAGATGAGGTAAAATTTTGTTTTTTTTAACTGTAAATAGTAATACATTGGCCGAGGATGATGAAATAATTGTAGGTAAATAAAACAACGTTTCCAGATATCCACTCTCTTGTAATCTCAGTTGCAATTCAGTTTGCAAGTAAACTACAAACTCATCACAAAATCTGCGGTAGCTGAACATACTGGTTTAACTGGGCATAAGATGGACTTTGACAATGCTCGGGTACTCGCCAGAGTACCTCATTACTTCCCTCGTATCATACGTGAAGCATTTGAAATTGAGAAACAACCTGACAACATAAACAGGGAGGATGGTTTTAGACTCAGTAAAGCTTGGGCTCCGGTAGTTTATCCTCTAAGGACTCCTAAGCATCATCGATCTCACGATCACGCTCCACCGGATCCGTCTTTGCCCAACGGTGACAGCCAACCAGAACTCCGCCGTTCTGCTCGACTGGCTCAAAGAGGTTTAAATACCTCCGCTTCCCGGATTTGAATTTAGTGTTCTATTCACTCTGAAGATGCAAGCTGCAATGTTTTGCGAAACGTTAGTTTGTATGGGTTCACAAACAGCTAACAGGCATAAGCCGATTAAGTATTATTGTCTTGGCAAACAAAATACATTAAGATCAAATCCTTGTCCGCCCCAAGGTTTAAATAAACTAAGCACACGGCCCTGTTTAGGCAGGCAGGGCCTACGAACAGACTTCTGGAGCAAATGCTTGAAAAGGCAGACAAGCAAGCTACAGGTCGGTCCTTACCTGATTATGCTGGGTGTAGTTCCCACATGACGACGCGGTCTAAGCCGAAAGTAAATTATAATATTGACAGTTTGAGAAACCACGAAAGCCTCAAAGAATATACCCCTCTAAGTTGTCTATACACTAGTGTATCCCATAATTCAGTATAAAATTTTGTTCCATTTTCTCTGACGAAGAATGATAGCTTCGACGTGAATTTCTTTCATCCTCCGTTTATTGAATGAAAGAGCATGAAGTAGCAAGTTTTAAAAATTTATGGAGGGTGTCACACAGAAACAAATATTGGGGATTTGATCCTCCTAAAACACAAAAAAAAATAAATAAAAATAGTGTAGGGCTAACTTTGTCTCCTAACAGTTTCAACGCTTTAGAAAATACCTGTATTGTGTCCCCAGTAGCGGTAGCTCAGAGGTTGGGCGCTTGGCCTCTAACGCTAAAGGTCTGGAGTTCTATTCCCCGCCGAAGCTATGCAGCAATATAAATCTACGCCGTGGGGTCTTAATGCCTGAAACCTCCTCTGGTATTTAGTCGTTCGGATTCGACGTTAAATTGTAGGTCCACCGTACTTCACTTTAGCGAGAAGAAGAGTGCGTGGCAGAGAAGAGTGCCGGTGTCCAGCAGTGGGACGTAAAGGCTGATTACGTGGCTATTATAATAATAAATTTTATGACGATCTGGGAACTCGTTTTAAATAAACAGACATTAAAGTCGAAATTTTCACAATAGCGGCAGCAAGTTTGAAACTTGAGATTTCGGAAAAAAGCATTCGATTTATCGTAGTATTCTCTATCCGACTCTACCTCCATATTTAAAACAACTCTGTTTCTGAGGAAAAGACACCAAAAAGCGTACCTAACTTATACAAAATTTCATTAAAATCGCCGCAGTAGTTTCGATAGGAAAGTTTTTAGATCCAAAAAATGATACATTTTTCTCAAAATCTTAAAATCGAATATTTACGATCACAATTCCCATAATGGAAGTATGGGAAAAAATAGTATTTCCAAAAAAATTGATAAGATCAACGACGCCTTTCTGATAGTTATTCTGCACCGTTAAGAAAACCAACTTACAGAAATAATGGTATAATAATTTAATAACAATGGAAAAGAATAGGAGTAAACATTGAACTGAAAGACATAAAGATATAAGAGTGAGAAACTTACGAGTTCAACTTTTATGAAAAGCTTATTCCCAGTAGACCAAACCCTATTAGGGATAAATAAAGCGTAAACTTTCTTCTGCCAATCGGAATTTAAAATGAAATCGCTTTTTATTGGACTTAGTCCATAGAAGTGCAACACAGGTCTAGTTCTCGATGGTTCTTGTCGACCAATCGCCCGTAAGTGTCCGGTGTAAAATATCGCGTTACAAGCTTTCTTTTGGAAAACTTTCAGGGATGGCTCCATTGATAGTCACTTGCATTCCAACGAGTGAATTTCGTTCTTTAGGTGCGCTACAGCTTCTGCAGGACTGCTTTAAATTCGAATAAATGTCTCGGGAGTTGCTCAAGGGCCATATTTATAAATGTGCATTGCATCCGTATAAACATAGAATTGCAGTCTTTGAAACTTACATTATGCTACTCAAAATAGAGGAAATTTTTTTAGGTGTACAATAATATTATACAATATAATAAAAATATATTACAGGAAATTATTGATTTCCTATAAAACTACGAATTTGAAAATCTAACGAAAAACACAAAACACGGGGCTTAAGTCACTCTCATTTTCCTTATTTTAAGAAAGGGTTAGATCAATTCTTATTAAATTTGATATACAGGTTGATTGTAAATTTAGGGCTAGTTGATTTGCTCAGTCATTATTGGGGTTAAAATACAAATGTATGAGTAAAAGTTACACAGTTTATGGCAAAGAGTATTCTAGACCTACAAAACAAAATGGCTGACTTTCGGTTTAAGCGGAAGCAACTATATCTTTCTTAATAGAGGACCCTGTATTTTTAGGCTAATTCGAATGTAGGATAAATACTGCTTAGGAAACTATACTATAACTATAAGCCTAAAGCTAATAACAAGCGAGATATTTTGATTTAAATGAACATAAATGTAATCAATGGTAAAGATTATAAATACATTGCAATTGATCATAGGAAGCTGTTGATAAGAAAATAATAAAAGCGATACACAAACGTGTAACATCTGTCCAATAAAGTTTGTGGATAAATTAAGGCATTTGGTTTCACTCTGCCAATCAACACGCTTTTAGCTGTGAACCTACGTTACCTGACCTAAATCCTATGGATTTTTTGTCTTAAGATTCTTACAATTTAATAAACAACTGATGCTTAATTACCCTGAATTACACGTTTGTTTATTGCTTTCATCATTTTCTAACTAACAGCCTCCTAAGATCACTTTATTTAAAATCATTACCATTGGTGATATATGTTGCCTCAAATGTTCACCAAATATGTCGTTTATTATCAACTTTAGGCCTACAATTGAATTATAGTTTTTTAAGCATAATCTATTCTACAATCCAATTACCCTAATAAATATAGTGTTCTATTTAAAAAAAATAAAGATAAAGTCACTGCCGCTTAAACCGGAAGTCGGCCATTTTGTTTTGTATACCCAAAACACTGGTCCCCATAAACTGTATAACTTTCACTTAAACGTGTTTTTTCTATCGCCAATAATAAATGAGCAAATTAACTGGCCCTGAATTTAGAATCAACGTGTATACAGAGTATTGCATGCGACTTTCTGTACAAACTTAAAAAGCACTATCCTAAGGCCATTTTACGTAAAAAAAGTCTAATAAACATGAGTCCGAAAAGGCCTCGTTACTGAGTTACAGCCTCTTGAAGATGGACATGCCTAATTGCGTTTTAATTAATATGTCTCCCAAAAATTGAGATATTTGATTTATATTTTGTACAAACATCTCACTATTGATGATTAACGTTTTCACTTCTTTTCGTTAAAATCCATTCACAAGAAGTGTAGATTGAGGGGGTTGCGTGTCCCCTACATATACAAAAGCAAGCAAAATTTAAATCATCATTAGTGCAATCGTAATCAGCCTTTACGTCCTACTGCTGGGCACCGGCACTCTTCTCTGCCACGTACTCTTCTTAGCGCTAAGGTGGAGTACGGGCGACCTACAGTTTTACGTCGAATACGAACGACTAAATTCCAGAGAAGGTTTCAGGCATTAAGACCCCACGGCTGCCTACACCGGATTGGGGAATGTGAGTGGCGGGTTGCGGCATAGATTTTTATTGCTGCATGGCTTCGGCGGGGAATCGAACCCTAGACCTTCAGCGTTAGAGACTGAGCGCCCAACCTCTGAGCTACCGCCACTCTATTTTCGTTAAAATCCATTCACAAGGAGTGTAGATTGAGGGGGTTGCGTGCCCCCTACATATACAAAAACAAGCAAAAATGTAAAAAATCATTAGTGCAATATCCACACAAAATTTAAATCAAATATGACAATTTATGGCGGAGATATTAATTAAAACGTAATTAGATTGTCCATATTTGGGAGGCTGTAAGGGAGTGTTTCGGGAACCATGTTTATTAGACATTTTCTACCTACAATGACGTCACGAAAAAAAAATAATCATGCAACACCCGCCCCTGTATATGGCGGTATACGAAAAATGTTCAGGAAAAATAAGCAATCGAGGAAGTGGAAACTAGACCCATTTTTTGATGTTATTTTAACCAAAACGGGGTTGACTTTTAATTTTCCTCCTACTAAAATATGGTGTACGACTCTGGTTAGGATTCACCACAAACACATCTAAAGGAGCGCAATTTCCTTTTAAATATGTGTAGATACATTTTAATTAGAAGAAAATGTATTTAACTCTTCTAGTTTTCTATTTGGTTCGACGTTTCAGTAATTCTCATTTTAACTTTAATTCCTTTTTTTGGAGGTTGTACGAGTGCTTCGAGGGGGATGAATGTAGGCATGTATGTGGGTATGCGTGTCACGTGCCGCTGTCTCAGCGCTCCTCGCTGGGGCGATCCGTGTACGGAATGCACCTCAAAGGATAATATGGTTAGTCCTTCCCTCCTTGTCGGGCTCTGCTCTTGCTGGATTTGGTTTAAGTTTCTTTGACGTGTTTTTAGCGCTACCTTCGCAACTCTATAAAATCAGGCTAAAATTAACCTTCACATTGTGACTTCCTTATGCCTATGTTTACCGAAGCTAAATCAGCAGCCAGGAAAAAAATCATGAGAAATATTTACGTGGGCCCAAGGGTCATCAAATGGGGATGCTACGGTTTAGATCAAAAGCTAAATTTATGCTGGTAGATGGAAAAAATCGCAATAAAAGATTTAATTAAAATATTTTTTATTAATAACAATGAAATCAATGTTAAGAGGGTTATAAAAAGCAACAATGGTTTAATAAAATGTCCGCATTGAAAAATCATCCATCAGAAAACCCTTTTATATCGTATATCGTCTTGTTTTATAACTTAATTAATTTGGCAATAACTACTTCCACCTGTATAACTATTTCGAGATCAAAGCAAAGCTCCCGACTACGAAGAGCTTTGGAACTGTCGAGTCTAGGGAAAAGTATAGATATGTGCTGTGATAACAGGTGCTTTGGCAGTTTGTTCAACTGACGTATGTTATTGAGGAGATAAATCATCCGAGTATCCGTCAATAAAAACACCACCGACATCGCTAAGCTAACATTTACACTAGTGTTAACGCGCTGTCGACCGAGACGAAAAGAATTTTACAGAGAATGACAGCTTTTCTTCCTGCAATATGAATATACGGAAATTCTGTGAAAATTCGCCGGAGAGCGACGCGTTTCCTCTGTCGATATATATTTTCTTATTTGCCGGACGGATTTTTGTAGTAGGAAAAAACAAAGACATAAATAATAAAAATTAACCCACTTAAGGAAAGTAAACTTCGGACGATGTAGCTATAAAAATATTTCTGCTCGATATCGTTGGACTTAAAAGTAGGTAAAGTCCACATCGTTGAGATCAAATCAATAACCCGCAGAGCCTCCATAAATCCAAGTTTTGTTCGGCACGGTCCAAACAGCTATATATCTGGGAAAGTTTTTTAATAGTGGATGCCAAACGGCGCGCTACTATCTCCTATTACCCAAAAGTTTTTATAATAAAAACAAGTTGTTTCCCGCTTAATTTGTTTTCTTTAAAATTAAGCCGATAACTAATCTTCAAGTATATCTCAACTCAACAGAAATCTAGTAAGTTGACTACTTTATTTGCAGCACAATGACCAAAATTTTCTAATAAATCGAAAGAACCTACAAGGGAGAGTCATTTAGTTGCGTATAAGTTTATTTTTTGGTACAATCTCATATACAGGGCGTAACAGACCATCCACGCACTATCTTTTACTGATAGAGTATTGAACCTACATGGATCAAATAAAAAGTTTGTATTATAAATTGTACCCGAGGTATTCAGTAAAAAATATTATAAATTGTTTGGGGCTCCGGAAAGCGTAGTTTTGGGTGGGCTAGGTGGGTTTCTTGAGATTTTCAAATACGAAGGTGGGCCAAGTCGCACCTCATTTTAGAGGTATTTTTAAATCCAACAACTTAAAAAAAATTTCGATAGGTTAAACCATTTCAATTATATCAAAAAAGCGCCCATTACATAACCCTTTCCCAACCGCACATGAACTATTGTACCAAGAAAATTGGTACTGATCGTTAAAGTTCATTAAATTAGCTTTCCAACGATGTACCACATGAGGACAAAAAATAAATGTTAGTACCCCCTCTCCTTATCAAAACAGCGGAAACATTCACAAGACAGTATCTCAAAAATCTTAAATAAGACGAGGAGTCAAGTGATACCTCGTTTTAAAGGTCCCATTAAACTGAACAATTTTTGCGTTTAAAGTTTTTCGACGTCACACCGTTACAAAATGGCGGCTCAATTTATAAAAGTTTACTTCCTATTATCGGATGAATCGCTCCCTCTACCGCGTCTAAGGCAGGGAAACACAAATGTTTTTTGCTGATTTAAAATGTCTATTCACATAACATCCAAATCCACATGCGAGTTGGAGTTGGACAACTCAACATCGCGCTCGAACTAAACCTTTATTACACCCGGTGGGAAACTATTAATGCGTTTATTGGCGTTTTCGGGGAATGGGATGTGTATTGTGTCGTGATTGTTTTAAATTACTATTATTACATTTAAAACAATTAAGATGCGATGCACATCCTAATAAAGTTTAGTTAATTGTTATGCATACAACGGCGAATTTGATGAAAAAAATATAAAAATAGCACCAAAACAGGCACAAAACAAAAAAAATTAGGCGTGACAACCTAAACCGTAGCAATAAAAGTTATAATAATTAATTTAAAAATACTTACAATAGGCATTTCAACCAAAAACACACACCGTTTCCCAGAAAACTTTAACTATATGCAAAATGTATAGGAAATTATGTTTTCCAATTTTAGATCCCCAGAATACCTAAGGGTAAGAATTTAGACTGTATTATTGTCATTAGCTGTTATTAGTGCCGTTTATAAAAAAATACTTTGTCCTTTTAAAACTAAATATTAATACATTCATAGACAAGGAACCCTTGAAGCTCTAACGGAGAGCTTTAACTGTTCTTTAGATGAAATTAGTTATAATTGCATACAATAATGGTTGTAATACTCAACCCATTGATAGATTAATTAAAGAGAAATATTATAAATTAGCTATTCAAAAAAGTTATCCAATTTCTTCATCAGATAAAATGAAATACGCGTCAGTTCCATATTTTGGCAATAAATCAGAAAAAAGTTCCAAAATTATAAACAAAACTAATAAATGTAAAATATCTTTCAAAACTACAAAAAACATTTGAAACACTTTGTTTAATGCTAAAGAAAAAACAATTTACTAAAATAAGGCATCTACAAATTAAACTGCTCGCACTGTAATTCAAATTATATAGGACAAACAAGTAGAAAATTTGATATTAGGTACAAGTAACACGTACGTTGTTACAAGTCTAAACACCCCCATAAATACAATTACGCTAAACACTTATTAATTTACCATTATTGGACGTTTTGGAATAAGGAATTAAATCATCTGGACGCAAATATATATAAGCAAGATCAAGGTTATGAAGATTTATTGTTCCTATAGCAACACCAACTGTTTACTTTTTATCTTGCCTCTGAAAATGACATGTCAACATGTCAAAATACGTATAAGGCTAAAATAAAAAACCTGTTTTAAGAATTGTTTTATTTACAATAACTGAATAACTTAAAATGAACTTCATCGAAGCAAAGCTCGAACTTACAAATAAAATATAAAAAAGCTGAACACGTTGCATATGAAAAAGCTGCCGGGCAACGGCCATGGAACCTTATTCGTATTTATTAAAAATACGGAGTTTTTTTAATTTTTCGAAAACTTACAAAATGTTTAAAAATACTTTTGAAAATGTTTTAATTTTTGAAAAATGTTCAAACTAAAACAATTTTTCAAAAAATTCTGGAAATTTTTGGCAATGATTTAATTAAACTGTCCAGGTAAACGGCCAAAGTGACACACCCTATAGGTTTTTTCTCAATGGGAGGTCGTTTCTATGATCATTTAACATGTCTATATTGAAATATAACACCTCTCCCCACCGCCCCTTTTTTTGGGCGAACCAATCTCATTTTGTTGCGGTTTCGTACCAGTGTGACTACCAATATATTAAGCCTGCATTGGATTTTCTGCGTTAATTCGTCTGGGCTGTAAAGTATATACAAACACACACACAGACAGATAAACAGAGCCACACAGCCACCATGGCGAAATTGGGTTTTTCGGTATTCTCGGACGCTAAAACGCGCATTTCCGTCAAAATCTCAACTTCCAAAATTTTGACGAATACATTACCGGTAAAATATTAAAATGTTATGTTTTTTGATTTTTTCAAGAACCAAATTCTATTGGGTCGTGAAAATCTACTGAAACGTACATTGCCCTTTCAATAGACAGCAACGCCAAACTTAATAGTCTACTTTGGGCCATAGCTGAACGCAAATAATCTTTAATTGTTTTCAGTTTTGATGAAAATGAACTTTTCCAAGCGCAACTGTCACCGGCATGGCAAATAAAATTCCCAAAGAAAATACAAATTAGGTAGCATATCCTCCATGTTATTTGCAACAGTTACACCACTAGTGAATTGAAATATAATCGGACAAAAATTACGAAAACTCGTTGCAACGCTAGTTAATAAAATATTTTTGGCCAGAAAACTAACACGAGTTGCTACGGAGGAGGTTTTAGTAATTTTCCGGAAGTTTAGAATATCTATGTTCCGCAGGGGTTAACTTTTTGGATTATTTGTTTTAGTAATTTTTCATAAACAGCTTTGAAATTATTTAAACTGCACAAAAATTAAAAATTTCCGAAATGTTTGGTTAAAAGTTCAAATGTTTCTGTCAAGCAAATTCAATGTGGCCAGTGGCGTAACAATGGCAATGCAAACGAATATTCTTTTTGCATTATAAAATATACAGACGTAACGCGCGCGTGCATAACCCGTATAATGCAGAAATGCATCAGTTGTTTACCGGAGCTTGTGATGTACTCTGGTGGACCTGTGCTGTTTGCTGTTGATTCTCTATTCTAATTTATTAAGTAGCTGATGATATCAGTCTCTCTAGGTCGGGTGCGGAGGGCGTAGCCCACGGGTTCGGCAACTTAAAACATTGATTTGTTATAGCCGCTGCACCGATTTGTATGTTAGTTTCAGTATTTTGTAAAACTTTGATTAAAATATAAACTTGGCTGAGTATTTCGTACCATAATGCAAATTAAATTATTTATTCGATGTTTATTACCCAAAGAACTATAGCTTCATGGCGAGCCTCGGCGTCGCGAGTCTATTTCTTCAAATGCGTCATACACTTCGCCCAGCAGATGAACTAAACGTTTTAAAGCTTAAACTAAATTAAATAATTATTAAAAGAATGTTTAAGCTATCAAAAAAATTATAGTTATTGTTAGATCTTGTTATGACAATAGATTGACATGACTAACGAATGTTATGACCTAAACCACACTTCGATGGGCGTTCGAGGCTTTTCAAATAAAATTATATAATATAAAAATAATTACTTCGCCCTATAATATGCAGGCCAGTCCTTATACAGTTTTACAATACCTCGATAGAACCAACAGGCCCTTATAATTCCCTGCCCTATCTCTACACACCCCGCTCCGTCTAGAGCCACGCAACATCCCTATAGAACCAGCAGTATCGGCCAAGCCCCTGCCTAATCCCTACGCGGTGTTTAATTTGGGTTCAACCCAGGGAGGGGGGACGATGTTTGTTTGAACGTGTTTGTTTATGTCAAATTGTATTATTCTTGTATTGTTATTGTTCTTTGTAATTTTTCGATTTAATGTTCTTAAAATATAGTTTTATAATTTTGTCTAATTATCACCATCAAATGTTAGAGATGTTAAAATCTACATTTAGCGTTTGTATCCCAATAAATTAACATTATCTTGGGATTTAAAATTCGACGTTTAGTCTAAACCGACCTATGAAAGGGATTTCTAACACATGTCCTGCAACAAGCGCCTTCATTCAAGTTGCCACAGTTTCTGTTTTTAGGAACTCTTCTAATTCGCTTAGTTTTTATCAGTCTGTGCCTTTTTGCGGGGTACTGTACAAATATAAAACCGCAACGACGACGTTACAATAAATCCTCGAGTTCTTGCGACGCAAAGACGAGTGTTGCCAGTAAGTGACAGGCGCCCGAACAAATGGAATGGAAGACAATTTAAAACCTGTGCTCGGTTCGCTTCTTTCACATTGAGGACCAGTTCGTGATATATGGAGCTCTCGTTTAGAGTGGCGACTCGATTCGGTTCGCTCTCAATGTAAATGTCACAACATCCTTCATTTTAAACTAAACGTATCAACTGGTCTCATGTATATTTTAAATTTATCTTAATACAAGTGTCGTACTACGCCACTGACACGAACATATCGAATAAATTTCGGAAAAGTACATCAAAGCTTGCAGTTTTATTGCTTGCATTAATTACTTTCATGAAATGTTTCAATTTAATGAACATAAAAATTAAATTTTGAATGTGATGCTATTATTGCTAAAAAGATGGACATACCGTTCAAAGCTGTACTGTACAAAACTGCACGGCGGAATTATCCGAATAGAGGTCCAATTCAATAGAATTACTTACTAGTTACTACTGGCAAATGAATGAGATGTCCTCGGGGTATATTTACCTGTAAAGAAACAAATCCATTAGCACAACGCATTAAATCAATTGAGTGCAGAGTGCATACAAATTGCAATATACTGCACCGATTTACCACAAGCAGCACAAGGCTATTGTATTCGAGGTTGCAATCTACTTCAAATTTATAGTTTTGAATGCGATTTGCGGCCTTGGTTTACGTGAATTGATAAATTAGTAGGAATTACGGAAGCAAGTCCGGTATTAAGATTTGTGGTGATGGAATAATATACAAGTATTCGGGAATGTTCAATTACCAAGACCCTCTGCTTAATTTCAATTCAATAAGGGGAATTTACTGTAATTTATTAATACATCTAATATCTACGGAAAATATTTATCCAGCAAATTTTCCGTTCAAATTATTTTTACTTTCCCTTTATTGAAGTAAGGAAAGCTATGATTTCATGCAAATTTTCGAATTTGTTTTTAACTGAAATACGCGTTTTGGGGCCCAAAGAAAGCAAAAAAAGTGGTTTTTAAAAAATGTCTGTCTGTGGGTGAGTGCGTTCGTTTCCCTATATCTCCGGAACCCTTTGCCTGATTTTTATAAAATTTCGTATGTGAAAGTTGTTTAGTTGCAGGTGGTTCTTTCTAAGGTCGTTAATCGGAAACGGAAATTAGACCTGTTTTTTGGTATAGATTATTTTCTAAACACTTTTTGAAAGTTTTGAATACATAGGGTTGTAGTGCATCGGAAGACAAATCAAATGCCGTTATTCCAAATGCTTTATATATATAGCTTTTACAGGCCGTGACGGCCCATCGCTGAAATTATCTTTCTCCAATTCTTTCTGTCTGCTGCTGCTTTCCTCCAATCTTCTACCCCTACCTCCTTCAGGTCCTGCAGTACTTCATTCTTTCACCTGCTTCTGGGTCTGCCTTTTGCCTTAGTTCCTATTGGATTAGTCTGTAGTACTTTCTTCGTCATTCTGCTGTTGTCCAGTCTCTGAATGTGTCCTAGCCATCTGATTCGCTGTTGTTTAATGTACTGCACTATTGTTGGCTCTATGTATAATTCTTGGAGTTCCTTATTCGTTCTTATTTTCCACTCTTCTTCCACTTTTCTTCCTCCATAGATCCGTCTTAGTATTTTCCTTTCCCATACTAGTAGTTTTGATTCTCTTACTGTCCCTAGCTTCCATATTTGACATCCGTAGGTGACTGTTGGTCTTAGAACCGTTTTGTATTTTTGCTTTTCGTGATACTAACTTGGAGTTTATAATGCTGCTTAATGCCCCTGCTGCTTTGTCTCCTTTCGTTAGTCTCACTTTTAGCTCTTCCTCCTCTTTTGCATCTTCTGTTATTTGTACACCTAAATATGTGATTGTTCTTACTCTTTCTATTTTTGTTATCTCTTCGTTCGGTCCGCCTATTTTTAGAGATTGGTCTTCTGCCTTTTCTGCTTGTCTCCCTAGTATCATGTACTTTGACTTCTGTTTGTTTATCTGTAATCCCGCCTGTCTTGCATGTCTCTCTAAGGTCTTCAATGATCTTTTCAGATCTTCTTTGTTGTTTGCGATTATTACTAGGTCGTCCGCGTATGCTATGCACTGGTGTTTTGCATTGAGTATGCTTCCTTCTCTGTTTATCCTACTTTCCCTTATTACGCACTCTAGTGTGATATTGAACAGGAGTGTTGATAGTGGGTCACCCTGTCTGACCCCTTTATTTACTGTGAAGCTTTCAGACATCTTTCCTCTCCATTTGACTCTGTTGCATGTTTCTAGCAGTGTCATTTGTGTTAGTTTTATTAGTTTTCTGGGAATTTTTAACTTTACCATGGCTCTAAATATCTCTTCCCTCTTTAGTAGGTCATAGGCTTTGGTAAAG
Source organism: Ctenicera cuprea (assembly GCA_958336395.1). NCBI lineage: Eukaryota > Metazoa > Arthropoda > Insecta > Coleoptera > Elateridae > Ctenicera > Ctenicera cuprea. The sequence goes on from OY284487.1 coordinate 53,499,989, forward strand.
TCGATGAAAATAGCGTGCATTTCTTTGTTGTATTCCCAGTAATCATCTTGTGTTTCTTTTAATATGAAGAGTTGGTCGGTAGCTGATCGGTTTTTCCGGAATCCAGCCTGATATTCGCCTATTTCCTTTTCTGCGTGTTCTTGTATTTGGTTTCTTATGTTTGTAGCTAGCACTTTGTATGTTGTATCCAGTAGTGCTATTCCTCTGTAGTTATTATAACTTGTTCTTTCTCCTTTTGTATGAATCGGGGTTATTGCCGCTTCCGACCATTCCTTTGGCATTCTTTCCTGGTGCCATATTTCTTTTATTAGGTTATGGATCTCTGTGAGCAGCTTTTCTCCTCCGTTTCTTATTAATTCATGTTTTATTCCATTTCTCCTTGGGGCTTTTCCATTCTTCAAAGTTTTTATTATTTCTTTTATTTCTTCCTTTGTGGGGGGATCTATATTACCATCTGACTCTTGCATATCTTCTTGGGGGTCCGGTTCCGTATTTGTTTCTGGTTCTTTTTCTTCTTCCACTTCATGCTGTAACAGTTCTTGGAAGTAGTCTTTTCATTCCTCTACGATTTTATTTTCGTCGTTTATTCTTTCTCCTTTCTTATTCTTGAAAGCAAGTGGCATCTGTTGGAAGCCGCTTCTGGTCTGTTTCACTTCCTGGTAAAAGTTCCCTATTTCTCTGTTTTTGTATAGCTCTTCTGTTTGTTCTGTGAGTTTATTCCAAAAGTTTCGTTTCGATTCTTTATATATACTTTATGTTCTTTTTCTTTGTTGTCTGTACTTTTCTTTATCTTGTTGTGTACCAGTTTGCAGCATTTTGTTTCTTGCTTGTACCGTCTTTCTCCTTTCTTCTTCACATTGAGTGTTGAACCATTTGTTTTGTTTTTTCTTTTGGTTTTTTCTCCCTACTACTCTATCTGCAGCTGTTTTTATGCTTTCTTCTATTACTTTCCATTTTTCTTCCATACTTCCTTCTTCTGTCGTCTTTTGTCTTATTTTTTCTGTTACAGTTTCTGCGTATTTTCCTTGCCAGTCTTTTTGCGCTAATTTTTCTTTATCATCTTCTTTTTCTTCCCTTTTCACTGGCTTTTTCTGCACCTCGTTATCTGCTTTTTCCCATTTTGCTGTTACTAAGAAATGGTCTGAGTTTGCTTCAGCCCCTCTTCTCGATTTAGTATTTTTTATCAAATTACAGAACTTATTTGGTATTATTATATGTTTTCCCGTCCGGCGATACCCATGTGCCTTTATGTATTTCTTTCCTTTGAAAGTATGTGCTTGCTATTCTGCAATCTTTCCCTGCTGCAAACCCGATCAGCTTTCTTCCATTTTCGTTTGATTCTTGGTGTTTGCTGTGTATCCCTATAGTGGGTCTGAATATTGGTTCCTTCCCTATTTTTGCATTAAATTCCCCTACTACAATTTTGACATGTTTTGAGTTTGTTTTTTCGTATTGGTTTTGCAAGGTTTCATAAAATTCGTATTTTACTTCTTCCTTCTCTTCTGTTGGGGCATATCCGTTTAGCACAGTTATGATTTCATTTCCGTTGTCTATTGTGATACTGCATAATCTTTCATTCACCGGCGCGAAGCTGTGTATTTTATTTTTTATTTCCTTTGCTATCAGGAATCCTGTTCCCAGTACTCGTTTTTCGTCTCCGCTGTTGAGGAATATATAGTCCTTCAGGGAGGTTTCAAAATTACCTTTTTGTTTTGTTTCCTGTAGCGCTAGGATTCTTATGTTGTATCGTCTTGCTTCGTATTCCAATTCTTTCATCGCTCCTGCATAATTTGACCCTCTTATATTCCAGGTTCCAAGCACCCACTGTTTTTGCTTTTCTGTCTTCAATTTTTCATTTCCTTGTAGTTTTCTTATTCCCAGGATTTTCGCTCTTTTCTTCCATTTTGCTTTCTCGGTCCTGCTGTCTTTGTTTTTACTAACTTGTTTAAGTTCCTTTATGGTATCTCCAAATGCTTTACCTTCAAAATAAAGGCCGCTACAAATTTTTGGAACTTTCAACTTTAATGCCCGATTATTTAAAAACAAAATATCCAATCAAAACAAATTGTCATATTATTTAAAAACCCTTAATAAGTATACACAATTTTTTTCAAACTTTTTGAGCCGATAGAGCTTGCAATAAACTACAAATCTATTTTTTTACCAATCTTCCAAATATTACTCTGACGCCCTCCGGGTATTTTTGAAAAATTTGAAATTGATTAATTTTTTATTCAAAAACGCAAACACCAACCTTTATTAACTTTAAAAAGTTCAATAATCCATTTAAAATAGTTTGTTAGCATTAACAATATTTTTCAACCATATTAAAAATTAAGAAAAGAAAAGCAACAATAAGTTTTCCGGAAGTTACGTGATTTAAACTAGGCCGATTAATTAGCTCTAATAAAAAAAATTTCACTTTTGCATATTTGTGATAACTTTATAAATAAAGTTGCTATAACCGTTTTTGATTCGAGGTCGTGAGTGCATTACCTATCTAGCCAGTGCGCGAGTCGTACTTAACCAACGCCTTGGGTCTGGAGCGGGCGGGTTGCACCGGCTGAAAATGACTAGTAGATGTAAATTTCAATCTCTTCTTGACGTGAGAATATTTAAAACGTAAAAAGTATGCGAAAGTACCAATGACCTGTTTCGCCCATTTTTACTTTAACAATAAAAATCAATTTCAACAAAAATAGCTTAAATATTGTTAGATAGATTATTGATGCATACTAGAAAAATTCTTTTGTTATTGTAAATTGAGAAATACAAGCATTACTTAAATGGTTCCATTTAGGCTGTTGTGAAAAGAACGGAGGAAAAATGTTGTGGTGCGCTTTTAGTGGCGAAACGGGGCGCAGTTCTAATTTCAGGCGCGGTTTGATTACCAGTAGATGATCGAATCCGGCCATCAGGTGCAATCGTAAACCCGAGCTGGGAAGGTATTACACTTTTCCCCCACGCGACCCTAAACTTTATAATACAGAATTTAATTATTCATTGTAAAACAGGAAGAATGAGAAAACGTGACTTGTTTAAATTTAGGGATTTAATTTAATACCCGAACAAAGGCGCGCGGTGCGCGATTGTCGCGAAATACCGTCACTGAGGTTTTGATTGTACACAGAGAGAAATTTCTGTTTAAATTTATTACGCTTTACGTTACAGTTTTACATAAATTAAATGACCCAAAAAGGCGAAAACGGTGCGGATGCCCAACAACGCTTGAACCCCTTCAGCGATTTTATTGCAGAATTAATTGGAAACCCAAACAAATTTTCCCAGATTCTATTTAATTCATATTCTTAACTGGATCATGCTCTCAAATATACAAACTTTAGATGGAAGTTCCGTAATGTCAGATTCTTATTAGAACTCGGAATAAATTTAAAAATATTTTGGACTGCCGGCGTTTTATTGCGAACACAAGGAAATTTATGCGCAAGTTTTGCATAGAACAGTAACCAAAACATACCCGGTATTAACATATTTGCTATTCATGGTTCAAGGATGATTTAGCATTTTCACACTTTTATTGATAGAAAAAACAAAATTTCTCAAAAACTTAAAAATAAATTTATTTTAGTATATCCAGTTTTGTTTCATAACAAACGCACAATAAAATCATTTAAAATCTGTCGCATACTTCCACTGCCCGCTTTGCCCACTAATTCAATCTATTAATTACTTTTAATAGTAGAAGTGATGCCAACCTGTTCGGGTAATTGATCTAAATAAAACTTCCCAAAGGTTTCTGTAATGAAACCCCATGGGTTGTCGTTTCATATCTTCATACCAAGTGTGAGAAAAATTCGTACATTTTGAAACAACAAAATATCGCTGGTGAGGAAGAATTCGTTCACAAATATCACGCTTCCAACTTTCCAATACTTTAAAAACAATTAAATGTTATATTTTCAAAAATATTTTAATTCATGCAAGTGTAGGTGTATTAAGAGTTAACTACTGCAAAATATCAAATGTTCCGGCCATGCCGCCACAGTGTTCAGATTTGGCGATTTATCGCCATTTTCGCTACTCAATAACATCATTTGGCGCTTAAATTTCGTCATTGGCGACTGGCGATTTTATGCTAAGTTCTGAGGGGCCAAATTTTAATTTATTAACCGCGGAAATTTAAATTTGAATCCAAAAGTAAAATCGGGACAATTCGATACTAATCGTTTAACCTCGGTAGCAAAATAATTGACGTCATAAACTTGTGAGCGACATAAAACGGTAATACTTTTCGTTTATACTCGCATACCGTCGTGCTTACTATTATAAAGTCATTTTGTAATTCTCGCTATGACGTGATGGTATGTCAGGTATGCGGTATTGGTTTATAGAGTAATACTTGCACTCTATTCAATAATTGTTTTCATCTCAAAACTTTAAGAATGTCAGGACTACTCTTTATAAATTTTATCAACAGATGGCGCAACTATATGTGTCAATTTTATTTTAAAAGTGAATAAAAGTAAAAACTAAATTAATTATTTACCATAGTCTTAGTAAATACGTGTTGAATGCAGAATAGGGGTCACAAAAGATCAAACAGTGCTCAAATACTTGTCAAACCGCCTCAAATTTGAATTTTTAAGAGCTCCATCTATGCACACCTCTTATAAAGAGTCCCAAGATTAGCAAACTTTGAAGTGAATTAGTTTGAATTTATTTTATATAGAAAAATGATGGGAGTTAAAATAATTACTAGTGTTACCCCAGCACACAATGCACTGACAGACAGCGTTGACAGAACCGGCGAAATGTCAAGTCACGTGATGCATTAGTTCCAATAATGACACGCGACGTTATTGTAGATGCGCCCCAAGTGACGCGCGTCTAGCCGACCTTCATATATATTATAAATTAAAATAATTATTATTAAAAAATCGACCTAGAATAAAAATATAAAAATGTTTCATGTTCCATCTGTGGATAGAGACCTTTCATTTAAAAAAAATGGTCCAAATTGGTGAAGCGGTAGCCGCTGGAGGAACCGGAAAAAAAAACCTTTGCGCTTTTATATATGTACAGATTGTAAACGTTGGTACGAAAATTGTGTTGCGATTTTTTGCTACTTCAGCGATATCTTTTGGCTACAAGTCTCTAAAATGATCTGGCACTCTGCGATGCCGCCAGTACTGTAATGTTCCAACAAAGCGCTTGTAGCTGATATCGAGGGTAGCAAATCCCGATCAATTTGTGGTACCGAAAAACAAACGTTTTTTAAAATTTTCTTCGAAACAATTAACTTGGGGGTCTTGCTAGAAAAAAATTTGGTGCGGGGGGATTCCTTAATTTGGACCTCGTTTTTCTCCATTGTAGAGGTTTTTCAAATTAATTTTAAGATGAGTAGCCTGATTTTACATGATTTTTCTCATATGAGTATTAGAACTAGTTATAAAATAATATTACTGATTCCATAACAATTTAAAATGCCTTCTAAATAATATGCAATAATATTCACTACTTTGAGTCTCGTTTGTTTTAAAGGATCTTATTCTATTTCCAACTATATACTAAATCCAGATCCCCTCCGGTGTCAACTTTTAATGGTGAGGGGCCCCCACTACTACAACCGACATAGTCCATTGCATAGAGTTTATATTCCGTAGTAGAGTGGACCGCTACAGTATACACGCCAAAGAATGAAATTCAGTTTCTCAGTAGTTGTTCGGGCTATTGTGTACCTGTCCGCTTATAGGTACCTCGCGTTCAGTTTAAAACCAGTCTTGGTGGCCGGCGGGAATCGCTCTATTTCTTGGAGTGGTCTTGGGGTCACTGTCTGGTCCCTCCGCTGGCTTGCACTTCTGTCGGAGTCGTGAAGCCCATATAGTGACTTTAGTCGGCGTAGATGACTTGCTTTCACTTTCATTCCGTTGTGTAGTCTATACCACTAATATTTAATAATAACAAAAATAATATTTACCTAATATTGTTGTACCACCGTACTAAAATGAGTAACATATAACGTGAGAAGCAAATGCTTTCGTGAACAAAAAGAATGACAAAAGCCTAACTTTTACTGACCGCGCATAAACATTGTATATTGAAACTTTGTTTTTATTTATAGGGGCCATTATCCCTTTATGAAGACAATGTCCCTGAAAAAAGTCCCAGAACACATTTTCTGAGAAAAACATTGATGAAAAAAACATTCACTAACAAAAATATTCTGAAAAACAACTCCGGCACAATAATTTCCTGGAGAAAACAACCACCAAAACAACTTACCCTAAACAAAAGCACGTGCATTTCTTGCTTGTCGATCACTGTATAATTCGGAAAGAGCTTTTCCTGGGGGCAAGATGGGATTTTGTTACGAATGTTTTTTCTAGAGTTTTCTGGAATTTTTTTCCGAAGCTGTTTTCCGGTCTTTTTTTAGTTTTTTCATGGCATTTTCATTCCGGAAGCAGCTCTCATTTCCGAGACCGACTCAGCAGGGGAAACATTCGAAGCGAGAAACGCCGAGTATGAATACAAAAAAAAGGGGACGTAGTCCGCGGGTTCTGCTAGTCTATATATTAAATGCGGATGCCTTCAACCTGTCTCAATTTAAAAAGAATCTGGCTGCAGCTAAGATTATGCAACCCAAGAGTCGCGCGGTGGGTATTATCTTTTAAACAAGTTACCAAAAAGCGTTGAGAGTAGTCCACGCGTTTAGCTAGTTTTTATTAATTTCATTTAATAATAGCAAATTGACTTCAATATATTGCACGAATATAATGTTATGTAATTTAATTTTTCAAGATCAAAAAAGGCAGATTCAATAATGTATGGAACGCCGTTTTACTTTTGATTATAAATTATAAAAATTATTTAACAAAAATATTGTTTGAAGCCGGGAAATAAATGTTTGACGACAAAAAAAGTTTTTGTGATGCCAAAAAAACATTTATTTACGCCAAAAAAACATTTTCTGACAATAAAAGTTAACGAAAGCTTTTGTGGCGTCAATTTTTTTAATGGCAAAACCTAATTAAATGACTTCAAACATTTATTTTTTGACGTTCAGGTAAATCGAAAAACTTTGGTTGATGCCTGCAAATCACACAATTTCGAATTAAATAATAAATCAACATAAACGCCATTCTTTAACATAATTTTAATCACAATTAAATATTTTTAGAAGCCAAGAAATAATTTTTTGGCGTCAAAAATGTATTTGTTGACGTCAAAATTCAATTTGTCTGAACACTTAATTTTTAAATTCAAAAATTGAATTGTCGACTTCAAAAAAAGTATGTAATAATATCAAAAAATGCTGCCATCTATAGGTGCAGTAAATGTGTAGCGAAGTTTTAGTTGGCCGTCACAGCAAATTATTTCCCCTATTTGTCTCAGTTGCCACAAGAGTGGGTTTTATGCAAGATTTACACTCAAGCACCGTTTTAAGTTGCTGTTTTATGATTCGCGCTTATCAAGAAGGTCATATTTCAGAATAACAGTATGCTTTACCCCATATTTCTAAAGCGCCCTCTTTTGGCAGTATCTAGTTAGGTGGCAGTATTTTCCGACGCCACAAAATCGAAATGTTTGACGCTTGATTTCTTGAAGTCAAATAAATATTTACTTATTGATGTCGAAAATTTCTTTTTTGACACTAAATTGCTCGAACGATTTTCAAGCGGCAAAAAATATTTTTTTTAAGTCGTAAAATGTATTTTTGGCGTCACTAAATGAATTTTCAACTACCCATCGGTACAAATTTTATACTAGATCTTTCAAAACTCACGTTTTGTATTTATTTAACTTAATGTCGACTCATAGCAGATAAAATTTTGTAAAGAGGTGGAAAACAAAAAAAAAATAAATTCTCTGGCGCATAATATTATTCCTTTGCGTTTCTAATTTATTTTACACTAAATTAAAATTAGAAATGCTTTTACGACCTAATAGAGAAATTAAGTTTCTAATCAAATGCGTAGGTGAAGTGAAAAACTCAAGTCATTGCACATAAATTCCCAGAAATATGCAGAAACTTACATTACGACAGAATGTAATATCAGCGTTACGTCTCATAATGTTACGCTTAATTCGCCATATAAAATTTCTCACTCAGCATTAAAACGCCATGGTGAGAGAGCATTAAGAGATCCGGGATCCTGTAATTTTAGACCTGAAATTTGAAATTCGGAAACTTTATAAGTATCGTAAAAAGGAAATCCAGATCATTTTACGACGTGCTAGCTAAGGCTGTTCTCCTAATTTTACGAGATGACTGTTTACTGAAAGTACCTACGCTGAAAGCCTGTAATGGAATATTAACGCTTTGCTGTAGTTTTATGGCGACAAGCTCTTCACCGTGTTTTTGATTAATTAAAAAAATAGACATTGCAGGTGTGCCGCGGCGCGAAGGCAATTTTTTGAGATACGCCACTTCAGTTTCAACGTTCCTCGCAAATATGAAAATAAAAGCAAGACCTTGTTTAGAAACAACTAAAGCACTCCACTTCAACGAAATATAAAAGCATAAGTTGAGTAAATTTTGAAATTCATAAAGTGAAACGTATGAGCGTTACAGAAATGGCAATACAAGTAAAGTAGGGACTGTTGTTATTGTAATAAGCGAACAACAATCTCGCGTTCACATCTTCCTGCTTCCTTCCGTCAGTTTATTTCCTGCAGGTTTTGTTACTCGGCGTTTCTCCTGCTGTTTATAATCTTATAAACGAATTTTAATTTTGCTGGCAAGCCAAAAACAACAACCTTCTTCGCATTAATAAATCAAAATGGAAAAGTTCAGAACAGTTGAAAAATTGGCACAGCGACCAACAAAAACTTCAGATAAGAATGTGAGAACGAGCTCAACTATGTCCTTTGAAAATGTTAAACTGGGCCGCTTGTATTTATTATACTTTCCGAGATTACTGGTTTTGTTTCAGAAGGGCTGATTTATATGGCGATTTCACCGCTATAAAACCCTACTTTGGTTGCTGTTCATGATTGATTCGCCCGAGAGCAAAGTGGCTTTAGGACGAAGATTAAAGGATTTAGGTAAACTAGATCTATTTAACCCGAGCTATGTGCCTGTGCTATTTAAAATAAATGCATTAAACTTAAACAAGCGTACATATTACACAATCCAACAGTACGGAGCTTTACAGTTCTAAGTTGTTTTGTTTTGACCTGGGAGTTAGCCTGATTAACCAGTTGTGGTCGCTCGCTACCTCGAGCAACCAATTTTGCATTTCCGTTACATTGAAGAACTATGTTGCAATTTATTTCTATGTTCTCACAAATTATGAACGTAGTAAAGTTTTTGGCGAATCTACAAGTACCGACACATTTTCTGTTAATATTTAATTCTAATCCAGCGGGTAAACCTGCGAGTAGTTATGCTCTGCCTGCGGGCGTGTCTTGCTGTATTTAGAAACCAACAATTTGCATTATAAAAATCTGTGTTTAGATTAAAGAAATCTGTGTGGAGATTAAAGAAAACGAAAAATAGGTCAAATTATTCCGCCAAAATTTGGGTAGGGGGGAGAATAAACCTTATTTTACTATTACTCAAGCAATTTAGTTTATTCAGAAATGTGTTATCTTCTCCTGTGTATTAATAAATTTTCGATTTTCAGAAATTCATAGAAGTCGTCACATGGAAATTGCCGAAGTGGGACATCAACCAAATGGTAGCTCATCCCTAGCTTTAGGACTGTGCAGAAATAAAAAAAACGTGGGGGCAGTTTTTGAGCAATATTTTTGTATAAAAATATCAAATATTGCAATTTTTTACTTTGCAGTTTTAGTAGTTTCAAAAGTTCTCGTAGTTTGTGACATTGTACAGTGTACTACCTCTAGGGCATTTACAATATCTAATTTCTTCCCAATCTAGTAACTTGTTTTTGAGTAAATAGGTATTAAAACCAAAACGGAGAAATTATCGGTCTGGGACGCAAACTAAATTGCACATCGCCAGCTCCATGAGCCTACAAAATTTAAAAAAAAAACGTGGTGTGTCCCTTTTTTGAGCAATGTTTATTCGAAAACTTCCCAAATTTTGAAAGTACATTTACTTCAGACTTTCCGGTTTCGGCTTATTTCCCCTATGAATTTTGGGTACATTCCGAAGCTCGTTAAAATAGGATGATCCAGTTAAAAGTTATGAGGCGCACATTTACTCGACCACATTTTCGCACTAATTTCATTCTGCTGTTTTGTACAGGTGGCGGTGGTGAGGAGAGCATCGGGTTGGTGACCTCACATAATTAAAGCGAGTGTGTGCGGACCCCGAAGAGGCTATAAACTTGCCTTATTTTTTGTGGTGTGTTAGGGAGACCCGTTGGGTCTGTAGATCAAAGCCTTGTTACGGTAGGGGTCATTAACATCAGACCGACTATCGACCGATCTGGGCGCCATTACGATCTGTGTAGCGCTACGGTAGTAGTAGACGGTAGGCTTCTGGACAGCCAACCGACGCAGCATTCCGAATTCTTCCATGATGACAACGATGAGGAGGCTCACACCTTTGAGGTGGTAATCATCGTTCTGTATTATACAGGATACAGCACGTGATACAAACATGGTTAATACAAACAAAATAAATCCATTAGTTTTGTAATAGTAAAAACACATTTCTTTGATTTTCATAGGTATAGGTCAAAAAATCAGTTGTGATGGATTCTTCGGCATTTTTTCAACAAACCTATTTAATAAGTGCAAATCAATTGTTATAAATTGACAAAGACTTTATTTTAACATTGGGGCACATGTGCAATGCAACGTTTGGTTCCAGTAGAATAAAGTCACTGTACATACAGCCAAGCAGAATGCATAAAGCTAAATTCCGGACATATTCTATTCCACAAAGGACCCGAAGAAGGAAATGTTGGAGGTGTCAGAATCTTAGTCCACAACAGAATTGCCTCAAAACTTAGAACCCTAAAAATAATATCAGACAGAGTAATATATATAACACTCAGTATCAACAAAACACACACTCTTAAATTCATCCAGATATACGCCTCTACCTCCTCACACGACGACGACGACGAGCTTTACCAAGTATACGAAGATATATTAAAAGCCCTAAGTAAAAACAGAACATCACAAGTCATCATAGGAGGTGACTTTAACGCAAAAATCGGGAAGAACACAGACCCAACAGAAACATACATAGGACAATTTAGAATCGGAACAAAAAACGAAAGAGGGAAAATGCTCGCCAACTTTGTAGAAAACGAGAAACTCTACCTAATAAACACTTTCTTCGAAAAGAAGGAAAAACGAAAGTGGACGTGGAGAAGCCCAGGCGGACGGACCAAGAACGAGATTGATTTTATCATCTCAAGACACAAACATACAGATACTGGAAAAAACGTCGGAATATAATATACAGATATGGATGGCACTTATTGACTTTAGAAAGGCCTTTGATACAATAGAAAACAGGGCAATAATTAAATCAATGAGAAACGCTAGAATAGACCAAAGGTACATAAATCTAATTGATAACATCTACAAAAAATCATCAATGACAATAAGAGTTCACGAAACCACGAATAAAATCAAAACTGAAAGAGGTGTCAAACAAGGTGATGTCATCTCGCCAAAACTATTCACCTTGGTTCTTGAGGACGTCTTCAAAGAACTGAATTGTACAGGAAAAGGTATAAACATCCAAGGCGAACACTTACAAATCCTCAGATTTGCCGATGATATTGAACTATTTGCAAAAGACGAAGAAGAACTTACAGAGATGCTCCAACAACTACAAGAAAAATCGAAAATAATAGGAATAGAAATGAACAGTACAAAAACAAAGTACACGACAAATGTAACAACAGAAGGAACAATAATCACAATTCATGGAGAAACAATTGAAAAAGTGGAATCGTATAATATACCTAGGCCAAACAATCTCCTTCGACAAACGACATCAAGACCTAGAAATTGTCAGAAGAATCAGACTAGGCTGGGCGGCCTACGTCAAACTAAAACAGATCCTAAATATGAAAATCCCCATGGAAATGAAGACAAAAATTTACAACGAATGTATTCTCCCAATACTAAAATACGGCTCCGAAACATGGGTTTTGACCAAAAAAACGATTAACAAATTAAGAGTACACCAGAGAGCCATACAGCGCAAGTTATTAGGAATATCACTAAGGGACCACAAAACCAATGAGTGGATAAGGCAGAAAACACAAGTGACCGATATAATATCCAGAGTCAGTTCATTGAAATGGCAGTGGGCGGGACACGTCGCCAGGCACACGGAGAACTGGAGTGGACACACTACGAGATGGAGACCCTGGGGCGAGAGGCGAAGTATAGGACGACCCCAACAAAGATGGTACGACGACCTGGGCTCAACGGGTACCAGGTCGCCCAAAACAGAAAAAGGGTCCAATATGAGAGAGGCCTATATCCAATGGATAGACCAAGGCTAAGAGAGAGAAGATAGAGAGAGAGAGAGAGAGAGAGAGAGAGAGACATACAGCCAGATCACATGCAAATGTAATACGAGAAATATTTTCCGGTCGCGCAACTTTCAGGTTTGGTAACATTTGTTGGCCTCCGCAGTCTCCAGACTTAAATGCCTACAATTAAATTTTCTAGGGTATTTTTTAAAAATAGAGTACGTCAGAAAAGAACCCACACTATCGTTGAATCCGCATCAAAAAAAAAACTGAAGCAATTGACACAGAATTATTGTAGCGCTTCATGTCAAATATGAAAACCTGTTGAAAAATATACTCAAAATAATGGGGCTATTTATTTAATACTGTGTGTTATAAACTAACAACGTTCATGTAATGTATGACTTTCTACTAGGCGATTTGGATGGGCACTTAACCTCTGGTGGGAGGGATAACTTTGTTCAGAACAAACCAAGGAGCGTCACCGATCATTCGCGCAGTAGTTTAAATTAAACTCTTTCAAGAATCCCGCATTGCAATTGAAGGCTGGGCCCCACAGTTGCATTCCATGAATGCATACTGGTTTCAGCACATATTACCAGTTCGTTTTCCCCTGAGAGAGTTGTAGCTTTCTGCCAATGATCCAGCAGAGTTTGCTGAATTTTAGACTCAGTTAGTTCCTTTTCGTGAGTATATGCTTACGCCAAGTTACGCGCCCGTCGAGATGAATTGCGAGATACTTTGGTTTCTTCGGATTGTGGCAACTGTTAGTTGTTTAGTCATACTGGAAGGCAGGTTTCTTTTCTTAATGTAAAGGGCACTTGTACTGAATTATTTTCGTAGGTTTTACTCGACATATTTATTTTCAGCAATTTATGGACTTTGTTCAAAATGTCTTTTAAAAATTTCTGACGCTATCGTGGACATTGCATGTGTTGCTAACACTTTTGTATATTTCGCAAATGTACCTATGGTGGTGTTAGTGTTGGTCAGTAAATCTGCGATATACAGGAGGTAAATACCGGTCCTAACACGCTTCCTTGCGGTACACTAGACTCGATATTCTTTTTGGAATTTAACAAAAACAGGGTATGTCTAGTAGGTATGCTTTCAATATGGCGAAAACGCTGTCGGGAAATCGAGCCAGGGTAGGTATCAAACTGAGAAACCGTATAAGAAATACAAGTATTCGTCAAAAAACGGCATATGTGACATAATCCACTGAATCACTAACTTGAAGTGGAAATGCGCAGGACGAAGAATACCGAATAGAGACCTTGTAAAGATAAAGGAAGCAGAAACAGACCCCTACTCAATGGACCGATGACATAAGAAGAGCAGCCGGATATTGGATGAGAGTTGCACATGATCTCAGAAATGGAAACCATTATGGGAGGCCTATGTCCAGCAGTTGACGCAAATGGCTGAACATTTTGCTCCTACTTTAATATTAAAATGTCCATTTATTCGCCTAAACGCTTCACCTAAAGCAGGAAGTCATCATTTTTATGGTAAAGTAATCTGTTTAATATTTGGTCAGTATGGAAAGTTTGCTCTGAAAACATGGACAAAGAGAAGAGGGCAGTTTATGTACGCAAATTCGCTGTTTTCACTACTGATTACAAAATTTTATATTGCATAGCGTGTGAAATACGTATTAATGCGAAGAAACGGTTTCAAGTCACTCAACATCTTAGTACCAATAAACATTACTTCTTTAAGAGCAAACAAAGAAAAACAAATATTGTTATCTTTCACTGTTAACAATTCCTGTGGTGTTGGTGGTAGCAAATTAGTAGAATTTAATTGTGTGATGCGCTAGAGGTTGTAAAAATTCCGTTAAACAGTATCATCCTGCATTTCAAAAACTTTTAGAGAATATTTCAACGACGCCTGTGCCAGATGAGTCAATTCTAAGAATAAACTACTCGTCTGTTTTATATGAAGAAATTATTAAATCAATTCGGGAGGAAGTAAGTGAAAACCACGTAGACGTTTTAGTTGACGCATCCACAGATAGTATGGCAAAGTATAATAAAGGTTTTTTAAAAATAATTTTCAATCAATATAGTTAATCCGCAACTGTCTCACCATTTCAACGCGACTAAACCTTGAATCTGAGAAGGATTTATCACTATAACACAGCCGCGGACTGTCGGATGAGTTTACTGATAGATTTCAACGAAACTTTGCATTGCTGTCAATTCTGTTGGTGTAATTTGTTTTTTTATAACTACTTTAATTCTAGCTAGTCGGAAATCTGTATTTATCGCGCTGACTGCAAACAAATGTATAGCAGAGGAATTCCACTATTCATCGGCTACAAATTGAGATCTGAATTAGGTTCCGCTTACTATTACCAAGTGTTTACTACAAAACTATTTACTACAAAATATAGATGCAGCTGAAGGAACTACACTTTTACGGGCGCATTCATTATCTTTTCCTACATCCCGATGCATGTTAAATATTTAATATGTTTATGGGTTCTGATATTTACATTAAAATCACGTAGGCTAATTGGGCCATGAAGCTTGCCGATATCGGGGAAATGTATATTAATTGTATCATTCATTGCATCTTTGATTTATATGAATAAGAGAAAATTTAATTTTGGAATTATATCTTCTTCTTCTTCTTCTTCTCTATAAGCTAATAGCTTGTTTTACTCCATCACATCTTTCCATCTCTTTCTTGGTCTACCCGGTGATCTTCTACCCCTAGGTGATAGGTCTCGAGCTTTCTTCACTATTCTAGTATCGTCCATCCTTGATATATGGCTATTCCATTCTGATCTTCTTTTCTCGACCCACTCCCCGATCTTTTGTATTTCGCAGCTTCGTCTGATTTCCTCGCTTCGTATGTGATCTCGTTTGGTTACGCCCATTATTTTTCGCAGCGTCTTCATCTCAGTTGTTTCCAGTATTTGTTTGGTCTTTATTGTGTCTGATCTTGTCTCCGCGGCATAAGTCATGATCGGTCTTATGACTGATTTATATATCCTAACTTTAGATTCTTTCCTTAGATGTTTATTTTGCCATATTGTGTTATTCAAGCAGGCTGATATTTTTGTTGATTTCTGGGCCTGGTGTTCCACCTCCCTTGCCAAGACTCCATTACTTGTGACCTTGATCCCTAAATACTGTATTGACATCACCTGCTCTACCATACTTCCATTTATTTCTAATTTGCAGCGTAGCGGTTCTTTGCTGATTGTTAGTGTTTTTGTCTTTTTGTCCGACACTTGTAGTCCAAAGTTTTCAGTTTTTTTGGAATTATATACAAACGTGTAATAACGTTTTTTAGTGCTTCTTTATTACTTCCAAAAGCATTTTGGAAATCTCCGCTAAGACACCTGGAACTGAGGAAAAGCGATAAGTTTAACTAATCGCTATCCAGCTTCTTTTTAAAAATTTTTCTGGGGCTATGATAGGATCTTTTTCCGGGGGGTGTTTTTCCTGAAGATTTTACGGGGGTTTTTCTTTGTTCAAATTTTTACGGGCAGTCTCCCCGCGCTTTTACCGTTTTTGTTTCTAAGGTGATTTTTCGGGGCTTCGTTTGGATTTCTTCACCATAAAAAACAACATAGGGAGCGTAGCCCACGGGGTCTGCTAGTATCTATTAAAATGTGTTTGTCTACAGCTTTTGCGCGTTGTTAAAAAATTTAGCACTAATTTCAGTTATATTAGCGTTATAACCGGAGTCCAAAATTCTGAAGCTAGTTTAAGAGCAAACATGGATGTTTTTGAAAATACAAACCACATGTTTGTTGCTAAATTATTTAATAATTCAATGGCTTTGTTGTGGGCAGGTGGAATACAATAAGAATAATTTCTACTGTTTGTAAGTGACTCACATGTTGAAGGCCGGCAGTGGACCCCAAGTTTTATATAGCAAAATTCTACACTTAACTTATATTGCTCACAGACTGCACCGTATGGCAGAAAAAAATTAGAAATATGGCCTCACAAACAGCATTATTTTTAATAAATAATTCATACCAGCAATGTTGAAATAATGAAAACAATCATAACTAAAATAAAATAAGAACATGCAAAATGGTCAAAACGCATTTAATGATTAAACTTTTACTGCGACCAATTAAATAAAAACTAAAAATTATTAGTATAAAGTTCATATTTAGGTGCAAATTGTATATTTTGTTATGTAAAAACCAATTTTAACTTCATACTTTAGCTGTTGGCGCAGAAAGAATAAAAACGAGACGAAGTACACAGGATGTAAATCTGACAATCGCCATATAACTTTTATGTTTGAAAAAATAATAAAGACGAAAATAAATGTAAAGTCTATAAAAATATTAAGTTAGTAGCCACAAGTTACAATCTGATTACAATTTTGAATTCGCATCAGTTTATAATTTTCAAATAGTTAACAACTACATGAAATCGACGTTGTTGGAATAATTAACTATTTTTCGACCCACCGTCTCAAGGGATAAAAACTTCTTCTATTAACTAATTCTTGCCTTGGTTTTTAGCTAGAAATGTTCGAAGGCCTTGGATTTGGGGTTTTCTATTAATTTTTCACAAGAAAGAATATAGGAGACGTCAAGTAATGACCTAAAAGTTTGCTGAAAAGAAACTAGTATTGTACTATCAGATCTTTTCAGACTTTGGGGCTGTTTATCACCGTTCTGTCATATTTGTGCCAGTAGTCCACTACTTTGCAGTTTCGTTTTGTCATGCAGATGTATTCAATTTGCATACATATTTTATGTATTATATCGTATGTAGAAGGCGTCGTGTCCCTTCAGTTTCGTGCATCTGTGCGCCAGTTTTGCGAACAAGGCAATGCAGGGCAGGGCAGGGAGACTTCTGTTTAGATAAATCGGTTTCGCCAGAAATTTTATAGATAAGGGAAGGAACGAAGGCATTAAATTGATAAATATTGCGGTCTTTATTTTGTTGTTTCCAGACGTCGAAAATGTACGACATCTTGTTACAGCAATAAAGTTTTCAATAGATCCTATAAAATTCATAAATCTGGATTGTTTGTTTCCGTTATTCTTTCTGCGGGGGGAGTGAAATTGCTTTCTAACTCGACAAGACAAATCTGTTCTAGCAGTAGGTGTTATATCTCCTAGTGCTGTCTAGGTATGCCAAATTCATATATTGGAAAAGTTCCTTTTTAGCACTCTGGCTACATGTTAAAATTTATTCTGGACCCTTCCTATATTGAACCGTTTTAGTGGAGAGTTTTTGCGAGACCGCCGCTGGTCCGCCGGTTTTTACTGTGCTACAGCCGCTTTTGTTTTGAAAATGATTGACGCCCTTTACGACCCGATAACAAAGTTAGACAGCGACATAAATCTAATGCCGTTCAAACAGTTTTCCCTGTTTTTCAACGATATATCTCTATTATGGATTTGGATTGCAAAATTTATTGAATCATATAAAACGGAAATTGCTATGAAATTTTGGAATTTTCGACTGTCAATGAAATATGTATGAGGCATTGTTAGCACTGAATTGTTCGCTGGACCTGGACGTTTCGCCAATAATCGGCCACCATCAATCATGTCTTACCGTATGACAAACAGCTGATTCAAGCCGCGGATATTTTTATAATTTTTCATTTTTTGTCGGATCCTTTTCGTGTTGCAACAATTTTCCTTCGATATTGCGACATCGATATATCAAACGGACGACGGTGACTTTTTTCCTTCACCTATAAGTCAAACTTTTCTGCTGACCATGCTTTTAACCTCAAACTATTTCCGAAAAAAAATCTACAACGTTAATGTTCACAGAAAGAAAAAAAAATGAAAAAGAGTTAGGCTGTAATAAATCCCATGGTATCCAATATTTATTTTAAAATTTTCTACGTTCTTAATTACACTGGTCAACCATGGTTTTTTTCTTACACTCTTATAGTGTACCGTATGTACTTTTTCATGCTGATTCTAAAAACATTTTCAATTTTTCTCTACCACGTCAGAATTTTGAGAAATATTCAATAATAGTTTTTTCCTAAAATATATTAATTATTTAATGGATTTCACATTATCTGTTTTACCGCATTAATGTTAAATACTGAAAGAAATCTTGTGTTACCTGACTTGTTTAAACAGGTCTGAACAAGTTTTGGCATGTTTTCTACGTCACAACCGTAAGCCTTTGCTTTTAAACTAATCATATTTCGGAAATTCCTAGATATGCGATTATGCGGGTACATAAAAAGATACAGAAGGATTACGAGTATTAAAATTAAATTGAGTCAGTTTGTGATAGTCGTGTCAATGTCTCGTAAGTGTATAAATGATCCAAACAGTTTTTGTAATGTTTGCGGAAAATTAACTAATCAGCAGCTTAAACGAAATATTACATGTACAATAGAAAAAGCGTACTACCACTACGTTGGTGTTAAAATTAAAACTCAAGACAAATCTTGGACTCCTAAAACTTGCTGTGAGCGTCGTGCTGCTGGTTGAATGGTAAGAGCACTACTATGCCGTTTGAAGTTCCTATGATTTGGCATGAGCAAACGAACCGTACGACGAACTGCTACTTTTGCTGCACCAAAATCTTCGGGTTTTCTGGCAAAAATAAGAAGAAAATTGCTTATCGCAGTTTGCCTTCTGCTACTCGTCCAGTAGATCATTTGACAGATACTAGGATCAAGATTACAAGAATCGAAGTTGTTAGCTTCAGATACGCGTGTTTCAGTATATCGCAATCGTCAGAAAGAATTGTCACAGTATTTCTAAACTGCAGAGGGTCTTTCCTTCTGCAACAATATTGACAATTTAATGCTTGTATTAGGCTATGAACACAATGCAGAAAAATGGCGTCTATTAATCGATGCTTCGAAACTGAGCTTAAAAGCTGTTTTTCTACAAAACGGAAATATTTACCCTTCAATTCCTGTTGAACATGCTGTTCACATGAAGCAATCTTATGAAAATATGCCTTCTTCACAAAATTAATTACAGAACGTATAAATGGTACATCAGCGCTGATTTAAAAGTTGTGGCAATTCTGCTTGGTTTACAATTTGGATACACGAATCGTTGTTGTATCATTTGCGAGTGGGACAGCCGTGCAAAAAATTCTTATTATATGGTTAAACAATGATCACCAAGAGAGCAGCATATTTCTGGGCAAAAGAACAATCCATCCGGCACTAGTTAAGCGTGACAAAATTGTCTTACCACCGTTGCATACAAAATTGGGTTTGATGAAAAACTTTGTCAAAGCCATGAACAAAGAAGGACATGGATTTCAATATCTCACACAAAAACTTCACAATATCAGCGATGCAAAAATTAAAGAAGGTATTTTTGTAGGACCCCAAACTAATCTATTAATGAGTATCTGTATATAAAATACTTAATTACTTTAACAATATCTATTTATTTTAACCTTATACGTATTTCGGCATGTTTACATGCCATTGTCAAAGGTTATATGAAAGTAAACAGTTAGTATTGTTATAGCAATAGAACTTTGTTACTTCTCTTGGTAATCGTCTGCAGATGACTTGATTTCTCATTCCAAAACGTCCATCCAGTAGAGGAGAATTTAAGAGATCAATTTGCTCATTCATTAACGGTACAGTTTTTAAATGTTTGTAAATTTCAAAAGCTTCTAGTATATCTAATTTACGTTTATCATCACAAAAGTGTAAACATTTTATGGTGTTATTAGATGTCATTGAATGATTTTGTTCTAGTAAGTGTTTAGCGTAATTGGATTTATGTGGGTGTTTGTATTTGTAACAACGTACGTGTTCTTTATACCTAATATCAAAATTTCTAATTGTCTGGCCTATATAAACCGAATTACAATGCGAACAATTTAATTTGTAAATGCCTGATTTTAACAAATCGTCTGTTTTTGATTTTGCATTAAACAAAGTGTTTAAGATGTTCCTAGTTGTTTTAAAGCTTACTTTATATTTATTTGTTTTGTTTATAATTTTAGCAATTTTTTCTGATTTGTCACCAAAATATGGGATCGAAGCATATTTAATTGTATCGAACGAAGTTAGGGTATTCGGATACATTTTTTGAATGGCTATTTTATAATCTTTTTCTTTAATTAATGTATCAATAAGTTTAGTATTATAACCATTACTGTATGCAATTTGTTTAATTATTGAAATTTCTCTATTATAATTAATTTCATCTAAAGGGACCGTCAAAGCCCTATGTATCAGGGACCTGTATGCTGCTAATTTATGTGTTTTATGGTGACAAGAATCGTGTGGTATTGTAATGTCTGTTTGTGTAGGTTTTCTATAAACTGAGTACTCAAATTTATTAGTTGAATTAATTTTTATGTTTAAATCTAAAAAGTTAATGGACTTATTTTGTTTTGTTTGTAGTGTAAATTTTATATTTGGGTGCAAGCTGTTAATAAAAATTACAAATTCATTAATTAAATCCCATGGGTAAACCATCTTTTTGGAAATAAATGTTATTATTAAAAGTAAAATAATTTTGGTTGGTGCAAAGTTCAAATAACTGAATCAACTCAGTCCGTTTTATTAACTCAACATTTTTGTTAATAAGAATATTATTTAACAAATGAATACACTCTTGAGGAGGTATTTGGGAAAACATATTAGTAACATCAAAACTAACTAGCTTGCTTTGCGGTGGTAAATGTAAACTTTTTGATTAATTCGGAAGAATTTTTAACTGAATATTTTGGTTTATAATCAAAACTGGTAACTATATTATTTAGTATTTTTGCTAGCATATGGTTGGGTGCATTTATGTATGATACTACTGGTCTAATGGGCATGTTGGGTTTGTGTATTTTTAATAAACCGTATAGTTTTGGTGGTTGTGGATTTGGATTTATTATTTGTCTTTTTTGATAATCTGTTAAACAAACCTTGCAATTTTCTAATGTCTGTTTTAATTCTTTTTGATAACTTTTAGTAGGATTACTAGTTAAAGTTTTTAAGTTTGAATTGGTTATGAAATCATTAATTTTTTATAAGTAAATGTCATTGGGTAATATAACTAATGTGTTTCCTTTATCTGCCTTGACAGAAATCAGATTATTTACTGAAATTTTTTCTTTAATCGATTCAAGTAAGACATTATTTTGATAATTTATTTTATTTTTTGATTTATTGGTATTGATTGACATCTCTTTTAATAAATTAGCAATTTGAAATATTGCATATAGGAAATGTTTTTCTTTAAGAATCAGTTCAGAATTGACTGCTAAAATTTCTTTAATATTATTGGTAAATTTTAGAAAAGGGGCAAACTTAAAACCCATATTTAGGAATTTTATCTGTTGGTCATTGAAATCTGTGTTTGATAAATTTAGAAAACGAGGATGACTGGTGTTTTGTAAATATCTTACGGTGATGGAGTTGCATGCTTCAGTTATTCTCGCTTTTAGCTCATCTATGGATTCAGGTTGTCCTCTTATGTGGTCGTATACTTTTGTCGCCAAATAACCTCACAAGAAAAAATCGAGCGGAGTTAAATCTGGAGTAAAGTGTAATGATTTTTTAGTAAAAATAGAAATTATCTTGCAACCTATAGGAAATTAACATGGGATTTAATTTTTACCATGTAAAAACCTATGGCCACACTTAAAAAAATGCACTGTATAGTAAAATATATAAATAATAATAATACAAAGTTAAAAATGTGTTGACCAGTGTTATTAGAAAAATTCTAAAATAAATACGCGAAATGAGCATAAACATGTCTGTAAACGCCAGATTATAGCAAGTAAATCAAATCAATTCACAATAACCTACATTTTTTAAAGCACGTCGCAATCCTTATAGTGAATAATAGCAGCAGCGTTTCAGGTAGAAAACGACAACAAACGATTGCAATATCAAACGGGAGTCAGGACAATTACGCAAAACAAATGAAGGGGGACTCGCAAATGAAGGAAAGGTTTAAAAATATACAATGTTTGAAAGACTTAAAAAGGTAATTAACTACAACGGGTATTATAATGCGTTTAACCCTAAATTTAAAATGCTAATGACCAACTTCTGTAATGAATAACAACCTAAAATTTTCTAACGACCCCTTGATGGAACTTTTTTAATTTCCCCAACATTTGATGATGATGTTGGTGTTATTTTATAAAAACCAACTTAGATTTATATTAAAAATAGTTTCTTTTATGTAATTATAAACACGTCTGAAATGTTATAATCGTTGAACAAGCATTTTGTATTTTATATCGAAATAGCAAAACAGCTAAAATACATTTTTTTTTATATTTATATATTTGCCAGATCAACAATGGGTACGTTATGCACGGCAGTGCTGACAATTGTATAATTGTATATAAGATGACTATAATAACTTATGGGAGTGACTAGCTCCTCTCACATTTTGAAGTAGTATTTTGTTCAATCACAAATCTCTGAGAGGTATAGATCTTGCAGTAGTTTGCGTTTTAGTCTATTGTGGGAGTTTCTTCTGCCAAGGTTGTAATATGTTGTTTCGTCGCACGCACGTATGTATTTATAGTATATTACATAACGAGTATGGAAAGTGACACTTAACACACGAGTGGAATGTGAACACACGAGGCCGCTGGCCGAGTGGGTAAAACCCACGATTGTGTCACTTTCCAGCGAGTTATGTACAATATTTTTCCCATGACCCAAAAAAAAAACACAATTTCGTACATTTGTTGCAACTTTTTGGGTAATAGATGTAACGAACTGCTCTATTGCTATTTCAACGACATTCGGTGAGGTAGATTCCATAAAATCATCGCTACTTGAGCCAATATCCATATTTTGAAATTAAAATTATGATCAGAAATACTCAATGAAATATATATTTGATATTTAAATTTTCGTGACAGACGCTTAGCGCGGCCAATTGCTAGCAACCTGCCAGATACCTCTACAGCGCTCCGGCCAATCGCGATTCCTAAAGTAATTCGTCTTTTATGTTCCTAATACACTTGTGAGTTAGGAAAATAACCCGTATGTATGAAATCGTTAACTTTCGTACCTACATACTACATTAAATGAATATGAAAGCTTTCTTGGGGGGTCGTGGGAAAAGATTTTTTTAGCACTTTCACTAATGTGATCCTGAACTGTTGGCACACCTAGTAGTGTAGTTGCACGTTGTGAATATACCATGGGGAATTGACAGCTGTCCAAACAATTTTCTTTTGTAGTCTTCGCAATGTTGGATTTCGACGTGTTGCTCCATATGGGTGAGGCTAGTGGTCTTATTAGAGATCAGGATAGTGCAGTCGGCTTTTAGTGATAATTTCCTATTTATTAAGGGATACAGTTGCACTAGCCTCGTGTAAGGTTGATTGAGTTTTTGATTAACGTGAAGTTTGGTTGAACCAAGATCATAATTAGTTGACTGCGATCTGTAGTTGGGCAATGGCTTTGGTAAGTTTTGCAGTAGGATTGCAGTGTCATCTGCAAAAGTCGCTAGGGTTGCCTTAGTTGTAGGAATATCTGATGTATATATGTTAAAAAGCAATGGTCCTAGCACGCTACCTTGTGGTGCTCCTGCTTATATGGTTTTGGTTTTAGATCCTGTAGAATTACTCTTCATTCATTTTTTTAGTAAAACAGAAGATTACTGCTTTTAAGTAGTTCGGTATCTTGAGTTTCAGTAATTTGCTCTTTAGGCCTTCTAGCCAAACCTTATCAAAGGCTAAGACTGCATCCAGGAAACCCGTCGCTATATAGTACTTGTTCTTAAATCCTTATCATCTCTGAGATGCGCTGGAATTGGTGACGAGTTGAGTCCAAACTGAAATGGCAGCAGTATGTTAAGAGATGTTCTTTCTTTAACCAGGCAAGAATAAGTACTTTTTTCTAGACGTTGTAAGAACGATATCGGTTCATCATGGATCGCTGGGGCATACATCATCAAATCGCTTGTGCTGAGTTCTTTGTCAGAAATGAATCTGTTACTGCAGCCCAAAGTATGTTTCGATAATGGTTTAAGGTTCGCATTTGTCTTTTCCACAGTTCCATTTGGTCATGGGTAAGGTGTACGGGGTTATGAATTCAGTTTTGGATAACAAAATAACTGAGCATCAAGAAGTGCTTACACACAAGAAAATGCAGAACTGGTAAAAATATTAAGTCTTCAACGACCAGTGCTGCAGCATTGAACATGTCCGATCAAAGTGTTAGATGGATATTGCACCCACCTCATTTTCATGAGTACAAAATAATTATATTCCAACAATTTAACGTTGTTGACGGACAGAAACGTATTCAGTTCTGTAAAATGTTTGGGGAGCTGCACAATGAAGTTCCAGAAATAATGAATCACTAAGTAACGAAAGTGGAAATCATCTGAACGGATGTAAAAAAACAAAATTGTCGCTACCAAGCTATGAAGAATCTTCTCCAAGTAAATTTCTTTTTTTGAACATCTACGTTTATTTGCAAGCTGACCTAAGTGGTCATTCAGCAAATTATGTGACATTTAGTGTTTGTCCATTGACGCAGCCTCTTAAGTTCATCTTAGCCTAGACTAAGTTATTTTGTGGCTACATAGAATTAAAAGAACTTAGACTAAATTAAATACTTAAATCTAATTGAATCTATTTATTAGGTCTAAAGGTTTAAACTTCTTGAGTCTACGCACTTCACGTCTATTGTCTAGCAGGTTTGCAACTAAGTTGTTCGGGTGTTCACTGAGTCTATCACGATATTTCACGCTGCATTTGGTTATTTCTTCCTTGACTGTGGTCATCCTTAGGTTTCGATGGATCATCTGGTTAGGAACGTACCACGGAACGATTACGATGGTCCGCACTACTTTGGACTGAAATCGTTGCAAAAATTTCTATGTTGGAGTTGCTTGCTGTCCCCCATAATTGGATTCCGTAAGTCCATACCGGTTTTAGGGTGGTCTTGTAGAGCAATAACTTGTTCTCTAGGGAGAGTTGTGACCTACGGCCGATTAACCAGTACATTTTTCTGAATTTGAATCCAAGTTGCTTTCTCTTGGTCCAGACGTGTTTTTTCCAGGTAAGGCGACGATCTAGGTGTATACCAAGGTACTTAGCTTCCTCCGTTTATGGCAACTGTTGGTTGTTTAGCGTCACTGCTGGCCAGGTTTCCTTGCGCATAGTAAAGGTCACATGGGTGGATTTTGTTTCATTCGCCTTGATACGCCATCTTTTCAACCACTGTTGAATATTGTTGAGGTGTACTTGTAGGTGGTGTGATGCCATAGTTGGGTCAGTATGTGATGCCAGCGAAGGTTGCAACCATCATAAGTCTTGTCGTTGGCAGGTCAGCTGTGTATAGGAGGTACAAGTAAATGAACGTCCACTTCTTTCTCCGAAAGTCACCGTTTCCTTTTTTTCGGATGGTCGGACCATTCTTTTTTAAAAACGGTCATAGTTATGCAATAGAGCTTATGGGGAAAATTCATAGAAACAAGATGGAAACATTTTTTAGGCCACCCGTTGATCACCTTCAAAATCAACTTGATAATTTGCGGTTTCAGCAAGATAGCGCTACTTGGCACACTGCAAAGTTAAGCATGACCATCTTAAGTAAAATGGGGAGTTTCCTATATCCCGTTTCGGTGACAGGCTTGATCGTCTGATTTAACAGCGCCTGTACGGAATAACTTAAAAAAAAAGATACGTGATGAAATTAGAAAAATTCCAGAAACGATGCTAAATATTGTTATGGCTGATTGAAAATGGTACGCGAAAGAATGTATTATAAGTACGTTATCTGTTACATTCCATTTTGAACAAATAAATTTCGAATTCCTTCTGAACATGCTTACAACATTATTTGTTGTTTTATTTGAATAAATAGTTTGCTATATCGCTTTAAAACCTTTAGTGGTTTCTGCTGTTCCCGTACATCCAATAATTGAGTGCATGTCTCGTGTAAGACCACAAATAAGTTGGGTGGACGATATAAAACGTTCAGTGGGCTCGAATGTTTACGAACAGCTCAAAACCGAAAAGAAGGCCACAAATCGATAAGAAATAGCTACAGAGAAGATGTATTTTTTACTTCTCATTTTGTCTCTACTATTCCATGGTATAAGATCATAGATGGTTTAGTTCAGCGGGTGGTACTATTACTGCATTTTTCAAGTTTAAAACTGATACGAAATTGTGGTTTATTATAAATAACTGGATGACATTCAACACGACAACCCACACGCGTTAGTTATTTAATTAAACGCGTTTCCATTTCTGGCATTTTTGTGGAAAAAGAATATTGATTTTGACTTATTAACAGATCGGATTATTTAACAGCATTTGCTGCGAAACCACTAGCGTGTGTTTAATTATCAGATAACGTTTTCGATTCGAATTAGCCGAGAGATTTAACGGTAGTGCAGCTGTGTCATCCAGATTAATCCAAAACGCTATATGCTGTAAGAGCATGACTTTTTCATTGGAACCCGCGGGAATGATGTTGGCAAGCCTGACTGCACATCTCCGGGGACACATCGTTAAACCTGTCACCGTTTGCTAGCCTAAAGGGATTTACCACGCGCTGTTTAAAAAAACGAGAGTCTAAATATTTGGCGCAGTAATTTAACCGATTTTTAACGACCATTTTTCATGTGCTTTAAATTTCGCTCCTCGGAAAAACGTGCATTACCGATGTACTACCAGGACCTACTGGTCGTATAAATGTTGCCACACATTTTTTTATTAAATTTGATCCTAGTTAGGTTTCAGGTCGCACAAGAAATGTCGGCCTGGTTTTTGTCAAGTCATCTTGTTGCGAAGTTTAAACAGCCACCGCGACCTGTTTCGGCAATTAAGTTAATGTATTATGGCTAGTACTTGAAATTATAATGGAGTTCTCTTTGTGTCCCTTTGTCCTCGAATTTCCGGCGTGTAATTTTTCTGCGTTCTAGAAAAAAATTGGAACGGGAGGTTCGGGAAACTGCGGCGCTACTTTGGGATGCAAATGATAATTTTGTTGCTTAAATTATATTTTCTTCTAAAATATTTAATTGCGGATTTTGGTTGCAGAATTAAAAAGCTTAGACTTAATTTGATAAAAAAAAGTAAAGGATAAAATTTTGGGTTGTGTGTCAATTGTAAAATACAGAAAGTTACACTTAATATGTTCCTGCAAAATAAGGGGTTACTGCTTCTCTTTTTTATTAAATGTAGTAAATAGTTTTTATAAAGCATCCGCTTGTTTTCATACTGACTACTTTTAATATACGATAGGTGCAACTAACTCGCAGAGAATACACAAAGCGTTTTAAAGTAAGGCATCTAAAGTCCAAAACTCGATTAGATTTGGAACGTTTGAATTTGAACTCAAATCTGTTCCGGTGTCTAAATTCGTTTCTTGTTAGGTACTATACAACTAATTCCATTTTATTGCAATTTAAGAGGAGCTTTAAAAATTTCTAAACATCGGAAAAAATAAGAAATGCTTATATTACCTTATAAAGGATAACAAGACCAATAGAATACCGTAACACTTTTAGTCTAAACCAATAAACTAATACAAGAACAAGGAACGATACACGAAGAAGAACAAGCAGCAAATAATTAATGCAATAAAAAGATACAAAAATTGAGAACACTCCATAAGGCACAGGGTTGAACGCAGTAATTGCTCGGGCAAGTGCTGGCAGGTTCTGCTGGTATAAGAATACTGCGGGGCTCTAGAAGGAGCAGCGGCTTTAGGAACTTGTCTGTCTTTCAATCTTAAATTAAAATACATTTCCTTAAATATCAATACAACCATTTTCTTAGGCAGATCGATAGTGTTTTGTCTCGTTTCCATTCGGGATATATTACCCGCACATACAGATATACCCACATAGCCACCTACAGACAGAAATTTTTAAAAATCCCTTAATTGGCTTCCTGGAGTTCCAAAATATGCACTTCCGTCAAAACCTCGAATTTGAACAGCAAATAATTAATACAATAAAAAGGTACAAAAATTGAGAACACTCCATAAGGCACAGGGTTGAACGCAGTAATTGCTCGGGCAAGTGCTGGCAGGTTCTGCTGGTATAAGAATACTGCGGGGCTCTAGAAGGAGCAGCGGCTTTAGGAACTTGTCTGTCTTTCAATCTTAAATTAAAATACATTTCCTTAAATATCAATACAAACATTTTCTTAGGCAGATCGATAGTGTTTTGTCTCGTTTCCATTCGGGATATATTACCCGCACATACAGATATACCCACATAGCCACCTACAGACAGAAATTTTTAAAAATCCCTTAATTGGCTTCCTGGAGTTCCAAAATATGCACTTCCGTCAAAACCTCGAATTTGAACAGCAAATAATTAATACAATAAAAAGGTACAAAAATTGAGAACACTCCATAAGGCACAGGGTTGAACGCAGTAATTGCTCGGGCAAGTGCTGGCAGGTTCTGCTGGTATAAGAATACTGCGGGGCTCTAGAAGGAGCAGCGGCTTTAGGAACTTGTCTGTCTTTCAATCTTAAATTAAAATACATTTCCTTAAATATCAATACAAACATTTTCTTAGGCAGATCGATAGTGTTTTGTCTCGTTTCCATTCGGGATATATTACCCGCACATACAGATATACCCACATAGCCACCTACAGACAGAAATTTTTAAAAATCCCTTAATTGGCTTCCTGGAGTTCCAAAATATGCACTTCCGTCAAAACCTCGAATTTGAACAGCAAATAATTAATACAATAAAAAGGTACAAAAATTGAGAACGCTCCATAAGGCACAGGGTTGAACGCAGTAATTGCTCGGGCAAGTGCTGGCAGGTTCTGCTGGTATAAGAATACTGCGGGGCTCTAGAAGGAGCAGCGGCTTTAGGAACTGCTCGCAGTTTTATTTATGCTTGCTATGCTGGTTTTTCCTAAGACTGGACGCTTCAATTCGATGTGGGGGCAAAGGTCTAGGAAGAGCTTGCTGTTTTGGTTTACCCCGGAAAGAAAGCTTACAGAACTCTAGGTGGAGGTTTGTGTGTTGGTTTGCCCCGGAGCGAAAACATATGTTTGATTTAAAAACCGAGTCTCAGACGTTGGTATTTGGATCGAAAGCCAGAATCGCATAATCTAAAAATAAACCGCTGGGCGCTGCTGGGCCCTAAAAAGAGTTCCTCGCAACCCAACGGTGTTTGCTTTGGATCTAAGCCCTATGTTTGCATGATTTGAAAAATAACTTCCTTTTACAGTCAACAGACGCGGTTTATATACGGTTTTTTTTCATTTTCCTTTTGCGTAGCAATGTCTGTATAATACAAACAAATCTGCACAA
The DNA here is from genome assembly GCA_958336395.1 of Ctenicera cuprea. Taxonomy (NCBI): domain Eukaryota; kingdom Metazoa; phylum Arthropoda; class Insecta; order Coleoptera; family Elateridae; genus Ctenicera; species Ctenicera cuprea. The sequence goes on from OY284487.1 coordinate 53,529,582, forward strand.
CTATTTGGCGTTTCAACCCGGAAGTCAGCAACTTACATTGTACAACTGCTTATTTAACAGATGGAGCAAAGTTTTCGTTCCTGTTTCAAACAATTTAAAATTGGTTAGTCTTTTTGTACTGTCATGAGAGAGAGTTAAAAGAAGTGCAGACAGAGTAAGAGAGAGCGAAATCCGACTGTCCACGGGAGCAGCGAAACAGAAATCACCGTTGTAACAGAACATGCCCCTCTCGGCGCCTATTGGCTGGGAGCAAAGTAATGAGTTTGAAATTTTGCAGTCTTATTTAAACACCGTACGATGGGGTATTCACTGGTCGAGGGCATACAATTTGTGAAGCATGTCAACCCCTTTTGCGAATTCCTTACTTTCATAACTGCAAAATCTACAATTACTTAAAAATTTTACTGTGTATACAAAACTTTTCAAAACTAAAAGGTATTAAAAGTTTTGAACATTTTCATTAAATTTTGAAGTTAAATGATTTTTTCAAAATTTTTGTAGCTATTTTTGACATTTAGAAACTATGTTCTTTTTCTTGAGGAAACGAGAAATAATAAAAGATCTGCGTTTAAGCTAATGATTTGTCGCATAACAGGAGAATAAAAATTTAAGTTTATTTTTTACGATAAATGCAGTAAGCCAGTAATACATATTTACGGATGTTTCTCAGATCTCTTCTTTGCATGACCAATAATAGAAGAAAAATACCTCTAGTACTCTTTGCAAAGAAAACGTTGAATATAGCCCCCCCCCCCCCTAATGCAACCACGGACTTCGTCGGTCTTTTACCACCTTCTTATAGAGGTTTAAATTCCCTTTACGAATGTATACCGATTATTAGGATTATTTTCAATATTGGTCTGGAGAGCCAGTTTGTAACAACCCTGTACTATTAACATTTTTCTAGGATTATTTTACTCATAATATATGGACTTAGTCGCACTGGTTGTTTCAGCAGCCAATAGCAAGGTTTAACCCTGGTAAATTGCTGACCTACAAAATTTTAACGCGAATAAATTTAGGTAACCCACTTATTTGTTTAAAAAATACAAATAATTTGACAATTCGATATATTGAGAAACATTCCACTAATGGATCCGAAAAAACAATCGGGGTAAGTTATTCAAACTTCCTACACAGCAAATGGTGTTTATTTTACCAAAGAAAAATTTTTTGTCGGAAACATCTAAGCAACCCACTCTTTGTGTTAACTTGTTAGTTTTAAAAATAAACTTAATTACAGAGTTCGATATATTATTGAGGAAATAATTATATGCCACTCGTAAGTTAAAAAATAACCAGGAAAAATTACTTAAACTTCCCGCATAGCAACCAGTGTTTGTTTCGCTTTGCTTAAGAATTTTTTTAGTTTTTGCAATTTCCCTCTATTGTTCAGTTCAGTCGTGGTATAATGTATTTTAGAGGATATTGAGAAAACCTTGAAACATAAAAGAAATTCTATGAAAATATCTTTCGTATTTTTACAGGGCGCTCTGAAAAAAATAGTCATAAATGATACAGTTCGAGATCAAATATCCTTGTAACAGTTGGTCTGACAAAACAAAAATAAAAAAGTTTTTAGGTAGTTTTGTCCAAGCTATTTAGATTTGGAACTCGTTTTATTTTTTAAATTTTAAATTTGAGATTATTATGAAATGAAAAAATATGGCGCCGCTCCACTGATTCCTAATTAAACCATTTAAATTTTAGTGGTACTATGTCCGCTGCTATATTATAATTTCAAACCAAATTTTAAGAAAATTGCTCAAACCGGTTTAAACATAACGAATAAAATTGTTTTACCGATTTTGCGTTAAGACGCTATAACTCTGAAACGAAGCACTTGTGTATGCGGGTGATTCCTAGGTTAGCTAAAATAATTAAAGTGGGTGATTCCTCAAGTAATTTTATGAAGATAAGTTCCGATGAATATGTGTGCTCGGAGCGTTAGTTTTGAGATACAGGGTGTTAAATATTTTAATTTATTTTCAATTTTATTTAATATCTTGGACAACTTGTAAGATATTGACCTGAAATTCGGTACACACATTACTTTTAGCAAGAGCAGCTGTTCTAGAATATTTTGATGCAAAATGATGTACAGGGTGATTTTTTGAGGGCCATGAACACATTTTCAACTCCTAACTGTTTTATGACACGCCACTGGCTACTTTAATCAATTTCTTCAAATTGCCTGATAGGACTGAGAACTTCTTTACCTCTTGCAGTTTTTTTTAACTCCAAACGTTCATGAGTAATTGGACAAATCTAAATGCATGTCGGATCTGTTTATAACTCTAGCGGGCCTTGGAATGTTGACAAGTAACACATTTACAAATAAATTAAAAAAACAATTAAAAACTGATTTTAAATAAGTTATAATTTTCAACACCCTCTATCTCGGAAAATAAACCTCTGAGTACAAATGTTCATGGGAACTTTTCTTCATAAAATTACTTGAGGAATCTTCCCCTTAATTAATTTAACTTACTAAAGAAACACCCTGTATACGCAAATTCAATCGACATCATGTTTACGAAAATGTATGGTTTTAATTTTCGTTTATTAATTACCTTTTACTATTTTCAGCAATTTGAGTTGGCTAATTATGTATAAATAATTATTAAGTGATTAGATACAAGTTAATTAATATCTGTATATTATTTTACAGTAGTTTTAGCATGAAAATTAAGTAGAAATGAAAATTCAAAATTCAAAATACAAATAATATAATTTCATGCATACAATTAAATGCATTTTTCTACACAAAACACAACTAAATTTACTGGACTGTAAAAAATTGAACACCAAGGGATTATAATAATATGTGTGAAAAGTTAATCCCCTGGTCAAACTTTTCGGCAACCCATGTTTCATAATGAATGTTTTGCACCTTTTTGCAGGCACTACGAGCGCCACAGATAATAAAAAATTCAGCTTCACTAAAAAATTTTAGTTTGAAATTGCCGCAATAAATCACCATGCTCGCAGAGCCTCTCACGTTGAAACTAGCTTCAAAATTCAACTCAATTATTCATTGGGGATTTTAAAATTTCATGCATTTTGTAAAGGGACCACTCTCCACATACTGCATGAGGAGAACAGATCTAGTAAAACGAATGGCGAGACAATGACAAAGGCGCGGCGATATTAAGGCTATTACGGTGGTCAATTTGTGCAAAGCTGGTAAAAGGAGTTAAGTAGCTCCATCAGTTATGAATGAACCATCGCAGCCATGTTATAATGGGCAAGACAGGAACAAGCAATTTATGATATTGATCGCTAGTGATTCATGTTTTTGCAAAGCCTTTTGTTGCTATTGCGTCACAACTTTCCCGAATATTTGACGTAATTTATATGCCCGAAAATGGTGTCTTAAAAGGCCGTCGACAGTTCACCTAAAAAACCCTACAAGTTGAAATCTTTAGTTGTCCCATGGTACACACATGAAAAGTTTAGAAAATCCGTAAGAGAAAACAGGCCCCAACTTTTATGAAAATGGCTTTGAAGAACATTCTGCAAGCTCAGTGGAAAGCAGTAACTGTTTCATAAACTTTAAAAAAGTTTTTTCAGCAGTTTCTTTGTTACACCTAAATTTAATTTAACTATTTTGTTTTGCTTGTCTGTTTTCCGCTCTCAGTATTGAAATTAAAATAAAAAGAGAAGACAAAGTAATTATGAACTTCCGTACATTTAATGAAAGAAAATCGCTTAATTATAAGAAAAAGTATCTACATAATTTTCTTCTTCAACAGTTAACAATATCTCATCTTTTGCAAAATTGCAAAAGCACAATTGTATAACCTTATACCGTCCAACGACTATTCAGGTCGCTCCACTCGTACCTGTGACTCGTATCCCTGCCGCGCGAACACGCTGGTAATTAGTGAAAAATCCGTCTAAAGCATTAACCGGCTAGTCCGGCATACTTGACTAAGATACAAGCAAAACTGTTAAGGAGAAAAAAAATCATATTTCAATATTTTTTGAAAAAAGTCATTTTCAAAATTTTTAACAAAATTTTAACAACATAAGTTCATTTAAAAAAAAATCTCTTATACAGAGTGATATACTAGTGCGATATAGTTTTCTAACGTCTTCATTGTAGCAGTTAGAAAAAAAGCTATTGGGCAACTGCCACGGAACCTTCCTCGCATTTAATAAAATTTTTAATGTATCGAAAGTTGTAAAAATATTTAAATTTCGTTGATTGCATTGCGGAGAACTGCGGATGCCGATCACACGGTATTCAAGTCAATCACTGTCCGTTCTGGTCCCCACTCGGATCAGTGACCAATATAGAGGTACATCTGCAACCAACCGTGCTTCCGAGGGCACGTTAAGCCGTCGGCCCCGGTTTTCTAACATCTTTGACCATTGTAAACCATTTAGTGGAACTTCTTTCCTTTTCGACGGGTAAGGTCAGCCTCCTGCCCGGCATACGTGCAAAGAGGGCTCACGGAACCCGCTCCAACTGCGGGTTTTGAAAAAGGCATTGGCTTATAACAAGAGGAAGAAGATGAAAGTTTTCAGGAATTTTTAAAATTTTAAAAATTCAAAAAATGTTTGACAATTTTAAAATTTTCAAAAATGTTTTCCAACTAAATTATTGTAAAGTTAGGATTTTTGTACCTTATTAAAATTTCGATATTTTACAAAATTTTGACAAATTAGATTTTTAAAAATTTAGAAATAGCAAACTGGAAATTTTTGAAATTTTTAAAAATGTTGATTACTGTCGATAATGTTGATAACCTTCGATAATAATTACGAAAACTTAAAAACTTTTTTTAGGTTTTGGAATTATAAAATTAATCAAACCACCCTAACTAACATCCTTTTTTTTGGGCGAACCAATCTCGCTACTTTGCAGTTTCTCACCAATGTTCTAAACCGAAATTGGGTTTTCTGAGTTAAGGCGTCTGGGCTGTTCTGTATACAGACAGACAGACAAATAGATAGACGGACGGACCGACAGACACACACACGAACCCGCGCGCCTACGCACTAACGAACGCGCTTGCACGCACGCCCCCTCACGCACACATACTCCGTATAGCGAAGAAAGTAAAAATTTGTAAGGGAAATTGTTTGTTTGGTTACTGTGCATAACCTAAAATTATTATCAATTATACAGGGTGTTTAGTTTATTATAAAGTATTCAGCGGTATTTTTTAACACAAACAAATGTAAAATTTAATTTTCTTTCAATTTGATATAGAGTTTCATATACCAAATAATAATATTTCTATTATTTTGACTTGTCTGCATTTAAATTTTAAATTAAAATACATTTCCTTAAATATCAATACAAAAAATTTCTAAGGCAGATTTTATGAGTGAACTTTTTTGGTATCTAGAATATTAATTTTGAAATATTAGTCAAATGTTAAAATGTTTGAAGCTAGAAAGTTCGGGAAAAGGTGTTGATTTGCTTAAGGACTTCTATCATATTTCGTTTTCATATTTAAAAAAAAAACTAAAGTTCTGAAAAATAGCTACGAAACAACATGTTTAATTCCTGCTCCCGTTTTTAGATTTTTTTAAAACTTATTATGTAACTTAAATTCCAAAACTCATTGAAAGCGGCCATTCCGTTCGGGATATATTACCCGCACATACACATATACCCACATAACCACCTACAGACAGATATTTTTTTAAAAACCCCTTAATTGAGTTCCTGAAGCTCCAAAATATGCATTTCCGTCAAAACCTCGAATTCGAACATTTTTCAGAAATCAATACTTTCCTATACTGAAAGTATAGGAAAGTAAAGACCTCTTCGTTCCCTAACATAAGTTCCATTCCGCTGCTAATTATATATTTGTTCTTTCCGTTTACTTTCCCAATTTTATTTTCATAAACATTTTCGAAATATTAAAAAACAAAAAAATGTATTGTAGATTAAATAAAACTTTTGTGTGGAAATTGACTGTCTGTGGGTGATTGCGTTCATTTGTTTCCCCACATCTCCAATAAAGGAAATAAAAATTCTAAGTGTTTTACTTGTTGTCATATTTTTCTAAAGCGGAATTTTATAAATGTGGAAGCAGAAACGGATAGGGATTACGAGAATAATTGAATTTACTGAGCTCTCTAGCTTAAAAATGCGCCATTGATTTTAACGCCTGTTTATTAAAAAACGGCAGATTAGTGTAAAATTTGGTGCTGCAACGAAGCAAAATTTTCTTTAAAAAGTCAAAAGAAAAAAATTGCAGTTTTGGAAATTTCGAAAAAAATATTTATGAACATTTCAAAACAGAATCATTTTGGTAGGATCATATAGCTAGGAATTAGCTACAGCCTGTTTTTCCCCAATTGGCTAATTTTGATTCTGACGCCTTCTATGAATTTTTGATATTTAAAATAAGATCCTAAACTTAATTTTCAGATAGGGTGGCCCGTAATCTTACCCCCTCTCTAACTATTTAACTTTTGATTGTTTTTATAGGATTACAACTTTATATAAAATGTTTTTTATTATACCTGAATCATAATCTCTGTTTTTGAAACTAAAAAGCGTGCAAAAACGGGCCTTTAAAGCACTAGTGCTTTAAAGTTGCCTAGGTAACAACAAATTCACCTACAAATTTTGAACAATGATAAATGGACAGGTAATCAGAACTAATCTTTATTTACTTAAATGAATATGAAACGTACAATTGGTGTTGTTTGAAAAACAGAAGCTTTAATCAGCACATTTTTAGTTATTTGTGAACTAGCAGACTGCTGATTCTTTGCATTTTCGAGGAGTTCAATTTTCAGGACGTTGATGTAGTATTATTACTCACATTAACAGCCCCAACAATGCGTCTCGCAACATTTCATTTGTTCTCAATGGACTCTTTAACATAAGCAGCAGCTACCGTCGATGATTTCCATCCAACCTGCCGCTTAAGCTCATCCACGCTCATTCCACTATTTGCCATGATTGTCGCAGACGTCCGCCGAAACGGGTGGCCGGTGAATTTCTCAGCGTCTGGAAGGTTTAGATATTTCGCCACAAGAAACTGGCATCTGCCAAAAGTATTCACTCCGACAACCTGCCTGATACATTTGCCTTTGCTGTATTTTAAGAATACTCTATCCGTAGGCATCTGATCTGGGCGTAATGAAAGGTATTTCGTAAAAATCTGAACATATGGTATTTCACAGTCATCAGTTACGGCAAATTTTCTACCTTTTTCGGTCTTACATGGTCGAATATTAATTATTAAAACAGACCCCTCTTTTTTAATATCCGACATGCGGAGAACGCACATTTCATGTCAATAGCGACAACCTGAAACTCGAAATATTACTGTCAACTTTTGTGACAACTGTCCTGCTGTGCCTCGGCTTTGCCTCGTGCTTTTAAACCCGTCCCGCGTGCTTTAAAGGCTTGCTTATACACTTGTATTATAATATACTATTTTAAATATATAAAATGTAATTATTTTTGAATCATCATGGGAAAGTCCACGTGACGTACTTCGCTTCGTGTCTTCTCTGAATTCTCGTATTTCCTTTTCCATGGCCACTATCCCCTTTTCACCTTCCTAAACCTGCTCTTTGGTTTTATTTTTATTTTCTCCTGTGGCGTTACCTCCTCACCTTTATTATTTACTTTTCCTTTCCTTTTAATTTCTACTCTTTTTCATTACCTTTATTTTTTTGTACCCTTTCAAAACAGTTTTTGTGAACTTAATAATTAAGAAGCCCATCACTGTTTTCACTATGTTTGATTTTCATTTGTGTTTCTTCAATTATTGCTGTACGGTATGTTTTCTATTTTCCTTTACCACTTCCTCACCACTTTCCAGAAATCCCATTTTTACTTTCCATTCACAAAGTGTATACTTTGCTTATTTTACAGTTATTTCCTGTTTAATTCTCTTCTATTTACAAAAATGTCTAACTTCATTATAATTTGTTTTAACTACCAAGCTTCTCGGATGGTATCAAGCACAGACAGGCGAAATTTAAGAAAAAAACATATCATTTCCTATGTCCAACAAAATAATATAGTGGAAGGTACGCAGAATAAAATCGCTTTTGTTGGCAGAAGCAAGCCACTTAGCACAGTTGTTAATAAGATTAATTAAAAGGATTTGACCCACCGTAGGTTTGATTTAGCCTTTAAGATCAAAATGACAAACAATCTTCAAACTATTTATATAAAGTACTACGTATATTCGCGGCAAAATGGAATAAAATGATAATACAAGTTAATTTTGACAAAACTAGGGTATACTCGATTTAAAAAAAAATAATACCCAAAAGCAGGGGCATCCCCACATGTTCTAAGAAAAGTTTAAATAATTATCAAGTCGACAAAAACTGGTAAATCGAAATTCAAACCACTCTTGAGATTTACCGGTTTATTTGTTGTATATTTTTGGCAAAATAACAAAACATGCAGATGGTCCCCCCGCTGACCCCTAAAAATCTACTTAAAAGTAATGTAAATTATACAATTTAAAATTAGTATAAAAACAAACAATTTTTATTACTGAGGCAGCTATTTTTGCCACTTTCATTATTAAAAAGCTGCAGCGGAATCGCCACAACACAAGTCTTCACATTTTGCAAAATAAACAAATATAAGACACGCCATTGACTTACATATTGGCAACTCAAGTAATCATAACATAAATGTAACAACTCCCACCTCATGTAATCATAAGAAAGACTTTTTTCAGATTAAACTGAAATTTTGTGTCGCATAGGTGTTATCTAAGTTTCAAAACTTCTTTGAACTAAAATCGTCAGAGCAGATACGAGTTTCGAGTACAAGGAGGCATTAGTGGTTGTAATTTTAAACTAACTTTTGGTGAAGTTGCTTGTAGTTGCAAAAAGGCGCCGACCATTTATTACAAAGCTCGTGTCAGGGAAAAGTTTGACCTGGAGATTAACTCTCGGGGCATAATTTACTGCGTTCTGGCGAGGTCTGTGGATTTTTTCACCCTTTTCTTGTACGGTAAGTAGCCTTATCCAGGCAGATGAATGGAGTTTCAGGCGCGTAAACCGGGGGGGCGTTGATAATGACCACGATATGCGTGAACTTGTAATCCGTAGTTATTTGCAATCCTGTCCGGTGCCAGGGACCACCACAATCACTGGCCCAGTCGATATCTGGAGTAAAGCCGTGCCCGGACCACCGCTCCTCTCTATCGATTATTCATTATTTATACAAACGTTCTTATTATTCCGGGCTGAGCTTTCCTTTTTTACTACTTATGGAAAGTTGCTCCGCGTAAAGCTCCGCGCGAGTTTTTACATTATTCCCAGGATTTCTACCTACTTTTTGTTCGATTTTCTTTCAGGGAATGCTTAATGATCTTTCCGATCACTCAATTTGGATTCCGACGACTGTTTAAATTTTACCCTCTCGCGTACAATATCGAGGAAAGCAGATGATGAAATTTTAAATTATGCTTTCGAAAACACGCAAAGGAAGCTTCTCGCTTTTTAACCGAGTTAAAGGATAATTGGCTCAAAACTCCGTTATTACTTTCAATACTTCAACTATCCAGTCACTAATTAATGCTTAAGAAAAGTTCCGGTGCATTTGTAATTACTAATGGAAGCTTGTTAAAACTATTCCAGGACCGTAGAATGGTGAATACAGCCAGCGTAATTGCATTAAAAATTTATATATTAATTTAGTTTTAACAAATAAAAGAAATGTTTTTCCTGAAAAGGACGAAGAAATCTAAACGTTTCTAAACTACAACAAAGAACTATCAATTTTAATTCAATTCTGCTTAACACTTATCACTTTTAAAATTCTACATTAATTCCAATAGAACTACGCTATCCAGTTTCACTCGGCAAATTTTAATAAAAAACCATAAAAAAGAAATACTTCTTTTCGTGTATCCTGTGAACGGATAACGAAGCAGAGATGGGGTTTAAGGGGTCTCATAGATAAGGATGGCCACTATATCACGGTGATAGTGTAATTCATATTGCAACAGGGTACGCGATAGCAAATTGGAAGAGATAGTGTAGAGGTCGAGTTTCTTTAGATTTTTCTAGACGTAATATCAAAATGGCAGATGTGACCTTCTCCTTATTCCGATTAGACTTTAAACTTTAAAGAGTAGAGGAGCAAGCTTTAACTAGCCGTCTCATTTCCTCTATTGGGCGTTTCACTTAAATCTTATCATCCTTGGTAAAGTCCCTGCGATGTGTATTTAATTTGTATGCGGTACTAGTCACGCATGCTCCACTGTCAAATAACAGTTTCAACTACCCAGTGATGCAATACAGAGTATAATAGTAGTCTCTTCTTCTAATACTACACTGAATTAAATGTGAAGATAGTTTAGCTTTTCTAACGTGAGTAATTAATGAGTAACTTAAGTTCCGCCTGGAAAATTTTCGAAATATTCTATTTACTTCATTATGTATCTGCAGAGGAACATATACCCGCGTGTTCGCAATTTATGTGCTTTAAATGTTGACATTAATCTAGGTTGACCTATGACGTAAGAGACACAATTAAATCCCTAAAAACGTTGGAAAATAGATGAAGCTGTTAAACCGACTGACTGACGACTAATTGGTTGTTTTGACGTTCCTCCAATTTGTTTCGCAAACCAAATGGCATCAGCAGCGCGAGAAAAAGTGGGGTGGGCATAACGTCGTCAAAAATATAAAACGCGCGGTAATCCGCGTAATATTTCAGCAAAGCGGAGCGATTGCTCGTCGATTTGTTACTATACGACTAGGGAATTTGTAATTACCAAAGATATCAATATATCAACATAAGGAAGAGACAATGACGCAGGCGTTAGGTTGTCGTCGAACGACACGTGTCGGAAGATAATTCAGGCCTAAGAGGAGTCATCAATAAAGACAATCTTAGAACTCCAGCCAAGTATCACGTTGCTTGTGCCGAAGGTAATTCGTTCAAGTTGATGAGACTGCAAAAGCTGGAAGCGCAGACGCAACGTGACGTTCATAAAAGGATATCAAAACATATAACGCTGCTGATGAAGGCAAAAGATTCCCCGCATCTAATATGAAAAGTCAGAATCATAAACTCAGCATATACTGCGCCCCGTCTTCTCGTTGCGGTTTCATGAATTACTAATGCTTATTTGTGTTCCGTTGTGAGCACAATGTTCTCTTACCAGCTTATAAAATCTTAGGGAAGGGTGTGATAACCAAAAGCACAGAGTTGAGCAAAACACATAGAAAGATAATTCGGCTACAATTCCATTTTTACACAGATATCCAGAGCTACTCGTTACTTTACCAAAATTTGCGGTTTTGCAAAAAAGTACGCACTGGCAAAAGTAATATGAAAATAATGAGAGTGGATGGATGAGAATTCACTTGCAATCAGCAATCTCCGAATCAATTTTCCAGCGAGCTCCAATCACAAAACGACCTTTGATTGCTTTCATTAGGGAACAGACACACACTCATCAGCTGACTCGTGGAATACAGTTATTTCAAGAATAATAATAATAAGTTATAGAGATTAAAATCGATAGTTGGCAGCAGCAGAGCCACTACATTTTTATTAAAATTTGGCACAGTTTCAAGATGCAAATGTAGATACATGGATTTTCAGGAAGACACGGTTTCGGTCTGTTCTCCAACTCTAAAAGAACAATAAATTTGTCAATAAATCTACTAGGACGGACACTGTTATACATCTGCCTAAATTAATAAAAAGCCAAGTTGTAAATTTCCCTGATTCAAAACAAGCATAAATTGTTACATAGATCAAACCGTTAGCAGTTTTAGATTTTTTTCCTACAGGGTTCATTTGCATTTATAACTGAAAAGTTGTCAAAATATTTTGTTGTCTAAAAAAGACGAGAAACTTTGCACTAGGATGACGACTGCATAATTTGTAACATTTTAAAATTATACATTTCTTACAAATATTCTGGCACTCTTCTCTCTGCTTAGTTCTCTAGGAAAATAGAATAACCGTGCAGTTGTTAATGCAATGTTCAACGAAAACTTATTGTAAAACTTATTTTCCTATATTAATACCGGAAAAAAAAGATCCGAACGGATTTCTGTTTTAATATTTGTTAAAAAAATTAAACATAACTTAATGAGATTCCGTTTCTGGTGCTTGCAATAAAAAATAACAACTCTATTACATATTTTTAGCAGAGCGCACAAGATAATTAACACCTGCTGTCGGAAAAAAACAATACTATTCAATACTGGTAGTATAGAAAAGAAAAAAAATGTGCAAAGCCTAAACTTTTCTTATAATTTAGAAACTTTAACTTTTTCTTTTTTTCGAAAGTATTTATGCACAACGTTGTAGCCCCAATAGCAGTAGCAACAAAAAACAAACTGCACGCAAGTTGATAACTCCGCAAAAAGTAAATGCAACATGTCGCATACATATATCTCACTTGTTTACTGCACATTATCTGAAGTTACAAATCAATTTTCAGTTTATTTACGATGGTTTTTAGATTCTCGGCAAAAAATTTCTTAAAATTAAAGAAAATCAAAGAACAGAAAGTAAATTCGTCAGTAAAATTGAGTAGGGTGGGGGAAATTAACACCCATAAAAACTAGGTTATAAAGCTTATTTTACTATCACTCATTACGCAAATTAGCTTAAACAAAAATGTGTTATCGTTGCTGGTTTAGTATAATAAAGAGGTACAAATTTTCGACATTTAAAAATTTATAGAAAGTGTCATAGTAAACTTAGCGGACTGGGATACCAACCAAATGGTAGCTCATCTCAAGCTCTCGAGTTTCCAAAATTTAAAAACGTTCGTATTGTAGCCAGATTTTTAGCAATATATTTAATGGAAAATGCCAAAAGGAACAATAACATTGTGTTCCCCTAGCTAGACATATTAATTAAAGTTTATGGTAATCTGGCATCTCGTTTAGATATAATACGGCGTAATGTTAAAAGTATTAAACACTCATAGCCGACACTACTTTGAAATTAGAAACTTCGAAAACACAGCGTTGGATTTGCGCTAAGGTCTTCTATCAAATTTCGCTTATAAATTGACCAAATTCAATTTCTGAAGAAGCTTCTACGAAACAAACATCCGCTTTTGGGTTAAATTCTGTTACTTCGCTTATTTTGTCGGTGAATGCTTGTTATACCTCATATTCCACGTCAGCGGTATGAGCATGTCACCCAATCTTCAACGGAGGAAAATTGGGATTTGGCATTTCAGTTAGTGGATAACGCAAAAGTAACCTGGGCAATTAATACCGTTTCACCCTTCAAACAGCCAAAGATTGACGGAGTTTCTATTTCAATGAGGACTGGATATCATATTCTGCCACCTAGTACAAATATTTCGGGCCTGCATCGATTTTCAGATACGTTCCTAAGAACTAGACGGGCGCAAAAGTAATTTTTATATCCAAAGCGGAAAACACTGACTACTTACTGCCTAAATCATATGGCCCTATCAGCCTCATAGCTTTCTTACTGAAGACGCTTGAGAAGCTGTACGATAGAAAAATTTGCAATGCAGTATTGGTATTGCATCCAAACCAGCATGTATATGTCGTAGGCATATTGTAAAATCCTACATTTTACAAAATGCCTAGGTATGGTCGCAGCCACCTTTAATAGTATTAAAACTGCAGCGCAGAGGCTAGATAGACCGCTCATTCTTAGTGAGTGGTTAAGACACGTCCTAGAATGAAAGGTGGTTCAAATAAATGTTAGAGCTACCGCATCTAGAGGCGCGATAAGTAGAGGATGTCTCCAAGGTTTTGTTTTATCACCGCTACTATGGAACAACAGTCACAGCTTCTTGCGCCGCCTGAACAGTAATGGCTTGTGTGCGATAGGTAAGTAAAAGATTTGAGGATTCTGTTCAGAAGAAAATTTGGGGGAAATAATGTGTAGCTTAATGCAAATATTCATTAAAATAGTTGAGAACTGGTGCACAGAACATTCTCTTCCTATGAATCTTATAAAGACTGGGTTAGTCACGTTCACGAAAACAGAAAAGATAGGCAATCTTGCGGTTGTCTGTCCTATTTGAAACTTCCTCTTATCAGACGGAGAAAAATATCTGGAATTGATATTCCACAAAAAGCTGAATTGCGGCAGAGGCTAAAACCGAAACGTATGGCCTTTTGGTAGTGTCGCCGTGCATTGGTCAGTTTGTAAGATGTATTTGCAAAAATTACCCTATGGCTATATACACTGCTGTTATGACGCCTGTACTATGTTATGAAGCCCCTATCTCGTGGCCTAAGATCAAACAAGTTGCGGTAGCAGCACACATCGGAAATTTATGAAGTCTTGGTATAACAACTGTTATGCGTTCAACTCCTTGAAGGCGATGAGTACAGGTATATTCGCATCCTTGGGGAAGCTGTCTCGAAGGCATCTCTTCTGGGGCGGCAGTAGACCGCATACCATCCAAATCTGTTTTCAGAGAAATCAGTGCTAATGGATGCATTGGCAACCTCCAGATCCAGAGTATCCCTTTTTGCTAATGGTTCAAAAACAAAACAATAGTTTACTCTTATCTTCCAGGCTAAGGTAGGGAAGTAATGTACAGTGCCATGGCGGTCGCTGATTGCGGTATTAGTGCCTAACATGTACGGATATCAATTGATAGCAAAGCGACCATGCCAGTTAATAGTAACAGCAGGATTACTTCAGAGCTGGTACTATAGTACCGTCAAGTATTAGATCTACTATGGAGCAATGATATCGTTGAACTCGTTATATCAAAGGACACGACGGTAATAGGGGTAATAGGACAAGATAGAGGGACGAGGCCCCAAGCAGGTCTGTTGGGAACTTGGAGAAATTGAGCTTCAAACAGGTCCCTTGGAAACAAGAGCTAAGTTACCGCCCCATATTTCCGCTCTTAATGCCCTAACAAATCCAATAACCCTCGGAAACACACCCACAGAAGGGCAACTATAACAAGCTGTTGGAAGGCTAGTGCAGCCATTGAAAAACATGGTCAGGTACTGTACGCAGTTGTCTAGAACAAATTTGCGTATCTTAGTTGACATCCTATCGGGGTACTGTCATTTGAATCAATACCTGCAGACGATCGGATTGGTGAACAACCCCGACTGTCGTATGCACGTGCTACGTCACCACCTTGCTCTAGCAAGTACTAGCAAGTCTCTTATCTTCCTGCTTAATCCAGAATCAGATCACCACATTCGGGAGGTCATCAAAATAAGACCACCCCTTTGGAGGTGTAACCCACCCATCCACTCCCAGGCAGAAACATATCAGTACCTACTTTTTTCAGTTTCTGGAGAAACAAGACATGCGGGTCCATCACGTTTTCGCAATCGAAAAGTTTCATTAAATCAATACTACTGAAAATACAGAAAAGTATAACACAATCCCATTTACCAAAATTAAAGGTTGTATAGAATTTAGATTAAAGACAGGAATTTCAGCTTTAAAATTAAATAAGGAATTTACAATATGAATATATATATATGTATATAAAGCTTTAACCGTATTATGTGCTACACAAAGCCATTTCGCACTAAAATATATCCGTAATTTTATGCTCACACTAAGAGATTCAAATTGTTCCTGGTTAGCCGCGCAGATAAGCTTCTTGTGGTACAATAAACAATACATTTTAGGGCTTTACTGTTTCAGTATGGGTACTTATATTTAAATTATAAATTGTTTCATAGTTTCTGGGTTTAGAATCCCGTTATTTTTAGAATTAGTTGAAGCAAAAACGGCTATATAAAATTTAAAATTAATACAAATAAAAACGTTTTAGGTGCTAACGGGTTTCAACACTTACTGCGCTCTTGGTCATTTTAAATAGATGGCGTACCTGAAACAAAAACGACAATTATTAGAAATGCTTAAATGCTAAAATTAGCACTACATTTATTTGTAATTATTTAAATAATTAGAATTCATAACGGTTTCGTATTTATTTAAGCGTTTCAATTCAATTAATTCAAAAACCCTAAGGATTGAGCATGAATTTAGTAAATACAACCAGGAATATAAAAATCTTAATTTTTTTAGAAAGACGTAATTTATTACTGCTTTTGCGTATAAAAAATATTTTTATACACTGAATTTATTAACTACAAATTTTATTTTATGAGAGCTTTATACCGTAATGATCGATTCAGAGAATTGGAAGAAATCCTTCGAAGGTCCTCGACATCTGAGGTATTCATTGAAACGCGGTCGTAATCAACCGAGTTGGAGCCATGAAAAACGACGGTTCCTAACACATATCAAAGGCTACTTATTTTAGATGAGTCCGATCAAGCCTCTAGAATCTTGATAATGCAACGATAAAACGGGGAAGAAGAGATAAAACCAAGTCAAAAGGAGTTTGGGCTCAATAGGAGATGCCTTCATCAGGCGTCCAATAAGGGAGCCTTATTTGAGCCCGAAAGTCCGCTGATATTGTTTGAACTGTCCCATTATCTCCGTCTCCTCTCGAGTTAATAATGGTGTACGTAATAGTTTTACTTATAATTAGAAAAAGGGTTATTTAACGCTTTTAATGAAAATTAACTAAGTTTATAGTATTCAAGTTCTCGCAAATTAAATTCCAGCTTACACAAAACGTTTTGAATTATTTACATTTAATTATAACAAGTAGAATTAAATACGGCTGCTAGAAAAAAAAAAGGATGAATGAAAGCAGTTCTATTCAGCAAATCCAAATGGAATTTCAGCGTTTCGTTATTAACAAAACATTTTCTACAATTAGTAAGACAAATCACGCAGTGTTCACTGTAGCACGACTTTTAATACTTCCCAACAGTCGATTTTGCTGTGAATTAAATACGTGGGCCTCATATAATAGACCCTTGTCTTCCGGAGACGGTTGTTTTTAGATGGATAACTAACTAACTTCATGTTCTTTACAAGGGTATGTTTTAGTGTATTATTTTAACAAAATTTGTTTTCTTCTGATTAACAATAAAAACGGTACAAGAATTGTTGAAACTGAAAGAAAGAACGAACAAAGAAGATAAACGAAAAAATAAAAATAAAACAGGAAAGTAAAAGATGCGCAAGATGGAAGGCTAGAAGTAAACAAACAGAAAATTATGGAACAGATAATAAAGGAGTTATAGAAGAGATTGAAAAAGACGATGAATAGGTACAAACGAAAAGATCAAAACGAAGCGATCTAGCAAATAAAGCAAAAATCGGATTAAAATTTTTGAAAATAAACAATGAAGAAAGCACAAGAAATGACATATAGATCACCATACCGAGGAAAGCTGCAAAGAGAAAAATATGAAGAAATTATGAAGGAAAAAAGCAGCACGAAGAGATAAAAACAACGTCGTTATCATCATCATCATCATCACCATCCAACATTGAGCCGGCATTTCTGTCAATCTTACATTAGGCCACCCCGACCATGTCAATAGAGGCTGAGATTTAATGGGACAATTCAGAGCGTTGATATGCTTGCAGTGCATACCGCTAGACACCGCTGCTACACCCGGTAGGTAATAATGCTATGCATCAATAGCTGAACATGCAACGATGCTGATTAGTAGTAGATATTTATTACCATTGTTTGACAGCAGATTTTCACCCCTTATCAAATAGTTTACTATTTCCTTCTTTTTGTTTCCTGACCGAATTTCCTCCATTATCTTGTTTCAAATTACGCTCGTTTTCAATTTATACAGTTATGATTAATTGTTTATTATAGAATTGTATATTATCTCCTTTATTTCCTTTAAATTTTGAATAAGGATAGCATGAAAACAGAATGCTTAAGCGAGAGATTAGAAGAAAATGTACGAGAATGCACTAAAAAAGCAAGACAAAAAGTGTTTGAAGCAAACCCCATTGACCCCATTAATAAATTCTTTTTGTTATTACACCTTGATACAAAACATATGGAAAATACAACAGTATATAAAAAAGCTGCCAGACAACTACCACAGTACCTTCTTCACATTTGTTGAGATTTTTGAAAATTGTTATAAACTTTTAAAAATTTGTTACATTTTTAACAATTTTTTGAAAAGTTCGAAAAATTGTTAATTTTATGCATTTCGGTTTTTCTGAATTTTTTTTGAGTTTTGAATATTTAAAAATTAAAATAATTTTCAATTTTGAAAATATTTTTATTTTTGAAAATTTTTGATTATTTTGAAAAATATTAATTATTTTCAGAAATATTAGAATCTTGAAAGATTTTAAATTTCTGTACATTTTGTAAATTTCGAACTTCAAAAGTTTCCACTTTCAAAATTTGGAGGGCTGTAATGCGCTTGGAAAAATAAACAAATCTAAGTCTTATTGGAGGTTAGGTATGAATCTGAATAAAAGAATATGTTCCCAAAACAAAGCAATTAATCTTTCTGATTCTCATGGATTACTCAGTTCGTTGAAATCTTAATGTCAGTTTAGAAGCATAATTGGTGAAATTCTGTCAAATTATGACAAGTCTAGAATTTAAAACTTTAAAATAAAATAAATCACCGCTGTGAATTTTAGTCCACCTAAAGTACTTTGCCAAAATCAAAGAGACTTAGGCGTAGATGCTTACTGTTGTAAGCGTACCTGGTTAGGCGTATCAGTATGGGGCGCTATTATGCCTTTCGGGAATTGGGCGTAACGATCAAGGCGCTATTGCAGAGCAACTGATTGGAGTGAGTGACGGCGTTATTTCCTGTTTGATGGCGGCAAGGTGCTCTTTTCGGGAGTTGTTGCTAGCCATCCGCACGTAATCGATCGCTGTTATTGGGTTAACTTCTCAAACGTATTAGAACGCGGCGCTATTATGCTTTTCGGAAATTAGGGATAACGGCTAAGGCGCTGTTGGGATCAGGCTGAGAGGATTACGTACAAATGAGTGATAACATTTATGTAAAGAGTTTACAGTTACTTACGTATCCTGTACAACTTTTGACTTTGACATTTTGACAGGTTTATATCCCACAACTGACGTGCAAATTCTAGATAAAAAGTTCACACATTCACAACACCAACATTTGCACCAGAAACATAAATAAATACTTTAAAAGGTTTACTGTTGTTTAAATACGTTCAACATCTTATCCTTTTTAACCTCGAAAAAGAAAAACATAAGCAATAAATAAAACATGACGCCAATCATCGCCAATAAATAAGCAATCGAGTACAAATAAGCCCTTGATTAATTTTAAATAATCGTCGTAATCAGCCTTTACGTCCCCACTGCTGGGCACCGGCACTCTTCTCTGCTACGTACTCTCCTTAGCGCTAAGGTGGAGTACGGGGGACCTACAGTTTAACGTCGAATCCGAACGACTAAATTCCAGAGAAGGTTTCAGGCATTAAGACCCCACGACTGCCTACACCGGATTGGGGAATGTGAGTGGCGGGTTGCGACATAGATTTTTATTGCTGCATGGCTTCGGCGGGGAATCGAACCCTAGACCTTCAGCGTTAGAGACTGAGCGCCCAACCTCTGAGCTACCGCCACTCTAATTTTTTTTTTAAATAATAATGCTATTAAAATTTGTAACTAAAAATATCTCCTAGACGCACGATGACAATCTTAACAGTAATTTATCATTTTAGTTAAATTTTCTATTCAGTATGCAAGCAAACTCCGACAGGATAGTTTCAAATGCACTTTTGAGTTGTTTATCAACAGGTTATAATGTTGGACAAAATGTTTTGCACTAAGATCTTAAAAAAACTTTTTTATTATTTCTTTATAGTGAGAGATCGGCTTAAGAGTAACCCTCTTTTTGTAATGCAAAAGAACGTTTTTGCTGTGAGGTAAAATAAGCAGTGAAGTTAATGCTAAATCTGCAGTGGGCAATTTAAAATTTTAATTTAATTAAATATTGCGGAGCTGACTAAAAATTTTCTCTCATTTTCTTTGTTTTGCAATTCTGTCCTACAGGGAGTCATAACTAAGAATCTCAAACAGCCTATCAGGATAGTCTTACTCAAACTCTAAGTTTGGTGTTTTACAAAATAAATTTTTAAGAATAAGCTTATTCTTGAAATGGTTTATTAAAGTGAATTAATTACGTGTTAGTACATAAAACACTGCAGATTGAGGTATGTTCGATGTGAACTTGATGGAAAATATTTCTGAAATCGTTCGGGTATTAATTCGTTCGGAATGGCACGTTAACAGTTCATTTAATCTCTTTAGAATGGAATCTCCGACGACAGTTAAATGTATGTAAATCAAACTTTAGGTAGTGCATTACCGCGTCAAGCGGTTCGTTCATGTGCGTTCCGGGGCTTTCATTTAAAAATAGTTAAGGCTTTTCTGCAGCAGCAGCTTGTCTTGTAGCGAGCATTGAATTAAATCTCGGTGTCAGCGTGCGTGCGAGAGTTCTTCCATTTATCCAACGCTAAATGCAATATAGGGACACAATGACGCGCCAACTCGAGTGTGAATTTCAGGCGACAGACAGTGATTGGAGGAAGAAGAGCGTATGTACTCTTCACGGCGTCCGAGCATGTACATTCTAAATGAACCTCCGGGTACTCTGATTTTATTGGCACAGAAGGAAAGATAAAGACTGCCTGAAAGTTTTTCGCAAAGGGAACGTCGTGCCGGCCATGACAAGCACCGCTGATGAACCGGTCGAGCGCCGCCGGCATCGTAATCAGTCTTGCACCTGGCTGTGTCGCTGATTGTACGACGCCACCACCACCAACGTACCGAAAGAGGAGCGGGGTGGGTTTATGGAAGCGCTCCATAATCAATGCCTCCCAAGATTGGTCATTATCTCATATCTGCTGAATTACGGCCAATTCATAACGTCCTCCACGCAAAGTTCATTAACGCGCCCAATTAGGCCTCTCGTCCTGCATTATGCAAATTGACGGTGCTCATGGCAACCACTAATCGTCGAGGAAAACTTTCTTATAGTTAGCATAAGGCTTGTTTATCATAGCCTAAAACACAACACATCGCGAAACTTTGATAACATACACAGCATATCTGACTTTCCTTCGATTCAAATTCTTAATTGCAGAAGTTTGGATATGAAACGAGCTGATTATCATTATGTACTTTAAATTAACATATAATTAGTTTTTGTATATTGATTGTGGGTATGTAAGCGCGTGTGGATGCGCGCGCGGTTGTTTGTTGTGTATGTGTATACATTTAACATTTACGATCCAGACGCCGTTTTTAAGCAGGAAAAACAAATCTAGAATCAAAAGATGGCCCGAGACCACCCAAAAAATACTGTTCCCCCATATTGGATTGTTTAGTTGACCAGCTGGGACAGCTGGTCAACTAAACAATCCAATATTTCTTTTAAATGAAATTGCATGGAATGATTTAAATTTATTATTTACTATACAAAAAATTTGGACACCAAGTCGCAAAATTGCTTTTAAAATACAATAAAATATTAAAGATATACTTGTTGGTAGTAACGCGGATATTATAGCCCATGGGCGCAATATTCTATGGTGAGAGGCACACTCAACATAAATAACAGCATCAACATAGAATTACTCAAAATTGTGTGCATTCCTGAAATGTAAATCTAAAGATTATCAAGCAAAAAAAGCCAAAACATTTACTCCAGATGGGTTTAATAAATTCATTAACGAAGCACCCCAGAAAACATATCTTGCAACAAAGGTAAGAAATTCATAAATTATACACTTTTAAGTGCATAATATGGATTTTTTTTAAAGGTTGCATTAATTATGGAAATAATGGGTACTTGTCGTGCAAATGAACTGCACTCAATGAATATTGAAGATTTTCAAGACATTGGATCGGCTATACTAGTAATTGTCCCAAAAACAAAAACAAATAATTGTTCGAAAATTCAGAATAACAGACCATTTTTACCAGATTTGTAAAAGGTATGCTAATCTCCGTCCAACTAAATACTGCATCAACTTCATTTTTTTAATTATCAAAATGGTAAATGTACTGCACAAAAACTTGGTGTCAATAAATTTGGAACAATGGGAAAACAAAAGCTACAATTTTATCCAAATCCGGAAATGTACACGGGACACACCTTAGAAGATCATCTGCAACTCTGCTTGTTGATGCAGGCGGGGATGTCACTTCGTTAAAAACACATGGTGGGTGGAGGTCCAGAAGGATATATAGATAATTCTATGAGGAATAAGATGGATACAGCAGACAAAAGTTTGAAATCAACGGAACAAAGTCGAAGTACCTACCTATACACAAAGAAACATCAACTATGAATGAAAATATTAATTTCCACATGAATTCAACACTTTCAGTTCATTTTGTAAATTGTTCTAATATTACAGTGTTCTACTCGCGTGTATGCCTATTACTCATTCGGATGAATTACAACACTCGCTTACACTCGTGTCGTAAACTTCATCCTAATGAATAATAGGCATCATTATAAGCTCGTTGAATGATATACTATTATTATTTATTTTACTAAAACAGGTGTACTACCAAAAAGTTGTGCTTTCTCCTAAAATTTAATTGATACAAGCAATTTTTAAGTAGCTGATACAGAAGGGAAATGGATTTGGTAATTTTAAATTTCAAGTAAATACCCTTTTTTCAATTTACAGAGCAATATTACTATACACTGTGTCCATAAAGTAACCCCCCCGCCCCCGAACTAACTTTTAAATGACTTGATATTTTTCTACAAAATTTGGTGTGCTGTAATGAGAAATTAAATACTATTTTTCAGACTATATTAAAATTTTGTATCATCCAAACTGGCAACTGGGCGCCATTTTGAAATTTTTTTTAAATAGAAAGGGGGGTCGAGTGACACCTCATTTGAAAGGTCTTTTAGTTCTGCGTTTGATCCTAGAATTTCAAAGAAAAATATTGAGCCATAACAAAATGGCGGATTGTAAACCAATGGACTCACTCAATTTAAAATTGTTTTGATTTTTTTATTCAGGGTCGAGTGACACCTCATTTGAAAGGTCTTTTAGTTCTGCGTTTGATCCTAGAATTTCAAAGAAAAATATTGAGCCATAACAAAATGGCGGATTGTAAACCAATGGACTCACTCAATTTAAAATTGTTTTGATTTTTTTATCCAGGGTCGAGTGACACCTCATTTGAAAGGTCTTTTAGTTCTGCGTTTGATCCTAGAATTTCAAAGAAAAATATTGAGCCATAACAAAATGGCGGATTGTAAACCAATGGACTCACTCAATTTAAAATTGTTTTGATTTTTTATCCAGGGTCGAGTGACACCTCATTTGAAAGGTCTTTTAGTTATGCGTTTGATCCTAGAATTTCAAAGAAAAATATTGAACCATAACAAAATGGCGAATTGTAAACCAATGGACTCACTCAGTTCAAAATTGTTTTGATTTTCTTATCCACTTTTTCATTTGCAGGACTAAATTTTCCCAGAAATATCTCAGGTGGCTTGAAATAATATTGAAAACGTTATGTTCCAACAAGACGGTGTGCCGCCTCATTATTATAGGCCTGTTTCTGACTTTCTCAACGGACATTTTCTTGGAAGATGGATTGGTAGGCGGGGGCCTGTAGAATAGCCGGCTCACTCCTTAGATTTAACTTCCATAGATTTTTTTCTATGGGAATATCTAAAATCGAAAGTGTACAGAACCCGTACAGAAACAATTGAAGAACTGGAGCAACGCATTACAAAAGTTTACAGAAATATCACTCCAGAAACTTATGAAAATGCAAGGCAGGAATTTCATAACCGACTTAATTTAATTATTTTTGCTTTAATTCTTAGTTTTTTTAAATAGACTTCTTTATCTTCAAACATTGTCATTATCTTATGGCTGAATATTTTTCTTTGAAACTGTAGGATCAGACGCAGAACTAAAAGACCTTTCAAATGAGGTGTCACTCGACTCCCCTTTCCATTTAAAAAAAAATTCAAAATGGCACCTAGTCGCCATTTTGGATGATACAAAATTTTAATATGGTCTGAATAATAGTATTTAATTTCCCATTACAGCACACAAAATTTTGTAGAAAAATATCAAGTCGTTCAACAGTTAGTTGGGGGGGGGGGGGGGGGGGGGGGTTACTTTATGGACACAGTGTATAATAAATTGCTAGTATAAAAATTCGGTTAGAAAATTTAAGAAATTTTCGAAAATTTAAAAATTATTTCCGTGATATAAAATAAAATAATAATTTATTTTGTTGATAAAATTTCATAGATGACCCAGAGGTTATTGACTAATTTAGTATGAATTAATCAAAAACTATTAGTGATATAAAAATTCAAATGGCATAATAATCACCAAGTTTAGTCAAATTTGAACTTTGTGGAATCTCGACTTTTTCCCGTAGGAATACCTAAAATCTAATGTATCAAAACAGACCCAGAACGTTCCAGCAATTAAAAGAAAATATATGGACGGTTTTGCACAATATAACGTCGATTTTTTGCTCATTGTGTGTATCTACAATTTATTAGAAATTTTAATGTATGCATATTTGTAGTATATATAGACGTTCATCCAGACTCTTAACATTCATAAAATTTGAAGAAGATACAAATACATAGTATCGAAATGTCTATTATGCATTTACTTCATAATCAATGCGAGCGCTAATTGCGTCACGTAAGTTGATATCATTCCCGTTTGGCTACCGATATTTGTTTGTTTCGACATGTTTTAATCTTAACTAGCGCAAACCGTGGGCTATTCCTGACACTTTTTGTTTGTTAATAATAAATAACGCAATGAAGTAGGTAGTGTAGCCGACTGCAGATCGAAGTCACCGCTGCTCGCCGATACTCACAAAATAAGTACATACGATTGTTTTTTCACTACTAGTAATATGGCGTAGCATTTTGACACATAATAGAATGCTGTGAAATTCAATTCTTTTACCTTTGCTCACTGACAGGTAACCAATTTTTCATTATTAACCACCGGTAAATAATGAAAAAATTTATATTTTTTGATAATCCTGTGACAATTTTAAAGAAAACGTTTTTATAGCACGATTTAATATAATGGAGAGATTCTATTTAATGGTATTTTATGCATAAAATAGTTGTTTAAATAAATTAATTTAATTTTAAAAACTTTGATGTATTTGAATATACATTTTTCGCGCCGTAATAAATGACAACTCTGTCAATATCAATTTCGCCTATAATACAACCACACAAAGTAAAAACGAGAAAATTGTTAATAATTTCAGTATTTTAGATGAAACCAGATCTTAAAAGCAATGTTTTTGAATACCAATGATGATTTAACAATTTTCAAACAACTCTCACGCCAAAAAAAACAAAAAACTGTCATTTGTTTCATAATTGGAAATAAACAGGGATTTAAGTTAAAATAGTCATTTTTCGACAATTATAAGGGTTTATATCACTAGTAGTGAAAAAAAAGTATATACGCCTCGGTAGAAAAGTCTTATAGCCCTCGGGCCTTACATCCCTCGGCGCTACGCGCCTCGGTATCTAACCTTAGCCCTCAGGCTATAATAGTAGACTTTTTTACCTTGGTGTATAATATACTATTATTTTAACCGCATGATAGCTGAAAATTGAATTTTGTTTGTTTATTGCATTAAATTATACATATCTTAAGGAATGTTTTATATTTCCGTAATATTGTATGACATTTTGTAACAAATTTTCAGGTGCGTATTGCAAGTGCACGTGTTGTCAGGTGGATAGAGGCTGGATTTAAGATATAGATTCAAAAAGTATAGCCTTTAGAAATGTTATTAGAATATCCAGTAGGTTTTTAACATGCTTGTGTAGAACTTTTACTGAATCGTTCTAACCGTAAACATAATTTAAAAATTAATAGTACGCAAACTTGTTCTTCGTAAATACATTTATAAATATTTATTTTCATTAAACATGTAGCAAACATAAATTAAATTTGGGAATAGACCGTCTTTGATATTGTTCAAGTAATAAATTTAAATAGTTAGGCAACACAACAGATGCGTTATATATTACGCACCTAAAGTAAACAAAAGTGTAAAGTGTAATGTAAATCAACATTCTGCCTCTTTACTATTATCAATTCTGTAAGAAATTCGATGGAATAGGTTTTTTTTAAATATTAGTTTGCTCTAATTTAACACTAAATCATAAAATGATCCAAGCAAAAGTTCTTTAGTATAAATATTTTCAGTTTCTTTCTGTTTCTCTTGGTTCTATTTCCAAGGGCTCTAAAAGTCACCTTTTTATAATATGGTGTTTATACTTGTATTTTCTTTTTTATACCTTTACTACTGGTTTCTCTCAACTCAAGAGCTAATATATGCAGATGATATACTAATATTGGCAAGAAACACAAGGAAACTAAAAAATAATATAAACATATCGAAAACAATCTAGAGAAGGGAATGATGATAAACGTGGAAAAAGCAAAATACTATAAGTACTGGGTGAGTCAATAGTGCGTTCTCCTTCGATATTGGGTGAACCGTTAGAGATACGATAATTTTTCAAATACAAAAGTTTTAGGGTGTCATAGTATCTATCATTCAAAATTATTTTCACTTCTATAGGGTGTTTCATTTTTGCGTCACAGATTATTGATCAATTTTTTTAAATGGGACACCCTATATTCAACTGCATATTCGAATGCACCATCAAAATTGCTACAAGACCATATTTTGTTTTTGGAATTTGGCTGCACGGTTGCCAAGATATTTAACTTTTCTTGAGATTTACTGATTTTGCAGAGTTCCCATCAAAAAATCATTGTGACCTGCGGTTAGGAAATGGAGCAAAACAAATTCATGTGAGTAGTTGTCAAAGTATGCCCTACCTCTTGTTACAAAACTAGCTCAAAATATCCAATACGCTGTTTGTGACAGACGGGTGAACTTGATGAAAGTGAGGGCGTTAAAACTTGTGTTTTTCAAATAGAACACCCTGTATCTTTTTACATTATCAGTTGCAGATCTTAATTACCTTTCATTTTTGTAAAGTATGTCCTATACCTAAATGTTACCCTTTTCCATATAATTTGACTTTTTTCCAAATATTCATAAATTTGGCCAAAAATTAGGCATTTCTTCTTTCGGATTCATCAAAGTAGTATTCTTTGCAAAGAAAACAAAGCAATGAGCATTGACAATGTGTTACATGGTATTCAAGAGAATGCTAGAAAGAAACTTATTGTGGTAAAAAGCATATTTTCACAAAAACACACAGTTTTGAATAAATCCCAAGAATGCCGAGACGAAACAAAAAAAAGTTTGACATACATATCAATAAGTCAGTTCATCCATTATTAGTTTGGAAGTGTATTATAATGAATTTTTCTCAAGAGGAGTGTGTTGATATGGTGTTCGTTCTTGGAGAAGTCGAAAGGAATTCCCTTCTGGCTTCTCGCATTTATGCACAGCGTTATCCTGAAAGAAGACATCCGCATCATACTGCCTTTGAAAGACTGAAAGAGAGATTTGAGAGAACAGGTAATGTGGCATACAACAAAGAAGAAAGGCTCAAGATTGCCACAAATGAAGAGTCTCAAATGGAGGTGGTTTTCAGTGTTACCGAGGACCCCCATGGAAGTACTAGAGAAATCAGTAGAGAACTTAATATAAGCCAGACATCAGTTGTCGAGAATACTCAGGAAACATAAGTTCCACCCGTATCACATTCAGTTGGTACAAGAGCTACTCCCAACTGATTTCGAGAAGAGATCTAATTTCTGTTCCTGGGTAATCAACAAGACGCGACAGCAGTTTAATTTTGTTGATTTCGTTTTGTTTAGTGATGAATCAACTTTCCATAGAAATTGGTTTATTAATAAACATAATTGTCACTATTACGACACTCAAAACCCCAATTTTGTCAAAACAGTGGATTACCAGCACCGATGGTCCATAAATGTATGGGCAGGAATTGTTGGAGGACATCTTATTGGACCACATTTTTTTGACGGCCATTTGAACGGACCGATGTACTACGATTTTCTGCAAAACGAGTTAGAGAGAATGATAGATGATCTTCCATTAGATATAAGTCGAAGATTATGGTTTCAGCATGATGGTGCGCCCGCTCATTTTTATCTTACAGTGAGAGAATATTTGAATGCCAGAATTGGAGATCATTGGATAGGACGAGGAGGACCTGTTCAATGGCCACCAAGATCTCCCGATCTGACAAAACTAGATTTTTTTGTGGGGATATGTTAAAGACATCGTGTATAAAACACAGGCCACGACGAGAGAAGATATGATGCAGCGAATCCGCCAAGCATTTCGAAGTGTCACTCCAGATGTTACACAAAGTTAGCAATGCATTTTTACAGCGAATAAGAACTTGTAGACGTCAAAATGGAGAACAGTTGGAACATATCTTGCAATAGGAATTTTATTCTTTTGTTCTTTAATTTTTTATTCTTTTGTTCTTTAATTTTTTTTTCATTTTATTGTTTGTCGTTACTTATTCAGTACTTCTACATTTCTATGAATAAAATGATTTATTTTTCGAAGATTCAATACTACTTTGATGAATCCGAAAGAAGAAATGCCTAATTTTTGGCCAAATTTATGAATATTTGGAAAAAAGTCAAATTATATCGAAAAGGGTAACATTTAGGTATAGGACATACTTTACAAAAATGAAAGGTAATTAAGATCTGCAACTGATAATGTAAAAAAATACAGGGTGTTCTATTTGAAAAAAACAAGTTTTAACGCCCTCACTTTCGTCAAGTTCACCCGTCTGTCACAAACAGCGTATTCGATATTTTGAGCTAGTTTTGTAACAAGAGGTAGGGCATACTTTGGCAACTACTCACATGAATTTGTTTTGCTCCATTTCCTAACCGCAGGTCACAATGATTTTTTGATGGGAACTCTGCAAAATCAGTAAATCTCAAGAAAAGTTAAATATCTTGGCAACCGTGCAGCCAAATTCCAAAAACAAAATATGGTCTTGTAGCAATTTTGATGGTGCATTCGAATATGCAGTTGAATACAGGGTGTCCCATTTAAAAAAATTGATCAATAATCTGTGACGCAAAAATGAAACACCCTATAGAAGTGAAAGTAATTTTGAATGATAGATACTATGACACCCTAAAACTTTTGTATTTAAAAAATTATCGTATCTCTAACGGTTCACCCAATATCGAAGGAGAACGCACTATTGACTCACCCAGTATATCAAAAGGGAAAAACGAGAACGACGGACGAATGAATAGACGAAGAAATTAAAAACAGCAAGCAAACACACTCTACTACAAATTAAATAGTACCGTAATCCGCTAAGAAGAACCGATCAAAAATAACAACAAACGAGTTGAAATACCTGCAAAGCTACCTGGGCAAAATGAGAAGCGATAGAAATAGAAACCGAAGCATAACAAAAGAGGTAGACCAAAAAACAGCGATGAAGGAAATCAAAAAGAAACAAAAAAAAAGTGGCACGGCCACCTCACTCGCATTGACAACGAAAGATACCACAAGATGTACAAGTACAAGAGATGACAATAGAAGGCAGAAGGTCAAGGTAGATCCCGAGTCCGATGGGAAGATAACATCAAAGAGGCGGCCAGGAAGAGAGGTAAAAACATCGACGAAGTTAGGAGAATGGCGAAAAATTTTTGGAAACTACGAAAATTTTGAAAAATTCTAGACACTGAAAAATTAAAAATTTCAAAAATTTTTGAAAATTTCGAAAATGTTTTGAAATTTCAAAAATTACGGGTAATTAAAAAAACCTAAATATTATAAAAGTTAACGATAATTTTAAAGTTGTGAAACATTAAAAAAATTGCGAGAAACTAAAAATGTTTGAAAGTTTTGACAAATTTTGAGTTGTTAAATGTTTGAAAATTTAGGTAATTTGTAAAAATTTTTTTTAAATAAGTTATTGAAAATAAAAAAAGTATGAAATTTTGAAAAGTGTAAATATTTGAAAATCTTAAAAATTATTGAAACAAAAATGTTTGAAAAGATATAATTTTAAAAAGTTGAAAAAATGTCTAAATTTTAAAAAGTTTGTAAAATTTTTAACATTATTGAAATATCGTGTTTTTGTGCGATTATTATTATATAAAAATTTTTGAAACCTGATAAAATTTTGAAAATTTAAAAACAACATAAATAAATCTCCCAGGGGTGCTTTCTCAATGGAAAATCGTTCCTATTGTCATTTAACATTTTCATACTAATTTTGAAGCCGAAATTCGTACGTTTTTTAAATATAGAAAATTCGTTGTGGATGGAGGGCACTGGAGGTGTTAGGAAGATCGAGCTTGCGCAGATCGGCTATTCGACATGTGTATTATACGAATCTAGGGTTCGTTTCTGAGCGCACCTATTTTGAAGTAGGCACTCCTACCCCTCGCCCCAATTTTTTGAAGCAGGTAGTGTTTTTATGATATTTTGTGTTTCCTAGTTGCAACCACTGTTCATCCCTTAAAATCTCAAAATCTATTTCATAATTTGCGATAGCCGTTTATGTGGCGATTACTCAATTAATCGGTTCAGGTAAACGACGAAAAGGAAACATCTCGGTGATGTTTTTTAAATGGAGAGTTGTTCCAATTGTCATTTAACATGCTCGTGCCGCTTTTGAATCCGAAATTCGTAAATTATTGAAGAAAAAAACAATAAATGATGCTGGGAGCAATGGGAGTGATAGGGAGATCGCGTTTGCGCAGATCTGCTATGAGACATGCGTAGAATACGAATTTAAGGTACTTTTCCAAACGCGTCTATTTTGACAGAGAGCACCCCTCCCCCCTTTTTGTCGGACCAACCGTATTTTCTTGCGGTGTCATCCTATTGCATTTAGCAATCTTTTAACCAAATTTGATTGTTCTGCGTTAAGGCGTCTGGATTGTAAATTTTGTACAGACACACAGACACCTCTGCAGTGTCTGCTTTATTGGTATCCCAAGGCCCTAAAATCTGCTTATAAGTCAAAATGTTTAGGTTTCAAATGTTTAGCATAAAAGTACCTTTCCTTTATATCAACTAATAAAACTCAAAGCGAAAAAAACTTCGTGAATGAACGCATTTGCTCCAAATCCAACCTGACAATCACAATACCTTCCTCTATAGCGATACTTTGTATAACGAGGAAAAGAAAAGGAAGACCTCCAAGGGAAATCTGAAGGAAAAGTTTTTTAAGGTCTCGATAAAAAATACAACAAATTTTTTCTTTGTTTTTACATTGACACAATAACTTTCTATGAATATACTAAAATAACTAATCTAAGCATGACAAAAAATAATAAACAAGAGTAAACTGATTAGTACATCTGGTTTACAGGACAAAGTTTTTGATTTTTTGGACAAATAGAATTTAATCCAATCCTCTCAGGTACCGAACCAAAAGGTTTTTGGTATAGGTTTTTTTAGAGCATCAAATTTCCAGAATAATAGTTAACGTACAGTAGGCTATACGTGCTTCGCTTCGGTTTGATCTGTCTTTTTCCTCAGTATTTTTAACTTGTTAGGTACTGCTCCTTCAAATCTACCATTTGAACCTAATAGATTACTTTTAGAACCTAGTATACGTGCTTTCATTTCAAAACTAACCAGCTACCGATTTGAAGTAAATTTGATTTAAACACAAAACACGTCGATTTAAATATGGAGGGGGAAGTTTACATCCAATATTGATTAAACTTTAGGTTTCACCCCCTCACCTCAACCGCCCCTACTGTAAAATTTCAAATAGCATCCCCTACCTTTTGATACATCATTTTAAATGTGGGAAAAATCCTCATCTACCTACGTTAAAAAAATGGATTCAGTCAATCCGTTTACCAGATAGAGTTAAAAATATTTGTTTCCAAAAATACTTTCAAGCACTCCCCCCCCCCACCTTGTAATATACAGAATTTTTAAGGTGGGAAAATTTTTTATCTACCCACCTTAAAAAATTTCGATTCGGTCGATCCGGTTGAGTGAATTTTCGAAAATTGTAATATTGCTAAAAATTAATTATTATTATTATACTTTTTAAGCAATAAATTTGTGGCTTTATCGTATACATTTTTTCCCTAACTTAAAATGGATCGACTGAATCCAAATTGTTTAAGGTGGGTAGTTGAGGATTTTTTCCACCTTAAAAATGTTGTATCACAACGTAGGGGGTGCTATGGAGTATTTTTGGAAATAAAATATTTGTAACTCTATCTGGTAAACGGATTGACTGAATCCAATTTTTTTTAAGGTGGGAAGATGAGGATTTCGTCCACCTTTAAAATGATGTATCACAACGTAGGGGATGCTATTTGAAATTTCAAAGTAGGGGTGACTGAGGGGAGAGGGTGAAACCTAAAGTTTAATCAATATTGGTTTGAAACTTCCCCCTCCATATCTAGATCGACGTTTTTTTTAAAATCAAATTTACTTAAAATCGATACTTATTTAGGCTGGCTAGTTTAGAAATGAAAGCACTGTACATTAAACAACTCTGTAACGTACACGGGGTAATGAATATGCCTATTTTTAACCAGACTGTATGCATTCCATGACAAAATCCAGTAAAAAGAAAAACAAGCGTGCTGCAGTTTTCCGATTTCCCATCTTCTGTGCCTACAGCTTAGTTCTTGCTGTGGCCATCCTGATGCGATCACATGTTGAGTGTCATGAGTAGCTTCTGAGAAGTGGAGCCAAATTACACCCTGTGACCGGTTAAGTTAAGGTTAAGGCGATTAAACTAAACTTAGAACGCGAGAACGGTCATCTGATACGACGGAGATGCCGATCCTCTCCGAGCTGCTAAATATGGGCGTCGTGGGGCTTGAGGCGACTTCCACGTGCTCTTCTCGCGGCATCGCGACGGCCGCGCTCCTCGTACCGCAGTGGATTGTGTTACGGATGCTTGCATGCAAGTGTTCAAAAACGTAGTGAAACTTGGTGACTTACAGCGAACACGATGCACTGCATGCAGACTTTTGTAAATTTATTGCTTAAAAAGTTTATTTTAGTAAAATTCAATCTAAAATACTTTGCACGTTATGTTTTTCAGGAAAGGAATTTGTAGGCAGTTTTTCCAACGCGAATTGGCAGTAAAAAAAGGTTAAAAAAGAAAATGAAAAATTGATCAAGCCCGAGTTATAAAAAAATTGTATTAAATTACGAGAACTTATCCATGTATATTTTGCAGCCGTGTTTATTTTAAGATTATTTCAGTACTAAAAATAGTAGGGGTACCAACAAAGTCTTGAACGTCTACAATAAAAAAAGCACGTAAAACTTCCTACATAATCATGCGATGGCGTGTCGAGTCTGCTTTTGATCTTACACTTCTTATAGAAACACAAATGGATAATAAAAACACGCACTCGCAAAGCAACTCCCGCCAGGCATCTAAGAGTGAAAATTTTAACACAGACAAAATTGGAAATACGTGTATCACAACAAATAACAACTGAAAGGAAAGAAACATTTCATCTTCATTAACATATCTTCGTATGGGTATGGTATTAAGATTACTAAAGTAACCGCAATTTTGGGAATAATTGAATGGGCTGTTTGAAAACTGAAATATAATTTACAAAGTAAAATGGGCGAAACCGGTCGTTGGCACTTTTCCATGCTTTTACGTTTTAAATGTTAGCGCGCAAGTAACTGAGTAAATAACATTGTTTTTCAAAAAATACAGCAAAAAAAAAAAATAGTAACGCCCCAGCGGTGATTTGAACTTGCGACAGCCTGTGCAGTACGATATCGTGTACCGTATAAGAATCTTCTTCTTATAGTGCCATACCCTCCCTATTCACGACGTTGGCGACCTCTCTCCTATGTCTGTGTTTGATGCGCGGCAATAGATGTTTTGCACAGAAAGACATAGGAGACCTACAGTTTAACGTGGGCTCCGAACCACAGGAAGTGCATGCACTTCTTCTCCAGAGAGGTTTTCCTGGGGAAAAATCCACCTCGCTGGTTTCCCGTTGCCTTGCGAGGGAGAACGACCGGGCCGGGGATCGAACCCGGATCCGCTGCATTGGTAGCCCGCGCTCTTACCACAGAGCTACGGCCGCTCTACAAAATTGATAACTTTACTTATATACAAGAAAATAACTATTAATTGCCATTTAAATAAATTCGAAGACTGCTTCAAAACTGAGCAAAAAAAACTATCCAGTGGGCATCAAATATCGTTTCCCGTGTTTGAGCGTTTTGGCCCATGTCTGTCTGTGCAAAATATCTATCTCCGCGCACCAAACACAGACATAGGAGAGAGGTAGCCAACGCCCTGAATAGGGTACGGCACTATAAGAAGAAGTTACAACCAATGTTCATTGCTTATTCATTGAAATCTCAAAATCGATACCATAATTTGGCGATAGCCGTTTTTTGGCGATGACTTAATTAATCTGTTCAGGTAAATGACCTCTCAGCGGTGTTTTCTTAATGGAAAGTCGTCCCTACTGTCATTTAACATGTTCAAACTGCTTTGGAAGCCGAAATTCCTGGATTTAAAAAAAAAACAAAAAATCGATGGTAGGGGGTCATAGAGAGATCGTTTGCGCAGATCGGCTAATCGACATTCGTAGAATACGAATTTTAAATCTGATTATTAGACAAAATGTTTGCCATAAAAGTACGTTTCTTTTGGGCATAACTCGTATACCGGCCAGTAAGCCCAAAGCGAAAAAAACTTCACTGAATCACGATTATGTTTGCCCACTCTGTATTTACTTAAACTTGTCACAAAATACAGCTGTAAATATTTTTCAAAAAGCCAACTATCATTCCTATAAAATTTAATTAGTTCAGAAGCTAGAAGAGAAAGAAGATTCTGAAGGGATAATGGAATTTTGTGAGGAAATCATAAATATCTGTAAAGCTGATTTTTGTAAGGCGATTTGTTTTTCCGATTACGCAATTTTCTACCTCGGTTGTTCTGTGAATAGAAAATATGTCAATATGTTTTCCAATGCAGAGGATCCTCGTGTACCCAACTACTACTTAAAAAGTAAAGTTTATACAATCAAACGCAATAATATCTCAGTACTGAAGGGAAAGGACTCTGCATGAAATTAAAACAATTACACCGGAGGTTAAAATGTTCAGGGGGAGTTTGTACGTCGCATTGGGCATTGTCGGGCAGTTAACGGCCAGCAGTTTCAACATTAACTTTAATTTATTTATTATTTCCTTGAAAATGAAAATTTAAAATACAAGAATTTTTATATTCAAACAATATAATCCAACCTCTGCAAAATTTCACAGTTCTGAATAGAGAAGTGAAAAGCTTACTGAGAATAAAGGTTGCCACTTGAAAAAAGTCAATGACGTCATAACCTTTTCCAAACTGACCAGAAAACCCATTAGTTGATATCATAATGTCCCCCTTTTATAAAAATTGTTTCAACATTTTTTGGCAAAGAAAAAGTATAAAAAAAACTGAAGTGTGGACTTCAAGTGGACTTTCCCATACTAGATATTAATACTTACCGTATTTGCAAAATAGTAAATTTTATAATTATAACGTTGTACATTTCACCGATTGTTAAATTTCTAAAAAGCAAGCTATATAGACAAACCTCCATTCCATCCATCCAAACTCATAGAAAGCGACACAGTGAAATTATAGCTTTCAGAAAAAAATTAAATTGTTGCCAATCTTCCGTTTTAACAGCCTACAAAGTTTGAAAAAAATCATGTGGGCAGTTTTTGAATAATATTTTTTTGAAAATTGAAAAGAAGCGCCATTGCGGTCGTTTTCTTATTTTCGAAATTAATTTTGTTTCATCGTATACTACGCACAAATGGCTCTCAAACAAGTTGTAGTTAATCCCGATCAGATAAATACTTTTCGAGTCAATGGGCATTAAAGACAAAATTTTCAAAAAGTTGTAGCGACCGCCATTTTAAAATTAGAGAGTTCGGTGAAAAAGTTTCCAATTTGCCTTAAGCTCTGCTCCCATTTCACAGTATGTTAGATTTCTAAGAAAACAGTTAATATAGGCAACTCTACGATGTCGCATACCGTATAACAATAGTAAGAACGGAAGCCTTGCAACGAATATCGGACTAAAAATCGATATAAATGGTTTATTTAAAGAGATCAAAACTATTTGAAAAAATGAAAAATACATTTTTTAACCAGAGCTAATTGATAGGCGTAGTTAAAATCACATAACTGCCGGAAAACGCATTGTTGATACTAAAAAGTATAGATTTTTTTTCTTAATTTTTAAAATTGTTGAAAATTCTTGCTGTTCCTAATAAAGTACCTCAAATAGTCTATCGAACTGATAAAAGTTTATAACGATTAGCGTTTGCATTTTTGAATAATTAATTAATTTCAAATTTTTCAAAAACTCCTAGAAGGCGTCAGAGTAAAATTTGGAAGATTAATAAATAACAAATTTGTAGATGACTGCAGGGTCTATCGTGTCAGAAAGTTAAAAAAAATCGTGTGAGTAGTTTTTGGAAAATGTTTTTGAGTAAATGGGCGTTAAAGTTGAGATTTGCATAAAGTTGTAGCCGCCGCCATTTTGAAGCAAGAGAGTTCCGTAAAAAAATTTTCGGTTTGTCTTAAGTTTTTCTCTCTAACCGAGGTCTAACATCTAAAATTTAGTTTTGGAAAAAAAGCTACCAAAACAACATGTCTAACTTCCGTTTCCCGTTTCGGATTATTTTATAAGCTTATATAAAACTACAATTTTTAATATACTTCTTGATTTAATATTACATCAAAATTGGTCTAGTACTTTCGCCTGTAGCCCCCCCCCCCCCCCCCATTCACTCACCCACAGACAGACATTTCTTAAAACCCACTTTATGGGTTCCTAAAGTCCCAAAACGAGTATTTCCGTTGAAATCTTGATTTCCCTATACCTAAAGGTATCTAATTTATTCCATACGTACTTGTTACTAACTCTGTATAAGCACATTGAAGTTCACTGTCAGTTGATGCAGAAATGTTATTTTTAAGATTTACAACAAAAGTCTATTTCTTTTTCTCGTCACTAATGTGCAAAAATCGGCAGAAAAGTGGTAGACTTAAGGAAACCCTTAAAAATGGATTAAAATTATGATTGTTGACAAAAATAGCCACTAAAAGAGCTGAAAAGTTCAAATAAAGACAATCTCCCATTTAAAATTCAATTTTGCAATGACATTGAGCGTTTGGAAAACATTTTAACAGATTTAGACATTCATGGCCAATTTAAATTTAAGTTTAACGCGCCCTCTAGCGGCTAACCGTTTAACTTTTTGAGAAATAATTAAATACAAACTTTAATGCTCTTTCGGAATCTATCAGAAAAAATACAGGAGGAATTGCTATTAAGGAATATAAAGCAGATGCCCCTTCCAGTGAAACCGGGAGTGGCGGGATATTATCACATAAAATCAAGCAAAATTCTCATCTTCGAATAGTTAAAACACCCCCAAGTTTTATTTAATTATTATAAAAAATTGTTGAAAAAATTTGAGATGTGCTTTGTTTCGTTGTCACCGGCGATAATACAAATTGTCGCTATTTTACTGAAACTGTAAACATCAAACAAGGATGGAATGCGAGCAACAAGGAAGGGCCATAAAGGGCGGACTATAAACATCAAACAAGGATGGAAGGCGAGCGACAAGGAAGGACGATAAATAGTGGACTAAGTGGAGATCACCTATACATGTATACTTTTAAATTTAAAATGTATACTGGGTGTCAACGGAATTATTAGTATTTTCTGGAGTTTTGAGAGATGATCAAAAGTAACTTAGCATGTGGGGTGTCTCATTTGAAATTCAAAAGTTGGAGTCATTTCTGGCAAACTTTGAAATCAAAAAAATGTCAAATATGACAAAATGTGCCTTTTGGGTACATATTACCTATGCTAACTTCCGTAACCATATATCAAAAATATTCCAGAAAATACAGGCTGTCTAATGATTTCCTTGTCAGCCGGTAGATGAATTTATTAAATTATATTTTAAAGTATTCCTGAATACGTGAATCCCTACTTGACCTGCTCATTAGTTAACTTCCTTAATGCATCCATAGGTTGCTCATCCCTTCCATGTCGCACTTATTAGTTGCCCAGCCCTATTTTGTCGCAGACTCCAATACTTATCGAAATCTGACCATCTGTTCTGTACTTATTATGCACCACACACATACATACAAAATAATTTTATTTGGACTTAATAATCGAACAAACGCTAGTAGAGGACACCGAATTAGTGAAACATGTCATAATAAGTACTTCAAAAAAATACTAGTAAACCTTCTGTAACTTGAAATGTACTTTAACGGCCTCTTAGGTTATAATATGTTCGTCTACTTTTTGGAATAAAATTGTTGGTCTATTAACAATTTGGAATAAAGATCTCTTAAAGTTAGCAAATTACCAAAGGTAGACTAACACAAAAGGTAACTCTCAAGATAATATATTGAACATGTGTATTTAGATTAAGCAAATGAACACATTTCACTGTCGGGCAAACACGGACTAAGAATTTACACTGCTCATCCAGTGTAAAAATAGTGAAAATTTGCGAAACTAACTAAACTTTTATAATTCAAAATTAAATAAAATGAAAGTATACATTTTTCTTTACTTACAAGTTCGAGCTTTACTTCGTAAAAGTTCATTTTAATTTATTGGAAATAAAACAATTCTTAACTTCAACAGGTTTTGTATTTCAACTTTATACGTATTTCAACGTGTTTACACGTCATTATCAAAAGCAAAATTAAAAGTAAACAGTTGGTGTTGCTATAGGAACAATAAATCTTCATAACTTGATCTTGGTTTTCCATATCTGCGTCCAGATGACTTGATTTCTCATTCCAAAACGTCTAATAACGGTGAATTTAAGAGATCAATTTGTTCATTCATTAAAGGTACAGATTTTAGGTGTTTGTAAACTTCAAATGCTTCTTGTATATCTAACTTACGTTTATCATCACAAAAATGTAAACATTTCATAGTGTTATTAGATGTCATGGAATGATTGTGTTCTAATAAGTGTTAAGCATAATTAGATTTATGTGGGTCTTTATATTTCTAACAACGTACGTCTTCCTAGTACCTAATATTTAAGTTTCTAATTGTTTGTCCTATATAAACCGAATTACAGTGCGAGCAATTTAATTTCTGATTTAATGCCAAAATATGGAATTGACGGATATTTAATTTTATGTGATGAAGTAGTTGGATAAATTTTCTGAATAGCTAATTTATAATTTTTTCTCTTTAATTAGTGTCTCAAAAAGTTGAGTATTATAACCATTATTGTATGCAATTTCTTTAATAATCGAAATTTCTCTATTATAACTAATTTTACCTAAAAGAACCGATAAAGCCCTGTGGACCTGTATGCTGTTAATTTATGTGTTTTATGATGACACGAATCGTGTGGTATTGTAATGTCTGTTTGTGTAGTTATTTTTGTAAACAGAATATTCCAGTTTATTACTTGAATTAATTATTATGTTTCAGTCTAAAAAGTTAATAGACCTATTTTGTTTAATTTCTATTGTGAATGTTATGTTTGGGTGCAAGCTGTTAATAAAAATCAAAAATTTATTGATTAACTCAAATGAACTATCAAAATATGCCAAAATGTCATAAACATAACGAAACCAAAATATAACTGTCTCAGAATAGTTTTCCCTTAAATTTAAGTTGATGACTTTACACCAAATATTGTCAATTTTAAGAAAATTGGCGACAATAAAAAAACAGGAAGTTAAAGGAGGAAAAGAAAGATAAACAGAAAAGCCCAAATTAGAGATAGCGTGGCTTAAAAAGTGAGGCTTCGAAATTGTATCGTAAGTTGTATAAAATCTAGATTGAGCGTTTGAAAAGATTTACTTTTACAGAAACTGTTTATTTATTTAAATCCCACAAAGCTGCTCTTCGACGTCGAATGTAAGATGAAAGGATTTGTATTAGTCGCACTTCTCGAGGCAATACTTAGTCTTACTTCCACAAAAATTGTATTTTCAGGTACGCGATTTCCCCCTGTTAACTTCTGCTGTGAACTGTTATAGGACTCAAAAATAAATTATGCGTCTAATTTACTTCTTTACGGGGTTTTGTTTTGTCTTTTACTAAATTTGATATGGTAGAAGTTGTACAGTTTCATCTCATTTGTTATATTATCCAACTTCTTGAAGCTCATCCCGCATAATATTAAATCGTTTTTCCGAAAAAGACAATTTGCTGCTCAAGCCTTCAAATGTTTATGGGAGCTATCAGAGATGGTGTGTGTCAGCAGAAGCGATATAGAGACCCACTTCATCCCAGATCCCCCAAATTTAAATCAATCACGTAATAGAGGAATTTCATTCTTGTGCACTTTGCGAAACTTTCAACGATTTTTCAGAATACGTGCTTTATGGGAAAAGTTAAGTGTTTTTCATAGTGCTACATACAACTTCAACCCTTTCTTCTTAAATGTTATAATTGTTTCAAACTTAAATTAATAATTTCTTATGGGGTACGTTCAACTTTCCGTGAAACTGTTTTATTTTATTCTCATATACAGGGTGGCCCATCGAAAACAAAACAGGCGTATTGTATGACATTGAACCTAATTTTTTTTAAAAACGCCCGACGGGTACAAATTAATTTGCAAGGGGGGCATGTAATATGGCTATTTCCGTTCGCCTATCTTCAACTCCGAAATTGGGGCGATTTACAACCTAAAAATTTTAAATGGTAAGGGGTATCAAAAGACATACCATTTGAAAGCCCGATGAATTTCCTTTACAGCAGTGTTTTTAGTTTTGGATTCCGAACATTAGTTCCCGAGAAAATGCAGCCCAAAGAAACAGTACTGCTCAAAATGCTGTCGCACATTCTGAAGCATATGTGGAGTGGTTAGACAACAATGAATGTGCTAATAGAACCGCCGAATTATTCAACCAGCAACATGCAGAGAAGCATGTAAATCGCAAATATGTCTTGGAGTTGGTGAGAAAATTTCGGGAAACCAGGTCTGTAGCAAACAAAAAGCAAAATGCTGAAAATTCGGTAAAAACAGAAGCGGTGGAAGTGGCGGTTCTGGGCCACGTTGTTGTCGATCCTACGTTGAGTACAAGGCAAATGGCTATTGTATCGGGTATTAATCGAATAACGATTCAACAATTTTTGAAACATCACAAGTTTCATCCCTACAAGATTCATTTGCTACAAGAACTCAATGAAGACGAATTTGACCGCCGTTTGTGAACGGGCGATAAATAATCCAATTTTTTTTTCAACGCCTGTTTTTCCGACGAATGCAGTTTTTTTCCCAAATGGTACAGTAAATCGCTATTGGTCAAATTCCAATCCGAGGATATTTCACGAAACACATGCACAATACCCCTAAAATTAAATTTTTGGACTGGCATTTTTGGTGAGCGTCTCGTTGGTCCTTTTTCCGTACCTGGTAGTTTAACTGAAAAGATGTACTTGGAATTGTTGCAAAGCAACATTGATTCGACGTTAACTTATATTATTATAGGGAATGATGATCAATACCTCGAAGATCATTTGGTGTTCAAACAGAACGGAGCTCCTCCTCAGAGGCGCTATTAAATGGCCCCCAAGGTCACCAGATTTATCTCCGCTCGATTTCTTTTTGTGGGGTCATTTAAACAGTAAAATTTACGCAACACAACCCGATTATTTACAGGATTTTCGACAACGTACAATCAACGAATGCCGTCTAATCACTCCAAAAATGCTCCAGAATGTGCGACGACGTCTTGAGCAGAACCTGTATTACTGTACGGGCGCTGGCGGTGCTCATTTCGAACACTTACTGCCTTGAAACTTTGGGTTGCATTTTTGCGGGAACTAATGCTCGGAATCCAGAAGGTAAAACACTGCTGTAAAGCAAATCCATCGGGCTTTCAAATGGTATGTCTTTTGATACCATTTGCCATTTAAAATTTTTAGGGTGGAAATCACCCCAATTTTGGGGTTAAAAATGAGCGAAGCCATACTACATGTCCACCTTGCAAATTAATTTGATCCGTACGGGCGTTTTTAGAAAAATTTTAGTGAAGTGTCACAAAACACGTCTGTTTTGTTTTCGGTGGGCCACCCTGTACAATGTATATTGTTAGTTTAGATAACTTTTGATTTTTCGCTATGCAGCTTTTAAATCAGTGCCCTTCGTGACTAATCTAAGATATTATCTGTCGAGTTTAGATGGTAAGATTTCCAATTTTCAACAATATTTCTCAACAGCGAGTCCGACGTCCACCAAAACTTCCAGTAAGTTTGCGAGTAACTCTGTCAATCCTTTAGATATAAAGGACGATGCTGAGGAAGGGGACAGTTGTGTCAGGTGAATTAGTACAGTAAATTATGAGACGCCCAGCTCTGCCAGCAGGACATTGAAGGATTACAGGCGAATCCGAGAAAATTGTTTAACTGATGGATTATTTTACTGCGCGTCGGTTGTCTTTCTGCAATATGTGTAGTTTTATTTTATTCCAGACGCGTTTATACGTCACTTCTAATTGGTTTTATTACAATTTAGTTAGTAAAATTAATATAAATAATAATATAATTTGATTATAAACCAAAATATTTAGTTAAAAATTTTTCCGAATTAATCAAAAAGTTATCTAACTTACATTTACCACCACAAAACAAGCTAGTTAGTTTTGAGGCTACTAATATGTTTTCCCAAATACCTCCTCAAGAGTGTATGTCTTTATTAAATAATTTTCTTATTAACAAAACTGTTGAATTAATAAAACGGACTGAGTTGATTCGATTATTTGAATATTGCACTAATCAAAATTATTTTACTTTTAATAATAAAATGTATTTCCAAAAAGATGGTTTACCCATGGGAAGTTCAATTTCACCTCTTTTAGCTAATATATTTATGGAAAATCTAGAAAATCAGGTATTCGAATCAAATCATTCTGAGAAAGTTATATTTTGGTTTCGTTATGTTGATGACATTTTAGCATGTTGTGAAAGCTCATGTGAATTAATTAATAAATTTTTAATTTTTGTTGACAGCTTGCATCCGAACATAAAATTTACACTAGAAACTGAACAAAATAAGTCCATTAACTATTTAGATTTAAACATAAAAATAAATTCAACTAATAAATTTGAGTACTTAGTTTACAGAAAACCTACACAAACAGACATTACAATACCACACGATTCTTGTCATCATAAAACACATAAATTATCAGCATACAGGTCCCTGATACAGAGAACTTTGACGGTTTCTTTAG
Source organism: Ctenicera cuprea (assembly GCA_958336395.1). Classification (NCBI taxonomy): domain Eukaryota; kingdom Metazoa; phylum Arthropoda; class Insecta; order Coleoptera; family Elateridae; genus Ctenicera; species Ctenicera cuprea. The sequence continues at coordinate 53,572,641 of OY284487.1, forward strand.
ATGAAATTAATTATAATAGATAAATTTCAATTATTAAACAAATTGCATACAGTAATGGTTATAATACTAAACTTATTGATACACTGATTAAAGAGAAAATTTATAAATTAGCAATTAAAAATTTATCCGAATACGCCAACTTAATCCGATACAATTAAATATGCCTCGATCCCATATTTTGGTGACAATTCAGAAAAAAACTGCTAAAATTTTAAACAAAACAAATAAATATAAAGTAAGTTTTAAAACAACTAGAAACATCTTAAACACTTTGTTTAATGCGAAATCAAAAACATACGATTTGCTAAAATCAGGCATTTACAAATTAAATTGTTCGCATTGTAATTCGGTTTACATAGGCCAGACAATTAGAAATTTTGATATTAGGTATAAAGAACACGTACGTTGTTACAAATACAAACACCCACATAAATCCAATTACGCTAAACACTTACTAGAACACAATCATTCAATGACGTCTAGTAACACCATAAAATGTTTACACTTTTGTGATGATAAACGTAAATTAGATATACTAGAAGCTTTCGAAATTCACAAACATTTAAAAACTGTACCGTTAATGAATGAGCAAATTGATCTCTTAAATTCTCCTCTACTGGACATTTTGGAATAAGAAATCAAGTCATCTGCAGACGATTACCGAGATCAAGTCACCACGTTCTATTGCTATAACAACACTAACTGTTTACTTTTTCATATAACCTTTGACAATGGCATGTAAACATGCCGAAATACGTATAATGTTAAAATAAATAAATGTTGTTAAAGTACTCAAGTATTTTATACACAAATAATCATTCAATATAAATCAGTTCAACTTTTACATTATAATACCTTATCTTTTACAACAGGTGACAACAATACAATTCCAATACTCAGTTTCGGACTATAACAAGACTTAAAAAGCGTAATTATTAATGGATACTGCAAAGTATATAGTTATCCTATTCTGTTTTATTCCATTTTAGCCACAAAACCGAACACAGTAGGTCACAGTAACAATAGCATGATTTATTTCAGATCGAACTGCTAGTTCGAGTTCCACCTTTTCGACTTGAAAAGCTCCAAATAAGTTGTATTCTAACGACGCGTTCGCTACTTCTTTTCTTGTGCCACGCAAATCCGGCACTTAGTCTTGGAGACTTTTTGTTATGCTAAATAGTTTACAAAACTCCATCGATCCTGGCGTATTCAGCTGCCTGTCCTTGTTGTTTTGTTTTTAAATATCTAAGAATTTCAGAGAAAATCTGAAAAATTAGATTCTCAATCTGCAAGCTTACAGAAAAACTAGTTTAGTAATTAGAACCCGATCCTGCATTTTAGTTTCAATAAAAAAAGCAACAAATAAACTACAACTTCGAAGTCACTTGAGAAATTAACTTGAAAAATTTCAAAAATACGAGTATTTTATATCATAATAACGCAAACAATTAATAAATTAGAGTACTAATGTATAGCCGCGCGCATTGCTAGGAGAAATAGTGAGCTATAGCTGAGACTAGACACGATGACTGTAAGAATGCAAATAGCTAAAAAATATCCCCCCCCCCTTTTACGCAATAAAATCAAACAAAATGTTTTTTTTTATTTTTAAGGAAAATAATAAAATGCGGGTTAAAAAAACTCTCTAAATATTATTACAATCAAATTTTACTACCATGTTATTTATGCAGTCTAAACACGAATTTTTCTATCATTCAGCTTTTTAACATCTGATCAGTTGTTCCAAAGATATACGAGAAGGAAAGAACACATTCACCGTCCAATAGGCTCATACTTTCTAAAAAACTTTCTTATGAGTTACGTGCAGCGAAAAACGTTTTTTGGTAAATATTAAAATCGAAAATTGTAGAAGACATACTCAAAAATACCTCCCCCCTTACTTTTGAAATAATTAAATATATAATTTGGTTTCAACAAATAACATTTAATCCCTTGTTACTTCAACTTTAACTAAGCCCCTTTAACTACGTCCCACGGGTTCTTATAAATTTCTTAAAAAAAAAATAATAATAATAATAAATACGTTGTGATGTTAGAAATGTTTTAAATACATTCAGCAGTAGTTGAGATTCTCAAATATGTGAAAAGTCTGCGAGTATGCACAAGTTTCCGTAAATTCGTTTCTTTCCGGAAATAATAATAATTTTCTTTTTATCTGTATGGATTAGACCCTGTATAGTGTATATAAGACGGTAGGAGCATAGTGTATAATATATAATGTATGACGTATGAGGTATCACGTATAACGTATGACCTATAATGTATGACGTACAACGTATGACCTATAACATATGACGTATAACGTATAACGTATGAAATATGACGTATAAGATATAACATATGACGTATAACGTACAACGTATGACCTATAACGTATGCCGTATCACGCATGACTTATAACGTATGACGTATGACCTATAACATATGACGTATAACGTATAACGTATGAAATATGACGTATGACACATAACATATGACGTATAACGTACGACGTATGACCTATAACGTATGACGTATAACGTAAAATGTATAATAAATAATGTATAATGTGTAATGTATAATGAATAATGGATAATGCATAATGTAAAATGTATAATATACATAATTAATAGCAAAACAGTTCAACAGAATGAATGTCCGCTTATTTGACGCATATTTGTATTCATTTATTTATTTTTACTCCGCATTTTATTTTAGTTCCTAGAAGTATTAACCCGGCGCCGACCAGGGCTTAATTTTAATACACAGCCATCTTAATCAAATATAGCAAAACCCGCGGGCTACGCTCCACGCTTTTTTTACAGTAACTTCTTTAAAAAATAAAGTATTTTAAATAATTTTGCCTATTTATAGGTTTAGGACTGTAATTTAAATTGTCACACCTAATTTTTCGTTTTATGCCTATTTTGGTACTCTTTTTATTCAAAGTTTCATGAAAATAAAAAATAAATTTCAACGCCATCAGTAATGCAACTTAAACAAATTTTTAAATAGAAACCCCGTTTCTCGAAGTCACTAAAGTAGGTCCTTAATTTTGTTTGCACACATTTTTGTTACAATACTGAACTCGATAGGTTTGAATTCCGAGCCTCTGTCCACAAAAACAAAAAGATAAGATAAAAAGTAAGTCAATATACAAAAGAAATTGTACCATGTTTAATAAATTTTTGACTCAGGATAAATATTTACTTAATGCAAACACAGATTTAGCTGGAGATTTCAGATATAGTATTAAACGAAGTAGGCTGAAAGGTTATAAACGTCGGAGTGTTTAGTCGCAGATGCAATGTGTACACGTGTAAGTTCCGATAGCAAATGAAGTAGTGATGAGGGATATTTTACTGCCGGTCTGACCTATGTTTCTCCGTGGAAGCGGTTTCCCGACTGAGCGTCCGGCCGTGCAAGGTCGGCGGCGCGCTACCGATTCAGAGGTTTGAGCAAAGTGGAAGGGTGGGCGTTTAATATATACATTAGAAAATCCGATATTGAGCTATAAGGCTCAATTATAGCAAGAAAATATTAGTTCTCTAAACAGAAGTCTGCCGGAAGCAAAAGAGATCTTATTACAAATTCGTGTTTCAAGGCCGCCGGGACATGTAGAACTAATCATCAAAGTATTTACAAACTATTTGGATCACATCACATCTTAAAGCACCCGATTCTTTTCAAAATTAACTTTATTGCGAAAACAATTGAACTTAACGACTTTCAACAAGGGTACCTTTTTTTGTAAATATTTATATAGACAACAAGATTTTAAATCAGTGGCGTACCTAGAATTTTTTGGCCTGGACGTAAAATCAATGAGAGGCCCCTTCCACACAATTGTTTCATGGTAGAAAGGTGTTCAAGGCGTTGTCAAGAAATTTCTTCCATGTGGCACCTTAAATTAAAACATTTTTGACCGGAAATATGCCACAGACTTTAAGAATTAACAGGACTTTTTCGTTTTTACCGGTAGCCCGAAATATTCGGGGCCCCATCCCCTTGTGACCACTGAAAGCTATGATGCCACTGTTTTAAATCAAATGTTAGAAAATTTTGAGTGGGTACAAAATACTTTACGAATTACGTCTAGCACCCCTTTCCATCACGCCGCTAATCAAACCCCTGTAAACGAAAACAAGTGAAAATGTTAATTACCAATAGCGAAAACGCCACACAAAATTAGAATTAATTTGTTTCATATATGGCGGAAATGGTGATTGAAGCATGTTTACACCGTTCGATCTGCGGGAGGTACTAACTCAATAAGGAACTATTTCCGGATCCATGCTTATATAAACTTTTCATTGTGGTTTGTAATCAACTATCTCTCTAAAATGTATTTACTATCTTTCTAGAAACACCCTGTAGTATAAAATTTGTTTAACTAAAAACTATTTCTATGTACAGGGTGGGCAACTAAGAATGGGCGCCGGCCATATCTCAGAAACCAATCATCGCACAAGTTTAGGAAAAAAAATACCTTGAGTAAAGTGACCCTGAAAAATTGCTGGAAAATATTTTCGAGTTTCTAAAATGGCCGCTAGGGGGCGTAACAGCCATGACCAAATATAAAATTAGGGTTTTCTCCGTATTTTGCTCAATTAAGTGGCATTGAAAATATATGCATCGTAATCCAGGGACAATTTCGAATCTTACTAGTTTTACAATTATTGTTCTATCTTTAAAAATAAAGTGGTGGGGGATGCCAAAATATATATTTTTTAAATGTCGTTTACTCCAATTAGCCTTAATGGAATTCAACAAACTTCGTCTCGTTACAAAGGGCTTTTCTTAGTCTATCGAGTGCGCTTTACGCTGTTTTCATTTGATTATTACCGTTGCCGCTAGAGGGCGTTATCTGACATGTCAACAAATACCGCGCTTTTTCTAAAGAAATTTAAATGGAATGGTATGTTTATTTTTACACGGTAAAATAGAGAATTAAAAGCTTAAGATGTCAGTGAAAACCGCAACTAGATAACTTTTGTCTAACAGTAGATATTAGCAAACAAAGTTGAAATTATGAATTATTATCAGATCTTGGCGACGGAATTTGCAAAGTAGCTGTTGAACACAAGTAATTTAAATTTTTTTTGAAAAAGCGCGACATTTGTTGACATGTCAGATAACGCCCTCTAGCGGCGACGGTAATAATCAAATGAAAACAGCGTAAAGCGCACTCGATAGACTAAGAAACGCCCTTTGTAACGAGACCAAGTTTGTTAAATTCCATTAAGGCTAATCGGAGTAAACGTCACTTAAAAAATATATTTTGGCATCCCCCCACCACTTTATTTTTAAAGATAGAACAAAAATTGTAAAACTAATAAGATCCTAAACTGTCCCTGGATTACGATGCATATATTTTCAATACCACTTAATTGAGCAAAATACGGAGAAAACCCTAATTTTATATTGGTCATGGCTGTTACGCCCCCTAGCGGCCATTTTAGAAACTCAAAAATATTTTCCAGCGATTTTTCAGGGTCACTTTACTCAAGGTATTTTTTTCCTAAACTTGTGCGATGATTGGTTTCCGAGATATGGCCGGCGCCCATTCTTAGTTGCCCACCCTGTACATAAAATTTTATTGGGGTACTTACTTTAAAGAATTTAAAAACATACAGGGTACATTATGAAAAAATTTTAAGAAACACTGACATATACAGAGTGGCCCAAAAAAAGTCTATAATTTAATTTTTTTTCAAATTCCAAATATTTTTGGAATGTGTTTGGGCCACTCTGTATGAAACACGCGGTATATTTAAAGTTTTATAGCCGTATTAAAATTAAAGAAGAATCAAAATTGCTAATCTGTTACTGTGGGTGGTAAAGTCGTTTAAGCAAAAATTCGGAAAAACAATAGATTGAGAATTCAGTCGTAAACTCTATCGAAATAACAAACGAAAATGATACCAAGACAGTTTAATAACGGTCGAAAAATAGATATGACTCGAGGACTGCTTTAGTTCTTTCGTTTTAACAACTTCGAAAAGTTATTTCCCTTATTCCAAGTTAATAAAAGTTTTCACTGGCGCATAAAATTAAGGTCAGAGAACAAGTGCATTTTAAATTAAAGTTATCCATAAGAAATGCAACGCCAACGCGGTTTCTGCTTCACTACCTCCGCCTTACTAACACGAGATTAAATGACCACAGCTGCAGGAAAATCTAAGAATACTTCGTAAGCGGGATCGCGTTCAAATTTATGCCCAAGAAAAGTGACAAGACGAAATTAAACTTAAGTTAACTCATTTAAACAAAGAAGAAATCAAGTTTTTGAATTTACCATAACGTAAGATTGGGTTATTTACAAAAAAATTCAAGGAAGTAATAATATACGTTGGAAAAATTTTATTATCAATTAATTTTATTGCTCCCGTTTAACCTGCAAGTCTAATTCAAAACTGTTTACAATATTTAAAGTAAAAAAATTAAATTTCTATCCAAAGATTTTGTGTGATCAATGCAATAAATCAAGATATGTTAGTCTGGATCTGACGTGCCTTTAGGCGCTACTTTCAGCAACTTATACGTTCTACAATGATTAGTAATTTAAGACCCATCAAATACCCTCTACATTTAAATAATTTAAAATGCCATGAAGCAAGAGCAAATATTGATATTATCTCCCTAAGGCAGCAATTCTGTGCTCCGAGAAAACGTGCATAACCGAGAAATCGAATTTTCTTGCACCATTTCCATTAGCTCTGACTGTACATTCAATCGCTTTGCAATTACAGCATGGAAATTTAAATCTTAGAAATTATTACGATCGAATTCCCTCCTATTTCGTTAGACCTACATAAAACGGGCGTTCAAAAACATTCCTGGTCAAGTAGGCTGGTGCGTGATTATAGTTATTTAAGTAACAAGGAATGTAAAGACGTAATAACATTCGAGGTAGGTAAATACGAGCCGAGGCGAAGCCGAGGCTTGTGGCCTGCCGAAAATGTTAATAGTTGATACATTCCGTGTTACTTATTAAATTTTTCACGCCACAGGTAGAAATTTAATCATATTTTTAAAAGTTCGTTTTGACTGCTGTCTTCGGAATTATTTTTTAAAAGCCCCATTTTTATTCTAAGCTGCCTGTGCTTGTTACCATATCAACGAACAGTTAAAATAAACACGAGAATTTTTTTCTCAAAAGTGTTTGAAATAAAATATTGGAATCTGTACCTTGTTGCTTTAATTATTATCCATTTTCATCTTTTGTAGCTATGGATGTATCGCCTGTTTACCTTGCTTGTAGCGTGAAAAAGTTATTGCATGGCCTAGGTTATTAAATAGTAGCATAACCCGTGGAATATGCCCCCGCTGTTTTTTGTTAATTTCATGACCGGCGTGCGCGTCTCGGTACTGAGCGCTGTTCAGTTCTGGAAAACAATTTAAATAAAGAAAAACCCCCTTGAAAAATATTCAAGAAAATAATCCCTGGAGTTTGATGTTGCAATGAGGTATCAGCAGATTGTGCTGAAATAATACAAACAACTCTTCTACACGAAGGGAGCATATTTCTATAACATATTGTAGCGGTCTACCGTACGAAGCAAAATGGTCTTTGTATAAAAGCCGGGTAAATATGTGGGTTGGAGTAGTAGGGACCCCTCGCCACTAAAAGTTGCGAACAGCGTAAAGGATCTGGATTTAATACAGGGTGTTAATGAATTGTAGGGACAAACTTCTAGCGCTTGCAAAACACAACAAAACAAACAACTTTTGTTAATAAATGTGTGGTCAAAAGTGTTTCCTTGAGAAAATAGAGCCTCTTAAAGATTCTTTAAGAAGTACCTGAAAATAGGCAACCCCAATTGCCTTTTCAATTATTTTGCGCAGGTCAGACGGAATTTTGAAAAAAAAAAACGATCTAGACATACATGCATTCAAATAACGTCAATTTTGACACAATTCGATATATTTGTGATATTTTTTTACTTTTCTTGCATTCGTTTCTTTCTGTGCCTTTTATAATTCGTTGTTTTCGTTCTGTTATTTGTTTGATAATTATTTTCTTCGTTATTTTCGTTCTGCGTTTGTATTTTTGTGATATGGCGAATTATACTTTTGCCGAACAGCATGACATGATGTTCGTGTATGGAGCTGCTTGGGGTAACGCACGCGAAGCTGCTCGCCTGTACCAAGAACATTCTCCGAATAGGAATCATCCATCGCACAAGACCTTTAGTGTAGTTTCACGTCGGCTGTGGGAGGAAGGTACATTCGTTGTCAACAGACACAACTGTTGAGCTACCAGAACAAGGCGAACGGTGGATTTTGAGGAAAACGTTTTGGAGCTCATGAAATTGGAGTGAACTATGTTTCAGTATGGGAGGTACTACATGAACAGCAGCTACATCCGTACCATCCACAGAAGGTACAAGCCATGGTTCAAGCAGATTTTCTCAGAAGGGTAGAATTTTGCGAGGAATTTCTGCGCCGGTGTAATGAGGATCCAGAATTCCAAGTAAACGTTCTGTTTAGTGAAGAGGCATCTTTTACGAAAGAAGGAATATTCAACAGTAGAAACAGCCACATTTGGGACGATGAAAAGTGGGAAAGAGGGCTTTATTTATCTTGTAGTAATTTCCGTCGTTATGGAAACAAATAGTAGGTAGTAAATTGAGTTGCCTACATTTAGGCGCTTCTTAAAGAATCTTTGAGAAGCTCTATCCCTGAAAGGAAACACTTTTGACCACACATTTATTAACAAAAGTTGTTTGCTTTGTTGTGTTTTGCGAGCCCTAGAATTTGTCCCTACACTTCATTATAGATGCTTCATACACAATTGTTTTGTTGCTACAGTTGACAGAGGTACACTCAGTCAAACGTGGTATTGTTAGCAAGTAGCAACGTAGTAGTTACTTCTTTGTTATTTTCGCTATTTCTATGCAATTGCACCAAACCCGTTATTTTTAGGAGAAACACACGAGTATCTTCAGTATCCTCTTCATTCTATTGTCTCAAAATAGTATACATGTTGGAGCACAACGCATTTATCATCGAATCCTATTTTCGTAATGGAACCAAGATCAATCCAATTTGAACGTGTTCAGTACAAAGCTGCTTGAAAGAATATTGCGTCGAATTTCTAGAAGCCGCGGTTTGTTATAAACAGTTTTAAGATACCCTGCCATAAATCGGTGAGTAAAACCGTTTCGGAACTCAGCAAACGTTGCCAGAAAGCGGGGTAGCGGACGACCAGCGTAACATACTGCAGAAATCATGGAAAATGAGCTCCATTCGTCGCTAATCATAACGAATAGATTTTTCTGTGTCACACAATGTTACGTCGAGACGTACACTTGTATCACCAGACTGCCAGTGGGTCAGAAACTGATGCCCTTTGATCCCTTATTTCTATAAATGGTTTCTAAAGACACTAAATAACGATTACGCTGCACTAAGCAAGAGTTTTTTTTATCCATGAAGCGTGGTTCTGAACAGAATTTGGTAACTCGGAAAATATGAGAGTTTGGAATACTGACAGTCCCCATATTGTCTTTGTTGAAGCGCCTCTTCATTTTAAAACGTTTGGCGTTTGGGCAGCCTTCAGTGGAAGAAGGGTAATTAAACCAATATTTTTTGAAAATAATAAAATATTTTGGAAATCGAACTTCTATATTAACGTTTTCATTTTAAGGTAACATCAATGCTGTAAGATATCAGTAGAAAATCTTATAACCATTTTTAAAGGAACTGCATGATGGCAAACCGCAACAGGGACATTTTCAGCAGGATGGAGCACAGTGCGCATTAAACGTTAGCTATGCTACAGGAATTCTTTGATGATCGAGTTATAAGCCGGATTGCAGCAAGACCCCGCGAAATCTTGCCACTTAACATAAAAGATTGATAAATTAAATGAAACTTGCATTAATTTTTCAATATTTTCATGTAGGATATTTTCAACATCTCTTGTGATACATGATATTACTATAGGTATTTTACTACGAGTACAAGCAATGACCTTTTTATAGTGAGGTTATGTACACAACAATAACATGAACTCTAAGAAACGCGTCAGGGAATTAAGCTATAGGTTGTTTGACTAGAAAACACTTGTTACAGAATTTCTAACCATACCATTAAAAACGGCATTCTTGGACCACGAAAGTTTACAAAATGCCCTAAAATAAAAGAATACTATCAAAATATTCCATAAATGCATAAAAAATATCCTAAACAAGATTGTTTTCTTAATAATAAGACTTCAAACCTTAAACATTCTAATAAAATTAAAATGCAAAAATTGTGACTTATAAAGTAATTATAGGTGAGATTACCTTGGAAGAAGTGAACAGTGCATCTTCATAGTTCAACATCATTTATGATGACGACTTATTATAACAATTTTCTAAAAGCCATGATTTTTATTACAACTCACCTTACAAATGCGATCTGATAACTTTTGATATTAAACCTTTCTAAATATAATGTATAACTTAATATTGCAAAATTGTTAAACAACAAAATTCTTAACAAACACCAAAGAATGTATTCATTTTAAAATTTTGAGCACAAAAACATTAGAGAAACCCGTTTACGACTGGAAAATGTCACGGATCTTCTGAACTTGTTTGTAAATAAACAAACCAAAAACGTAAAATTTTCAATAGTCTAGTATTATATTATGTAATTTCATAAATATGCATTAACACGTCTCATTAAACAAAACAGGAAATTTTAATTAATCTTTAGTATTATTAATAATATTTACTGTAACATTCGATTTCTCTTAGATTCTATCATTTCTACTTTCCCATACCTTCGGTATAGGATGTGTGGGTGAGTGACGCCTCTACAGGCGAAAGAACTGGACCGATTTTGATGAAATTTTAAATCAAGAGGTATATCGAAAATTGTAGTTCTAGTAAAGCTTTTCAAAAAAATCCAAAACCGGAAACAAGTTAGACATGTTTTTTTTGTAGCGGTTTTTTCAAAACAAAATTTTTAAAATATAAGCACGGAATCTGAGAGAAAAACTTAAGGCAAATGGAAACTTTTTTTACCGAACTCTCTAGCTTCAAAATAGCGGCCGCTACAGCTTTTTGAAAATCTCGACCATTTACTCAAAAGATCGGGATCAGCCCACTTGTTTGAGAGTTCTTCCTAGGTAGTATACGATGAAATAAAATTAATTCCAAAAATCCGAAAAATATCGCAATGGCGCTCCTTTAAAATTTCGAAAATTTTCAACAAAAAATTTCTCAAAAACTGTCTACACGTTTTTTTAAACTATCTGGGCCGATAAAGCTTGCATTGAACTACAAATTTGTTCTTTACTTATCTCCCAAATTTTACTCTGACGCCTTCTAAAAATTTTTGAAAAGTTTGAAATTCATTAATTAATTATTTATTCAAAAACGCAAACGCCGATCGTTATAAACTTTTATCAGTTCGATAGACTATTTGAAGTACTTTATTAGGTTTTGCTGAAATTTTCAACTGTTAAAAAACTAAGAAAAAAAAACGATACTTTTTATTATCAACAACGCATTTTCTAGCATTTAGATTCTAACTACGCCTATGAATTAGTTCTAGTTGAAAAATATATTTTCCATTCTTTGCATATTTTTGATAACTTCCCAAATAAAGCTAATATAGCCATTTTTGTCCGATATCCCAAGCGGAATCTGTAGTCCGGCTACAGGCACGCCGGCGGGCGCTTACTTTGCTTTGGTGCAGGTAGTCGCTGCTTCTATGGGTAGAGTTACGGTACGGAAACCAATTGAACAGGCTATGGCAAATTCAAGTTCCCGCTGCTTGTTTTCTTAGAAATCTAATACTCGCTGAACTGTACAAAGTTATAATTATTAAAAGTTACACTTTTGCAAATACGGCAACGGTAAGTATTAGTATCTAGTATTGGCTGCAATTGTTTTTGAAAGCTTTAATTTCACTGTGGCGCTTTCTATGAATTGGATGGATGGAATGGAAACTTATAATTAAAAAATTTACACTTTTGCAAATACGATAAGTTTTAGCATGGGAAAATCCGCTCGAAGTCCACACTTCAGCTTTTTTAAAATTGTGCTTTTAATAAAATGGTTCCACAGAATCACGCCAGGGTCTGTTTATATAGGCTCATTTTTTTATTTTGACGTTTACAGTTACATTAAAATACGACAAACCATACTGAAGATATAAAAAACCATATAAACACACAGACCTTTCTATTAAAACGTCCAAACTTGTTTTTAGCGATATTAGTATTATCCACGAAACTTTTGGACGAAACTATAGCCGGTCAAGATATAACAATCATTAAGTTTTAGCGAAACATTCCATGAGTGGTCATGCACGACGTGCTTTGGGTTTGGTGCGCGGTTCTCTGCCAAGAACTTATAAAAAAGAATTACAAACATACCGGGTGTACACGAAACATGGCTCACCTCCTTTTTTATATTTATTATTTTAATTAAATTCGACGATCACTAAACTGAAAATGTGTGGTATACAGGCAGGTCCAAATCAGGAAATGGAAGAGGTTGAGGCATTTACAAACCGGAACCAGGCAACGCGATAAGCATAAACCTGAGGAGTTACGCAACAATGTTCCAGAAAGAAGATACTGCGATTATTACTTGTGTTCAAATGACGATGCGGAAGGCCCACCAAAACAGGACCATCGACACCATGAAGGGCAGCGAGTTGGCACTTAAGCACTGATGTCATACTAATTTATTTCAAAATTGGTGCTCGATTACCATTCGTGTTTTGGTAAAACTGGTAGAACAGGACCTTTCTAATGTGGGTGTCAGGCCACCAAACAGTATATGGTAAGTCACACTGAATAGCCGAAGGCTCCGTGTTTTTTTAAGTGGCAGCACCTGCCATAAGCATAAAAAAAAAGGGATTGAAATATGCTCAATCAAAAACTAACTACAAGTACGACAGCATGCTGCGAGCACACGTTACCACTGGTTACAGAGTCACTTGTGAAGAGGCTATTATAGCCAACCTCGTTTTATTTAACGTGGCATAACCTAGCAAGAGCCTTAATACGCCACGTCCCTCTTTGGGCCGCAAGTTAGCAACGGTTCAACAGGGACAAACTACCAGTCGTGACGCAGCTCACTCGTCGAGCCACACCAAGACGACCCTAGCCTGCATATGCTTAAAACTGCCACCGCGAGCCCTATACCGTGACCAAGACAGGAGCTGCTATTCCCCCGCGGGCTCGGACTTGGTCCCCGTGGTACCAGTCGATAAAGCCACTCATTGGACTTTTCGGAACAGCCAAAGCTGCCACTACTAGTTTGGCTACTCGCAGTATCCTGTACTGGTCAACTACGCACCGCCCAGAGTGATAACAAAAATCTTAAGAATTGGCCAAGACTAGTGCAAATGAATGAAAAGGAATTCCAAGAAGTGCCATGGTTCTCTCATCTAGGGTCATGGGTCACAAATACATTACAACAATAAAATTGATAGTATTGAATTATATACCACGCTACAAGCAGGAAGCATAAGTGTGCACGCAAATAATAAACCATTGAGCTTTAAATTACTAAATAAGAATGCAAAATTGAAAGTGACATACGCGAGTGAAACGTGGTGTCTAAATATGAAGGATTGTTATCAGTGATGGGACATTTATAACGAAAATAGTCGAACCATTCGATTTCGAAATCATTCGAATGATTACACGTTTTTAAAATTTTCGTGGTTGTCTGCTCCGGAAGAAAAAGTTGACGCGGTAGCCATTACTATATCACTTTCAAATTCACAATGCGAATGCATGATAATAAGTCGTAGTATCCTGATAAGAATGCAGACAGTATTCGCTTAGAATGAATAAAGACGGCGTTCTTATCCGAGCAAACACGGAGATAACGAGAATATTTACCTCGTATTTGTCGAGCGACCCGAGGAAAGACGATGAGAAGCGGAGAGCATTTTCACCAATTTTTTCGCGAAAATACATCAAAATCATGCAATTATTAAATTCATTCGAATGGCAATAATTCGATTATAAAAATCATTCGGTTATGCCCATCACTTATTGTAATCAGTTAAGTTCTTTCGAAAAAAAAACTACGCGAAGAATCTTTGGTCCCATTAGAGCAGAAAATGGAGAATAGAGACCAAAAAATAAATCACGAACTAGATAAATTAATAAAAATTGAAGACATAATGTGGTTTATCACATTACAGAGGCTACGATGGTTCGGACACATCTTCAGATTGGATGCAAGTAGATCAACCAGGGTGATAACCGTTAGGAAACCAATGGCGGACAGGAATAGAAGGAGGCCACAAAAGAGATGGGGGGGAAGAGGGTGTCCGAGCAGATTTATGCGAGACGAGAGTCAAAAATTGGAAAGCCGCAATACGAGATTTGAAAGAATGGAGAAAAATATCGAATAGGCCAAAGCCCATAGAAGGCTGTAGAATGTAAAGCCAATGGAAGTAAGAAGTAAGAATTGTATATTAGGGGATATTGAATGTCCTAATTTCAGATAAATATTCATTCTTTCTAGCTTTAAGACCTACAAAATACAGGGCGTTTTTCTCCCACAGGTTTGTTAACATTTCTAAGAACTTGAATTTGGAAATACTAAAAATACCTACTGTTTAAAAAATTTAATTTGCGTTCTATCTGTACAACTCTAGTAGAACTTTTAAATTTTTATTAAATAATCTTATTCATTCGATGATTGACTCTGTCCTTTAAACACAAAAGCTTAAGCTTAAGAAGATCCCATCCGATCAAATGTTTTCAGCGAATAGATCAAATAGCATAATAAGTAAAAAACAAGAATTTTTTAGCAAACTTATAAAAAAATATTACAACTAAAAACGTTTAAAATTTTTTAATATGCACTGTGTCCATAAAGTAACCCCCCCCCCTAACTAACTTTTGAACGACTTAATATTTTACTACAAAATTTGGTGTGCTTTAATAAGAAATTAAATACCATTTTTTAGCTCATAATTAAATAAGGTATCATTCAAAATGGCGGCTGGGCGCCATTTTGAATTTTTTTTTAAATAGAGAGGGAGGTCGAGTGACACCTCATTTGAAAGGTCTTTTAGTTCTGCGTCTGATCCTAGAGTTTCAAAGAAAAATATTTAGCCATAACAAAATGACAAACGTTTGAAGTAAAGAAGTCTATTAAAAAAAACTAAGAATTAAAGCAAAAAGAAATTAAATTAAGTGTTCGAAATGTTCACCATTCACTTCCTGGCACATAATAAGTAAAATGTAAGGCAGGAATGTCATAACCGACTTTTTATGTGCCAAGAAGTGAATGGTGAACATTTCGAACACGTAATTTCATTTGTTTTTGCTTTAATTCTTAGTTTTTTTTAATAGACTTCTTTACTTCAAACGTTTGTCATTTTGTTATGGCTAAATATTTTTCTTTGAAACTCTAGGATCACACGCAGAACCAAAAGACCTTTCAAATGAGGTGCCACTCGACCCCCCTTTCCATTTAAAAAAAAATTTCAAAATGGCGCCCAGCCGCCATTTTGAATGATACCTTATTTAATTATGAGCTAAAAAATGGTATTTAATTTCCCATTAAAGCACACCAAATTTTTTAGTAAAATATTAAGTCGTTCAAAAGTTAGTTAGGGGGAGAGGTTACTTTATGGACACAGTGTATAATATTAATTAACTTCTTGGTTGTCACAAAGGTTTCTACAATTTCTGATAAAATGAGTCAAATCATAAGGATGTACGAATTTAAAAACAACAGCTGATTACCTTGAGGAAAGCAAATTACTGCATCCTCGAAGGTAGTTTAATAAATAATTACTATTCATAGTTAATGCCATAATAAATGAATAAAAAAGTTGGTAGTCACGGGTTTTCAGCAAACCTTTCGTTCACCTTTTAAACGTGTTTTAACAAATTCTCAGTTTGAGTGTCGTTTTTGAATGCGAGAGAGTAACAACAGCTCTTAAAATGTACATCATATTTTTACTTCTAATTATCACGTTAAATTTACAATTTTCATTATTAAAACCCTTTCATCTTTATAATAATGACGTGATATACAAAAACAAACTTGATGGCAAGGGAAATTACGAATTTGAGTAAGTAACCTAATGTTAAATAATAATTAGTCTTTTTACATAAGATAAATTTCTTTTGGCACGTATATTTTAAAATATTTTTTATAAATAGAATAAGTACACATTAACACAATTGCTTTCAAAATTTAAAAAAATATTATTTATTTAAAAAATTCCTTTTATGTAATAAAAATTATTACAAAATGTATTTCGCGTAAATCAAGTAATATTAATCGGAAATTCTGATATTAATGTTTTAGCTATAAAACCCAGGCAAGGAGAATTGAGGATTACATAACGAGAAACGAAACAGGCAAAATTGAAAAGACAGATTCAGGTGAAGAGGTATTACGAGTAAAAGGAAGCTACGAGTTTCATCCAGTATGTGACGAAGGAATTAAAGTTTATTACACGGCCGATGAAAATGGATTTAAAGCTCGGATAGTACAATCTTCAAACAAAAAATATACAAAGATGGACGGAATAATAGTTGGTGTTATGTCCGTGTGCCCAGTTGTAGGCATAGCCCCAATTGGAGGAGCTTGCTTAGCTAGTTTGCAAGGAGCATGTGCAGGAAAATAAAAATAATTTTATTTAAATAAGAATTTCAATAGCGGCACTATTTACATTAATTTGTGGTTTGTATGAACAAAATTGTAAGCTTTTGTATAATTATTAAACTGTACACAACATGAATTTGTTTATTTATTTATTGAATAAAATTGTTTATAAATTTGAATATTTTTATAAACTACAACGAAATCGTCGGTACTCTACATGTTTTATTTGTTTTTTCTACGCTTTACTTTTCGTGTTCTCATATGGCATGAACAATATTGCACAAAAAGAAAATTTTGTAAAACCTGAATGATTTTAACGAACGCAAAATTGTCACATAAAAAGCAAAGTTTTGTGCAGTATAATTTTAATAACCATTAATTTCCGAAAAGTATTGAACGAACAAAATTAATATCAACATTTTTAGAATATAAAATTTACGGAATTAGTCGTAAAAGTTTTATTACATTAGGAAATGATGAAATATTACAGCTAAAGCAGGAAACACTAAAGAAAATAAGATAGCATCGCTAATTTTAGAAGAAATAACCAAATACCACACAGGATAATTAAACAGTTACACCTTGAGAGATGTGAAGAATTTCATCGCACGGTTTCTGAATAATCAAAACTATTAATAGCGTCTGTCACATTTCAAAACAATCTATTAACAACTCTCACGTTTCTTCAAGAAAATGTCTTCCACTATTCAATATATAAACTTCAACAAATTAGTAATTTGCAGTGAAATTTAATAGAAATAATTTAAACAGTTTCTACACATAATTATCTAATATTTAATCGTAGGAAAAGTTGTTTAATACATTACTAGAATACCAGGGTTAAATCATGTCCAGACAATAGTCAACATCATTTTTATTAAACCAGTTGGATCTACCACATGATATAATAGCCAACTAGCCGAACCCGCAACCTTCGCCTCACGCTGTTTTGATGTAAGACACGAAGGCGCGTGTTGCGCTGCCATACGTAATTGCTACATGAATATTCGCTCTAAATAATAAATACGCCATTTCAAGATGTCCGTCGTCGTGTTATGGTGAGACAGTTAGAGATATATCATATAGATTCCTGCCAGGCGGCAGTGGGTTGGTCCGTTGAACTGAGATATGGTAATGCGGAGGTTGGGAGTTCAAATCCCCGCCAAGGTATGGGTGTTTTTCGTCTTGTGCATGATTATATGACCGGCGCAGCTGGTGTTCCCAATAAAAAAGGTAAAATGGCCACTTGCATTTTGCGGTTAAGCAAATAACAGGATTATTTATATTCTTAATTACTGTGTTAAACTTAGAATGTTGGTTACCCAAACCTTACCAATTTCAGAATAAGCATTTGAATTACTACCAGAACATGCAACAAAATCCATCTTAATTTACTGCACACACTAAAGAATTTAAAGTTTACTTAATACCAAGAACATTTTATGCAAATTAGATTTATTAGTCAAATAAATAATTGTTTGAAAAATTCATTTTTATAAGTAATTTTTAATTGACCCATATTTAATACTCCCATAACTTTAAGTACACAACTGCATTTATTCAGAATGCAGTCATTCATTTAGGTCGTTTAAATATGGAAAAATATCAGTAAAAAACATTAATTTCAAAATTTGTTTGGTGTGTGCTATCTGAATTTTTACCGCGAATAATGTAGCGGACCTCCGTACACAGAAATTTGTTTCCTCTGTAATGGACGCGCAAAAATGTTGCTTGTAGTAGCGTGACTAATGACTACAAGTTGAGACAAGTGGAAGGGATCCGGATTTACTATATAGATGTCGACAAGGTCACATTCTTGACGTTGATACTAACAGACCGACTACCGACGGTAGGTGGTGCGTAGCTGACCAATACTGGAACTACGAGTAGCCTATACAGGAAGGGCAGTTTCGGCTATTCCGAAAAGTCCACCCAGTGACTTTCTGGACTGGTACCATGAAGACCAAGCCTGCGTTACAGCTCGGGTACTGATCTGCAGAATCAGTAGAGAATTAGGTAGTCTCCCCTCATCAGTGGGAACTGGAATTCGCAGCCTAATATCGTACTGGTAGCGGGTTCTCGTTTCACTATCTGCAAGAGCGTAACTCAATCGGGTCACAAGCCGGAGCTCACAGTAAACAAAAGAGCTGACCAAAATAGCCTCCTTATTGAAGCATGCTGTGGAGTGGCACTTCTAACTATTTTAAACACAACTTGTTTGTTATCCACATCAATTCCCTGTGTTGCTTATATTAAAGCTTGAAATGATGTACAGTTAAGAGCAAAAGTTGTTTAGAATAAGCTAACAAACATAAAGATGCTGTTTTATTTGATAATTTTAAATGCTTTTTTCAACGACGAACAAATTTTTGCAGACCCTCTTTTGTACGTCTAATTGCTGATAGTAGCGGAAAGTAGTAATTTCTGATTTCCTGATTTTTGAGTGCAGTAATTGTTACACGGGGCCTTATTACATTACCCCATTGGTAAAATTATTCAACTACAACATAAAATACTGTACTTGTTAAAGTAGACAGTATATAGGACGGGGTAAAATATATTGCCTCATATTGTCAATAAATGGTGTATTGTAATCAAAAACAAAAATGGCGAACGGGCAGGACGTTAGTGCTAGTTTGTGCGGTGTATGTGGGTCAAACACTGTGAAACTACGTGTCAAATGTGCTTTATGCAACGTATACTATCATAATAGTTGCGTGAGTAAACTAAAATCCGCGAAAGTGACTACCGAAAAGGATACAATCCTGTGCTGTGAAAAACCATGTAATAAAACCGAAGAAAATATAGCGCCCATTGCTGATGTAACATGTGGTGGGTCTCCGCAGCTAGATTCTAAATCTGAGAACAAACTACTAAAAGAAATTATAGAAATCAAAAATGAATTAATTGATGAACTTAAAGAAAAGGTGGTTTTACTAAAAGAAAAAATACTATTTCTGGAACGCAATGCGTTTTCACATAATACACTAAATGCAAATGCAAACGCCATCTCTGTAAAAGCAAAACAAGACAGTGATAGGAAACAACTCCATAATAAATACATACAAAATCATCAACATGCGGCCGCGATATCTACACATGCACACCTTGGCCTAACTGCTAAGAATAAAAACTCGCAACAACATAAAACAGGGTCAATGCATATCAATCAGGTAAATGAACTCTCCAAACAATCTGCAGCAAACAAAGTCACCAAAAAGCAAGTTGCTACCGATGTCTTGGAAGCTATGACAAAAACCAAACTGCAAGAAATAATTCAATTAGGCTCACTTGATGATACAAAAGATAACAAAGACTGGATTGATGTTAGAGGAAAAGTGGCAGATAGAAACAAAAACAAAAACAATAACATCCCACAAAAAATAATAGGTACAAGACAGGAGGATGATCAAAAGTTTAAGGCCATCCAAAGCGAACGACGTATCTGGGTGCATGTGTCCAGGTTCCATCCCGATCTACCTGAGAAGGAACTGCAAGACCATCTAAATATAAAATTTAATCGGCTGACTTTATTTGTGAAAAGATAAACCAAAGTGATCGAAATTATACAAGTAGTTCATTCAAGGTTGGTGCGCATGAATCCTTAAAGGATACCATATACTGTGAGAATACATGGGCTACCGGCATTGTTGTCCGTAGATATAATTTTTTTCGATCGATGCGCAGGTAATAAAACCTGCAGCGTAAAAGGTAAAAAGCAACTACCCAACGAAATTAAAATAGGACATGTTAATGTACAAAGTGTATGCAACAAAGTGGACATTCTCGACTACTTCGTAGATAACGAAAAGCTAGATATAGTCTGTATTTCGGAGCATTGGGTAAAAGCCAATCAAATCGATTACCTATCACTAACAAATCATAACTTAATAGCTAAATGGTGTAGGATGGAGCGTGAACATGGTGGTGTCGCTATCCTTGCTAATACATCAGAAAGAACGGATTATCAAATAAGAAGTGTAGATTGGGTAAACAGGTATGCATCTGAAATTAATATTGAATTGTGTGGGGCTGTGCTATGCCATAGGGATATAAAAATATGTGTTTTGACAATTTATCGACCTCCACTAGGTGATATAAATCTATTTTTCATAAACCTAACATCGTGCTTGAACAAGGTAAGCAGCTCGTACAAGTATATCGTAATATGCGGTGATCTCAACATTGATTACCTTAAAAATAACGAACACAAAAAAATGTTGTGTGATTTATTTAACTCTTTTAAAATAACGCTCAGTATAAGTGAACCTACACGTGTGCATGTAAATGCCAATGGCAATATTTCGAAATCGGCAATTGACTACATGGCAACGAATATAATCAAAGCAAACGTAAGTGCATATGTGATTGATCCCTGTATTGCAGACCATTACGCGCAAATTATCTGTATAAAAACCTCTGCAGCTGAGGTTACCACGGAAAATATAGGCAAAACAGTTTATAAACGAAACTTCACTATAGCAAACATGATCGATTTTAATAATCTGCTACAAAACAGTGACTGGAGTAATGTGTATGATGCTGATTGTACAAACGCAGCATTTAACAATTTTTTCGATACTATTAAATATTGTCTAGATGTTACATGTCCGCTAGTGCGCCGGAGTGCTAGTAAATTGGAATTATATAATGCCAAAAATTGGGTAACACAAAACATAAAAAAGCAAAGTATGGAACTGAAAGAACTATTTACTCTAGTTCGTAATTCTGAAAATCCTGACTTACTTAATATTTATAAATCTAAAAAACGTCAATTAAACCGTGACGTCAAAACAGCTAAAAGCAACTATTTTAGTAATAGAATAACTAATGCTACAAACACAGCCAAAGAAATTTGGAATATTGTTAATCTAAGATTAGGCCGTGGAAAAACCACTAACGGGAAAATTAGTCTAAACATCATGAACTCTCTGACCGATAATCCGGTTGAAGTCTCTGAGCATTTAGCTGAATTTTTCGCTTCAACTGCACGTAAAAAACTGCAAGATCATTTCAGTAACAAGTTATCGGCTAGTTGTACTATCTGTAAATCGGCTCAAACAACCGCTTTCATTGAACCCGTGGCGCCCAATGAAATAGAAACGATTATTAGATCTTTAAAAAATAAAAATTCTACTGGACTGGACGGCATACCAACAAATGTTGTAAAAAGTTCTTTGGAATATATAATTGAACCATTAACCGACGTGATCAACAGGTCTATTAGCAACGGTGAATTTCCGGAACTACTAAAAAAAGCCTGCGTTGTACCGGTTTTTAAAAAAGGTGACACACATGACCACACTAATTATAGACCGATTTCGCTGTTGAGTGTGTTTTCAAAAATCGTTGAAAAAGTATTAAATGAGCGATTATTAGCATATTTAAACAAAAATACTATACTGGCGAACAATCAGCACGGTTTCCGTTCTGGTCGTTCAATTGAGACTGCTAATGTTGATCTCTTGCAGTATATTCACGATGAACTAGATAGTGATCACCATGTGATGGCTTTTTTCTTCGATCTTACTGCTGCGTTTGATACTTTGCAGTTACCATTTATAGCGAGTAAATTAACTAACATAGGCATTAGAGGAATTACTCTTGACTGGATTATGTCTTATCTAACCAACAGATCACTGCGAGTACAAATCGACCATACTTATTCAGATGAGCATCTGACACAGATCTGGGAGTACCGCAGGGTTCAGTGATAGGTCCCCTTATATTCATGCTGTTCGTTAACGACCTTCCTCTAGCAATAACAAAAGGAAAACTTGTTATGTTCGCTGACGATACGTCCATTGCTATTTCAGCCACAACGATTAATGAACTTCAGACATCGGCAACGGCTGTGTGCAACGATTTTAAAAACTGGTGTGATAAGAACATGCTGATACTGAACACTATCAAGACAGAGTGCGTATACTTTTTTAAAAAGTTAAAACCGGAACCACTTCAGCTAAATATCACTATCAACAACGTAGGTATCTGTTTCGCAAATAAGGTTAAGTTCCTAGGATCTACACTGGATGAAAATTTAAAATGGGATCACCAAATAGACAGCGTGTGTGCTAAAGTCAGTAAAGCCTATTACGCTATGCGTCAACTAAAAAGTGTGCTAGATACTGAAGCTCTCCTAAATATTTATTACGGCCTTGCTTATTCCCACATGTCCCTAAATATTGTAGCTTGGGGGCAGGCAAGTAATGTAAACCGTGTCTTCATTTTACAAAAAAGACTGATTAGATTAATATTTAATATTAACCCTAGAGACACCTGTAAAACACACTTTATAAATCATAGAATATTGACTCTACACGGCATCTATGTTTATAATCTCATGAAAATGATAAGGCAAAATTTAAATAATCTTGTAACTAACGCTGATATTCACAAATATGAAACTAGAGAAGGTGGCCGTTTGCGTATTGGGCGTTATCACACAGCTCTGCATGAAAAATCTCCCCTACATGCTGGGAAAATAATCTACAACAAACTGCCAGATGACATCAAGGAAGCTAGGTCATATAGCATTTTTAATTTAAAATTAAAGAACTACCTCACTGAAAAGGCGCTATATAGCTTAAAGGAAGTATAGTAGTTAAATGTAATGTATATGTAATAGGCTGTAATTTGCCTTAAAGTTTAAATGTGTAAATTTATTTGTGTTATTTGTGTTATTAAATTGCAAGTTATTGTATATGTATGTGCAATTATGTAATATAGCTATGCTGTATTTGACACTTCACATCTGCTTACCTTCGCAGCAACGTGAATAAAGTTATCTTATCTTATCTTATCTTATCTTATGTAGTAACTTTTGTAATTATAAGAAATTTGTCTTGATCTTAGGCGATAACAATAACAAACGTTGGTGTAATAGTTGGCTTGCCAAATTTGTACTTGCAATAAACTATGGTTTCACATTTAAAAACATTTTGTTGTTTGTGATCACTAGTCTAGTATTTGGTCAGTATTTAAATTACGGGGCAATCAATTAATAATAAGTCATGGCATATGCGACGCTCTTTTCCCCAGTTGCCTATTTGGCAACTCTGTAGTCCGGTAGTTAACTTGTATTTTGTTGTGGGCGGGATTATACGGCTGCTTATGCGTATAATCGCTGGGAAATTCTCGGGCGCCAGATTTTATATGGAGTTTACTCTCCAGAACGGCTTCGCTGTAACAGAACGGCTTAGCGAAGACCTGGGTAACTGCAGTTGAAGATGTCGGTCTCCAGGGGTCTGTTTGATGGAATGACAGCCTGCAGGTTCTTGAAGCAGCTCTATTTAACTCGGATATATTCAACAAGTCAAGTAAAACAACGTAGAATGGTTTAAATACGTCTATTACATAATATCCAATCCAAATTAATAATATACAAGCAAAGCGGATAATATTAAGCAAAAATACGGTAGCAAATACGGTAGCAAATACGGTAGCAAATACAGTAGCAAATACGGTAGCAAATACGGTAGCAAATACGGTAGCAAAACAGTAGCAAATACGGTAGCAAAACAGTAGCAAATAAGGTAGCAATACAGTAGCCATACGGTAGCAATACATACATACGGTAGCCAATAGGTAGAGAAGTGCAACCTCAGGAAATGTTGCGCATAAGGTGCACTCCGGAAAATAAAAGAGTCAGAGAGAGAAGAGGAAACTTTGCCCAGGAATTGTTTCGCGTAGGCGAGTTAGAGAAGTGCAACCTCAGGAAATGTTGCGCATAAGGTGCACTTCGGAAAACACAGTTTACAAATATACAAGAGAGAGAGAGAGAGCAATATTTGACGTTACTAGTAATGGTGTCAAAACACAGCTTGCTTACCCCAATATCCTGGATGCGGTGGTCGGTTACCTCGGTCGGAGCACTGGTGACTTGTAGAAGTGGCTGGACTGGTACTGGGCTGTAACATCGGCGAACTGAACTCGAAAATTCAAAATTTTGAATTTATAGCCGGTCGGTATGCGCCCGAAATCGAAGCGCATCCCCACTCTACGAGAGCGGGGTTGACATAGCATCTCTGCGGCTCGATCCGTGGAGACGCGGTTATCTGATTTCCGGCCGTAAATGAAATGTTTTGAAATCAAATATACATTAAAATTACAATTTTAAAATACTGAAACGGTTGTTAAATTACGGAAATTTGCACATAGTGAATACAAAGCATTAACCAACGGAATACTACTTATTTTAAATATAAAAATAAACCCTTAACGGTAACATAATATTGTAAACGGAAAACGGCATATAAACTAAATGTAAAAATTAAACAATTCTTGTAAACTCAATGCAAATTAAATCAAAATTAGTAACGATTCGTTACACACCCCTCCTTCTTCGGAAAGAAAAGGATTTATCCTTTTCGGCACAAAACAAAATTAACGGATATTGTTGAAACTAAAACTCACGGAACGAAATTTTTAACGTGGAACCCTTGTTCATCTCACTCGATAATGTTGCACTGCACACCCCGGTCACAACACCTGGTGATGCTGGTCGACGGTGGTGACGGTTTCGGTCCCCTCGGAATACACGAGCATGTCCTGGACATCTTCCCTATCAGTCCACAGCCGGAGCTGAACAGAAAAGCTTCGTCGTTGAATCGAGTGGGGGTCGGAGCGGTTTCCATACTCGGGGAAGGAGTAATGTCGGTAATAATGTCGTTTAAAACATCGGTTGCGGTTTCGGTGGCCTTATCGGTAAATGGTCTATCTTGGAAATTCGGTACAGGTTATACATGGGCCGGTTTAAGATCTTTAATATGAACGCGAGGAACACGTTTTCCGGTTATACCTTTTAATTGGTATACCACGGGTGAAAGAACTTTGGTAACGGTATAAGGACCGGAATATTTCGGAGCTAACTTGGCCGCAAATCCTTGAGCTGCGGAAGATAGGTGATGTTCTTTCTTCATCACTTTGTCACCCACATGGCACTTCCAATCTCTTCGGCGTAGGTTGTAATGGTGCCCCTGGGTAGTAAATGCTCTTGCTAGGTTAACTCGCACTAGCTCGAACACTTCTTGTAACTTCTTTATTCGGGTCTGATGGGTTTCTGGAATGGTATCATCGTCAGGTTCGTTATCTTCGGTCGGATCCTCTGCCCCTCGTCTGAGAGTGTTCGGTAGCTCCAACTCTCTTCCAAAGTTGAGGAATGCGGGAGAAAAACCACTGGATTCATTTGGTGCGGTATTTATGGCTAGCATAAATTCAGATAAATGCTGATCCCATTTACGGTGATTACCTTCACAATACTGAGCAATCATGGTCTTCAGCGTTTTGTTGGTCCTTTCAACGGGGTTAGCTTGCGGTGTATACGGTGGTGTAAATCGGTGGCTGATGCCAAAATCTATAAGAAGCTGACTGAAGGTACGGCTATTATACTGAGTTCCATTATCGGTAATGACGGTTTTCGGAGTTCCAAATCGGGTTATAATATCCTCAAAAAGAGCTTTACTTACGGCTTGAGCGGTAGCTGTACGGATCGCTCTGCACTGCACCCACTTAGTGAACCTATCTTGAAATACGGCAAGGTAACAATTACCCTTAGAAGATCTTGGTAGTGGTCCAACTAGATCAGTACTAACGGTTTCCCACGGTTGTCGGTTGGCGGACGGTTGCATCTGTCCAGGTGTCTGCTGCTGCGATGTTTTATAGCGTTGGCAGGATAAACACTTCTTGACATATTTTGCAATCTCACGAAACATCCCCGGCCAGTAATATTGTCTGGCAATCCGGGCTATGGTCTTGGCTATCCCCATATGTCCGGCGGTTGGGACGTCGTGATTTTCTTCTAGCACCTTTTGGCGTAGAGGGGTCGGAACGCACAACTTCCATGGGTCGGTAAACTCATCGTCCTTCAGACTGTTGTCGTAAAAGTGACGGTACAGTTTCTCATTTCGGATGACATAATCGGGAAAATCGGTAGGTCGCTGTGTGACTTCTTTGTACTTGCGTTGATACCAGGCGCAGTCTGGCACATTGACAGCACACAGTTCCGGGTCGGTTGGTTCTTCGACATTCGGTAACGGTTCACGGGACAGGGTATCTGCAACACGGTTAAGTACTTGCATTCGGGAATTCTGCGGTCGGTAACGCTGTTTAATCGGTGTGCAGTGCATTAAACGGATTTGATGCTCCACATTCTTGGTGGTACCCTTAATACCTTCAAACAAGGGTAACTCGGTGTCTAGGAAGTTGTTGAGCTGTTGTACTTCTCTCTCGGTTCGACTAGCCAGTGAAGTTGACGCTTCTTGTACCATTCCTACGGATACGGCATCCTGCTTCTTGATGGACACAATGCGGTTTTCCAGAAATACATTGCCGGTAGTTAGGTTAATGTGGAAATTCATGCACTGCAGAAAATCCATCCCTAACAAGATGTCGGACACCATGCCGGGTATGTAATTGAACTGGTGTGTCTTGTTCTGGCGGTCCACCTGGATTGGAACAGCATAGGCTCCTTGTACACGGACGGTTTGACCATTTAATACGGTAGCGTTTCGGGTAAGGGGCGGTTGTTCGGTTATCTGCAATTTCTTGCAAATTTCAGCTACTCGTGGGCCAATGTAAGACAGTACGGCACCGGTATCTACAAGTGCAGAAAATGTTCGGTTGGCTATTAGGACGGGCAGGTACGGACGGTTATCCCCTGGTAGGGAGGCGGTATTTGTCGGGAGCGGTTCAGGCCTCCTTACTGAGTGGCTCCTTTTGCGTTTCCCGGCTGTTGGCATTTACAGTCCCGGGACATAACTCCTCGTGTACCACACCTGGAGCAGAAGAGGACCCTCCTGTTGGTACATTGTTGTCGGTAATGACCGGTTTGGCCGCAATGCCAGCATACTGCGGGGGTGCTCTTACTAGTTTGGTTATTGATGGTCGGTACTTCTTTGGAAGCGGTAGCATACTGATTGTTCTTCCAGATGGGTTTCGGATTGGTTCTCGGATAAGTCGGACCGGCTGCTACTACTGGTGTTGGTGGTATGCTAGATCGGGTAGCTGTAATCAATGGAACGGGCTTGCGGATGTCTTCATATTCTTTGACTGCAGCTAACAGTTGGTCTACGGAATGGCATGTGGATCGGTGTATAAATAAACGGTAGTCGGGGAGTAAATTGCGGTGTAACCAGAATAATTCTTGGTCCGGTGACATCGCTCCATGTCTTCTGATCAGGGTTTGCAAGTCGATGATGTAACTCACCGCTGTCTCATGCTTCTGTTGTACCCGTTGGCTGATCTGTGCTTCCAGGTTAATCAGGTAGTCGGCAGGTAGGTAGAAGGCTCGGAAGTCATGAAGGAAATCGCTCCAACATCTCCAACGCTTCTGGTTATTTCGGAACCACAGCAGAGCGGTGCCGGTAAATATCTCCGGTAGCACTGGTAACAATCGTTCTGCCTGTATGTTGTAGCGCAGGCAGATCTCGTCAAGTCTTTCCAGAAACGCTACGGGGTCAGTGCTGCCATCGAATGTCACATTCCATTTATGGACATTCAAATTATCGGTCCGGGGTGGTTGGGTCGGGGTTGGTACGGTCACTGGTGGCGGTGCTGGGTACATCGGAAAGGCTGTAGGCAGATAATACGGCATACCTGCGGCAGCGCTGGTTACAGTTGTACGGGTGTTCAAATAATCCTGAGGTACGGATGCCGATGCTGATAACGGTGGTTGATACGGTGTAAATGACCTCGGAAAGTGATACGGTATACCAGCGGTTGTGCTGGTCGTGGCGGTTGACGTCTGGGTATACAGGGTGCTCATAGTCGTAGAAGTCGGTGCAGACATCACGGGTACCTTCCACTGAAATGGATCCTCTATGCTAGTAGCTGTATAGCATACGGTCGTTGTTGGGGTTGCTGGTGGATCGGTCACTAGTGGGGCGGTTGGTCCTTCTCGTATGAACTGAACCAGGCGACGTCTCAATACCTCCGTCGTACCTTCTGGTGACAAACGGAACTTGGTGGCTTCCTCCACTAGTTGTGCCTTCTTAAGGCGGTACACCCAGCTAACCCGGCCATCGGTGAAGTCGAAATTTCTACCTGGATCGGCGTCATCTTCGACTGGGTTGTTCTCCAGGTCGGACTTCTCAGAATCGGTCATAGTTGCGGTGTTTACTTGTTGATATACCTGCTGGAACGGAAATGCCCTCCAAGTCACGTTACGGGACGGTTCTTCTTTGGGATTGACTGGACAAACGCGGTCCCTGCTCGGGCGCCAAATTTGCGACGCTCTTTTCCCCAGTTGCCTATTTGGCAACTCTGTAGTCCGGTAGTTAACTTGTATTTTGTTGTGGGCGGGATTATACGGCTGCTTATGCGTATAATCGCTGGGAAATTCTCGGGCGCCAGATTTTATATGGAGTTTACTCTCCAGAACGGCTTCGCTGTAACAGAACGGCTTAGCGAAGACCTGGGTAACTGCAGTTGAAGATGTCGGTCTCCAGGGGTCTGTTTGATGGAATGACAGCCTGCAGGTTCTTGAAGCAGCTCTATTTAACTCGGATATATTCAACAAGTCAAGTAAAACAACGTAGAATGGTTTAAATACGTCTATTACATAATATCCAATCCAAATTAATAATATACAAGCAAAGCGGATAATATTAAGCAAAAATACGGTAGCAAATACGGTAGCAAATACGGTAGCAAATACAGTAGCAAATACGGTAGCAAATACGGTAGCAAATACGGTAGCAAAACAGTAGCAAATACGGTAGCAAAACAGTAGCAAATAAGGTAGCAATACAGTAGCCATACGGTAGCAATACATACATACGGTAGCCAATATATATACAGTAGTCACCAGTATACGGTCGGAAACGGTACCAGTTACTAAAGCAAACAAACTGTTATCTTGACACCAGGCGGACAAATTCGCCACTATGAATCACACAACAAAGCTCTCAAACAAATAGAAAAGAGAAGAGTAAACTTTGCCCAGGAATTGTTGCGCGTAGGCGAGTTAGAGAAGTGCAACCTCAGGAAATGTTGCGCATAAGGTGCACTCCGGAAAATAAAAGAGTCAGAGAGAGAAGAGGAAACTTTGCCCAGGAATTGTTTCGCGTAGGCGAGTTAGAGAAGTGCAACCTCAGGAAATGTTGCGCATAAGGTGCACTTCGGAAAACACAGTTTACAAATATACAAGAGAGAGAGAGAGAGCAATATTTGACGTTACTAGTAATGGTGTCAAAACACAGCTTGCTTACCCCAATATCCTGGATGCGGTGGTCGGTTACCTCGGTCGGAGCACTGGTGACTTGTAGAAGTGGCTGGACTGGTACTGGGCTGTAACATCGGCGAACTGAACTCGAAAATTCAAAATTTTGAATTTATAGCCGGTCGGTATGCGCCCGAAATCGAAGCGCATCCCCACTCTACGAGAGCGGGGTTGACATAGCATCTCTGCGGCTCGATCCGTGGAGACGCGGTTATCTGATTTCCGGCCGTAAATGAAATGTTTTGAAATCAAATATACATTAAAATTACAATTTTAAAATACTGAAACGGTTGTTAAATTACGGAAATTTGCACATAGTGAATACAAAGCATTAACCAACGGAATACTACTTATTTTAAATATAAAAATAAACCCTTAACGGTAACATAATATTGTAAACGGAAAACGGCATATAAACTAAATGTAAAAATTAAACAATTCTTGTAAACTCAATGCAAATTAAATCAAAATTAGTAACGATTCGTTACACATAATTCCTTTAAATACATATTCAATTTTAAACAAATTTTATTTACAGGCTTAAAATAGCAACACACCCACATGTTTGACCAATGGAGCTTGTTTAGATACGTATTATTCATCTGGCCAGCTGGTTTATTATCTCGAGCTATTTGATAACGGAGTTGATACGCGTAGAATATGCATGGTCAGGGGGTTTAAAAGTAATACACAAAACAATTTTATGAAACTTTGCAAACATATGTTTGAGTGTAGAACCTCTGGCTTAGCCCAACAATAAAGTAACACTGAACGAAACGATGTATCTCAAATATTGCATTTGTAGTTGCACAAACCTGGCAACGGCCTGTAACATGTTTCACGTATAACTGAATAGATTTGAGTACGCCCATTCTTTTTGTTAACTTATCGAATTTTAACGATTTTTTTCTATTCTGGGACTAATAGTCCGGTCTTTGGCTGATGCCTATAGACATTAAATTTTTTGATGAGAAAACTGGGCCGATAGCATAAATCCGAAACGTTTTTGCAGTTGTGGGCGAAGCTTGAACTTTTAGTTCGAAATTAGTTATTCACACATTTGATATAAAATAAGCTTCTATAATAAACAGTTCATACTGCAGAAAATTAAATTAAATATTGCAAAGTTCAGGTCTCATCAGTTGAGAGAATCTTATTAAAACGTTTCGAATGATGATGTATTTGAAATTTTCATATGGTCAGTTCAAAATTCAAAATATTATAGCTAAGTAACATTTAATTATTTCAATATTATTAGTCTATTGTCGGTGGAACCAAGGGCAATGTGGTATGAGACATAGGTACGCCATCTTTCGGAAAAAAGTAAAACCGCGGTTCCCGTGTAACATGCGATGTCATTGCACGTTAAAGATCCCTACCCCGTAGAAGATAGATATTCAGTTAAATTTGCAGGTGGGCTTATTCCCTGGCGTCAGTGTTTAGCCTTAGCAGCGTAAGAAGACCGACGGCGACGGTAAATAAAATAAATAAACAGTAGATAATTTGTCGAACATTCATCAATTTTTTGATCTCAAATAAAATAAACCAAATACTCTAACAAATTTCGGTATTGTCTAAAAGAGACAAGAACCATAACTTCTAATATAAAATTCACGTATCATAAAAATTCGTCAACTCACGTCAATCCATCCATGCACCTATTTTGACATTTCCAGTAACAAACTGATCAAAATCTAATTCTTTAAAAAACTTAATTCTGTAAAATTTAATAATTTGTGAATCAATCAGTTTTTTAATGCAAACTAGGAACTCTAAACCCAAACTCTTGATTTTTATTGCCCAATAAATGTAGAATTTAGTATCAAAAACTTTCCATTATTAAATTCAACGTTTACAAGTTCATAATAAAGTTAGAACGTACAATACTGTTAAAAAATCTTGTATCGAGGTACGAGACGCGTTATTTCCAGCAGAAAATCACGTTGGCGAAGCGAAATAGGTAAAATTCAGTAGACAAGTTTAGGTGAATATCGCAATGGCGCTCCTTTAAAATTTTGAAAATTTTCAACAAAAAATTTCTCAAAAACTGTCTACACGTTTTTTAAACTATCTGGGCCGATAAAGCTTGCATTGAACTACAAATTTGTTCTTTACTTATCTCCCAAATTTTACTCTGACGCCTTCTAAAAATTATTGAAAAGTTTGAAATTCATTAATTAATTATTTATTCAAAAACGCAAACGCCGACCGTTATGAACTGTTATCAGTTCGATAGACTATTTGAAGTACTTTATTAGGATTTCCTGCAATTTTCAACTGTTAAAAAACTAAGAAAAAAAACGATACTTTTTATTATCAACAACGCGTTTTCTGGCATTTACGTGATTCTAACTACGCCTATGAATTAGTTCTAGTTGAAAAACATATTTTCCATTGTTGCATATTTTTGATAACTTCCCAAATAAAGCTAATATAGCCATTTTTGTCCGATATCCGAAGCGGAATCTGTAGTCCGGCTACAGGCGCGCCGGCGGGCACTTACTTTGCTTTGGTGCAGGTAGTCACTGCTTGTATGGGTAGAGTTACGGTACGGAAACCAATTGAACAGGCTATCGCAAATTCAAGTTCCCGCTGCTTCTTTTCTTAGAAATCTAATACTCGCTGAACTGTACAACGCTATAATTATTAGAAGTTACACTTTTGCAAATACGGCAACGGTAAGTATTAGTATCTAGTATTGGCTGCATTTTGTTTTGAAAGCTTTAATTTCACTGTGGCGCTTTCTATGAATTGGATGGATGGAATGGAAAGTTGTAAATAAAAAATTTACACTTTTGCAAATACGATAAGTTTTAGCATAGGAAAGTCCACTCGCAGTCCACACTTCTGCTTTTTTAAAATTGTGCTTTTAATAAAATGCTTCCACAGAATCACGCCAGGGTCTGTTTATAGGCTCATTTTTTTATTTCGACGTTTACAGTTACATTAAAATACGACAAACCATACTGAAGATATAAAAAACCATATAAACACACAGACCTTTCTATTAAAACGTCCAAACTTGTTTTTAGCGAAATTAGTATTATCCACGAAACTTTTGGACGAAACTATAGCCGGTCAAGATATAACAATCATTAAGTTTTAGCGAAACATTCCATGAGTGGTCATGCACGACGTGCTCTGGGTTTGGTGCGTGGTTCTCTGCCAAGAACTTATAAAAAAGAATTACAAACGTACCGGGTGTACACGAAACATGGCTCACCTCCTTTTTTATATTTATTATTTTAATTAAATTCGACGATCACTAAACTGAAAATGTGTAGTATACAGGCAGGTCCAAATCAGGAAATGGAAGAGGTTGGGGCATTTACAAACCCGAACCAGGCAACGCGATAAGCATAAACCTGAGGAGTTACGCAACAATGTTCCAGAAAGAAGATACTGCGATTATTACTTGTGTTCAAATGACGATGCGGAAGGCCCACCAAAACAGGACAATCTACACCATGAAGGACAGCGAGTTGGCACTTAAGACACTGATGTCATACTAATTTATTTCAAAATTGGTGCTCGATTACCATTCGTGATTTGGTAAAACTGGTAGAACAGGACCTTTCTAATGTGGGTGTCAGGCCACCAAACAGTATAGGGTAAGTCACACTGAATAGCCGAAGGCTCCGTGTTTTTTTAAGTGGCGGCACCTGCCATAAGCATAATAAGGGAGTGAAATATGCTCAATCAGCGTGCTTGTTTAAGACAAATCAAAAGCTAACTACAAGTACGATAGCATGCTGCGAGCACACGTTAGCACTGGTTACAGAGTTACTTGTGAGGAGGCTATTACAGCCAACCTCGTTGTTGTCATTTAACGTGGCGGGACCTAGCAAGAGCATTAATACGCCACATCCCTCTTTGGGCCGCAAGTTAACAACGGTTCAACAACGACAAGCTACCAGTAATGACGCATCTCACCCGTCAAGCCACACTAAGGCGACCCTGCATATGCTTAAAACTGCCACAACGAGCCCTGTGCCGTGACCAAGACGGGGGCTGCTATGCCCCCGGGATCTCGGACTTGGTCCCGTGGTACCAGTCGATAAAACCTCTCATTGGACTGCCACTACCAGTTTGGCTACTCGCAGTACCCAGTACTGGTCAACGACGCACCGCCCAGAGTAATAACGAAAATCTTAAGAATTGGCCAAGACTAGTGTAAATGAATGAATAGGAATTCGAAGAAGTGCCATGGTTGTCTTATCTAGGGTCATACATTACAACAATAAAATAGATAATATTGAATTACATACCACGCTACAAGCAGGAAGTAGAAGTGTGCACGAAAATAATAAACTATTGAGCTTTAAATTACTAAATCAAAATGCAAAATTAAAAGTGACATACGCGAGTGAAACGTGGTGCCTAAATATGAAGGATTGTAATCAATAATGAGATATTTTTAACGAAAATAATCGAACCATTCGATTTTTGAAATATCTCGAGCGACTACAGAAAACCATTCGAATGATTACACGTTTTTAAAATTTTCGTGTTTATCTGCTTCGAAAGAAAAAATTGATGTGATAGCCATTACTATATCACCTTCAAATTCCCAATGCGAATGCATGATAATGAGTCGTAGTATCCTGATAAGAATGCAGACAGTATTCGCGTAGACTGAATAAAGACGGCGTTCTTATCCCAGCAAACACGGGAACAACGAGAATATTTGTCTCGTATATGTCGAGCGACCCAAGGAAAGACGATGAGAAGGGGAGAGCATTTTCACCACTTTTTTCGCGCAAATACTGCAAAATCATGCAATTATTAAATTCATTCGAATGGCAATAATACGAATATAAAAATCATTCGGTTATGCCCATCACTTATTGTAATCAGTTGAGTTCTTTCGAAAAAAAAACTACGCGAACAACCTTTGGTCCCATTAGAGCAGAAAATGGAGAATAGAGACCAAAAAATAAATCACGAACTAGATAAATTAATAAAAATTGAAGACATAATGTGGTTTATCACATTACAGAGGCTACGATGGTTCGGACACATCTTCAGATTGGATGCAAGTAGATCAACCAGGGTGATAACCGTTAGGAAACCAATGGCGGACAGGAATAGAAGGAGGCCACAGAAGAGTTGGGGGGAAGAGGGTGTCCGAGCAGATTTATGCAAGACGAGAGTCAAAAATTGGAAAGCCGCAATACGAGATTTGAAAGAATGGAGAAAAATATCGAATAGGCCAAAGCCCATAGAAGGCTGTAGAATGTAAAGCCAATGGAAGTAAGAAGTAAGTAAGAATTGTATATTAGGGGATATTGAATGTGCTAATTTCAGATAAATATTCATTCTTTCAAGCTTTAAGACCTACAAAATACAGGGCGTTTTTCTCCCACAGGTTTGTTAACATTTCTAAGAACTTGAATTTGGAAATACTAAAAATACCTACTGTTTAAAAAATTTAATTTGCATTCTATCTGTACAACTCTAGTAGAACTTTTAAATTTTTATCAAATCATCTTATTCACTCATTATCCTTAAACACAAAAGCTTAAGCTTAAGAAGATCCCATCCGATCAAATGTTTTCAGCGAATAGATCAAATAGAATAAGCAGTAAAAAACAAGAATTTTTGAGCAAACTTATAAAAAAATATTACAACTAAAAACGTTTAAAAATTTTTAATATATAATATTAATTAACTTCTTGGTTGTCACAAAGGTTTCTACAATTTCTGATAAAATGAGTCAAATCATAAGGATGTACGAATTTAAATACAACAGCTGATTACCTTGAGGAAAACAAATTACTGCATCCTCAAAGGTAGTTTAATAAATAATTACTATTCATAGTCGATGCCATAATAAATGAATAAAAAATTTAATAGTCACGGATTTTGAACAAACCTCCTTTCTTTCACCTTTTAAACGTGTTTTAACAAATTCTCAGTTTGAGTGTCGTTTTTGAATGCGAGAGATTAACAACAGCTCTTAAAATGTACATCATATTTTTACTTCTAATTATCACGTTAAATTTACAATTTTCATTATTAAAACCCTTTCATCTTTATAATAATGACGTGATATACAAAAACAAACTTGATGGCAAGGGAAATTACGAATTTGAGTAAGTAACCTAATGTTAAATAATTAGTGTTTTTACATAAGATAAACTTTTTTGGCACGTAGGTATATTTTAAAATATTTTTTATAAATAGAATAAGTATATTCACAATTGCTTTTAAAATACATATATAAAATATTATTTAATTTAAAAAATGTCTTTTATGTAATAACAATTATCACAAAATGTATTTCGCGTAAATAAAGTAATATTAACCTAAAATTCCGATATTAATGCTTTAGCTATAAAACCCAGGCATGGAGCATTGAGGGTTACATAACGAGAAACGAAACAGGCAAAATTGAAAAGACAGATTCAGGTGAAGAGGTATTACGAGTAAAAGGAAGCTACGAGTTTCATCCAGTATGTGACGAAGGAATTACAGTTTATTACACGGCCGATGAAAATGGATTTAAAGCTCGGATAGTACAATCTTCAAACAAAAAATATATAAAGATGGACGGAATAATAGTTGGTGTTATGTCCGTGTGCCCAGTTGTAAACATAGCTCCAATCGGAGGAGCTTGCTTAGCTAGTTTGCAAGGAGCATGCGCAGGAAAATGAAAATAATTTTATTTAAATAAGAATTTCAATAGCGGCACTATTTACATTAATTTGTGGTTTGTATGAACAAAATTGTAAGCTTTTAGTATAGTTATTAAACTCTACACAACATGAATTTGTTTATTTATTTAGGGAAAAAAACTTGTTTATGAATTTGAATATTTTTATAAAGACACGGAATCGTCAGTACTCTACATGTTTTAGTTTTTTTTACGCTTTACTTTTCGTGTTCTCATATGGCATGAACAATATTGCACAAAAAGAAAATTATGTAAAACCTGAATGATTTTAACGAACGCAAAATTGTCACATAAAAAGCAAAGTTTTGTGCAGTATAATTTTAATAACCATTAATTTCCGAAAAGCATTGAACGAACAAAATTAATATCAACATTTTTAGAATATAAAATTTACGGAATTAGTCGTAAAAGTTTTATTACATTAGGAAATGATGACATATTACAGCTAAAGCAGGAAACACTAAAGAAAATAAGATAGCATCGCTAATTTTAGAAGAAATAACCAAATACCACACAGGATAATTAAACAGTTACACCTTGAGAGATGTGAAGAATTTCATCGCACGGTTTCTGAATAATCAAAACTATTAATAGCGTCTGTCACATTTCAAAACAATCTATTAACA
Source organism: Ctenicera cuprea (assembly GCA_958336395.1). NCBI lineage: Eukaryota > Metazoa > Arthropoda > Insecta > Coleoptera > Elateridae > Ctenicera > Ctenicera cuprea. The sequence goes on from OY284487.1 coordinate 53,609,763, forward strand.
ACTCTCACGTTTCTTCAAGAAAATGTCTTCCACTATTCAATATATAAACTTCAACAAATTAGTAATTTGCAGTGAAATTTAATAGAAATAATTTAAACAGTTTCTACACATAATTATCTAATATTTAATCGTAGGAAAAGTTGTTTAATACATTACTAGAATACCAGGGTTAAATCATGTCCAGACAATAGTCAACATCATTTTTATTAAACCAGTTGGATCTACCACATGATATAATAGCCAACTAGCCGAACCCGCAACCTTCGCCTCACGCTGTTTTGATATAAGACACGAAGGCGCGAGTTGCGCTGCCATACGTAATTGCGACATGAATATTCGCTGTAAATAATAAATACGCCATTTCAAGATGTCCGTCGTGGTGTTATGGTGAGCCAGTTAGAGATATATCATATAGATTCCTGCCAGCCGGCAGTGGGTTGGTCCGTTGAACTGAGATATGGTAATGCGGAGGTTGGGAGTTCAAATCCCCGCCAAGGTATGGGTGTTTTCCGTCTTGTGCATGATTATATGACTGGAGCAGCTGGTGTTCCCAATAAAAAAGGTAAAATGGTCACTTGCATTTTGCGGTTAAGCAAATAACAGGATTATTTATATTCTTAATTACTGTGTTAAACTTAGAATGTTGGTTACCCAAACCTTACCAATTTTAGAATAAGCATTTGAATTACTACCAGAACATGCAACAAAATCCATCTTAATTTACTGCACACACTAAAGAATTTAAAGTTTACTTAATACCAAGAACATTTTATGCAAATTACATTTATTAGTCAAAAAAATAATTGTTTGAAAAATTTTTATAAGTAATTTTTAATTGACCCATATGTAATACTCCCATTACTTTAAGTACACAACTGCATTTATCCAGAATGCAGTCATTCATTTAGGTCGTTTAAATATATGTATACTGCCGTGATTAGGCCCATGCCATGCTACGGAGCACTTGTCTGGTGGCCCAGGGTCAGACATGCTACGGCAGCAACCAAACTGGGACACGTGCAACGTCTCGCCTGTCTCAGTTCTACAGGTGCTATACGCTCAACCCCCACGGCCGCCTTAGAGGTGATCTTATGCCTTCCTCCACTTGATCTCTTTGTGGAAGAAGTAGCCGTGAGAACTGCTTTAAGGCTGCGCCACAAGGGGCTGTGGCAAACAGCAGGCAAGGGGGGCAGACACACCCGCATCCTGGATGAGGCAATCGTCAAGATTCCTCTTCTGGATGCTATGGTGGACTACCTTCCTTTACAATATGCCTTTAATAGACACTTTAGTGTCTACGCGAATGCTGGACCAACCCAGCATATGGACATATCCATCTTCACCGATGGATCTAAAACAAAGCATGGAACGGGTGCCGGAATTTTCTCCGATGACCTAAACCTGCGCCAGAGTATACCACTAGGCAAAATTGCCACTGTCTTCCAAGCGGAGGTAGTGGGAATAATGCATGGTGCAAATGCAATTCTTGAACGACAAATCAAGAACCACCGTATTGGTATCTACAGCGATAGCAGAGCCGCTTTACTAGCCCTAGGCAGTTGTAAAATCACCTCAGGAGTGGTACTGCGGTGTGGTGAAGCTCTCGACGATATCTCAAAAGATAATGCCGTCTCCCTTGTATAGGTAAAAGGACATGACGGAACCTACGGCAACGAAAAGGCTGATGAGATTGCGAGACTGGCCTCCGGACAACCTCTCTGGGGGCCAGAACCCGTAATTCCCATATCCCTGAAGACATTAAGCTTTATGCTATACCAAGAAACCTTAAAAAGCTTCACACGAAGATGGGTTAACATTGAAAGCTGTCGTCAAGCAAGGGCTGCTATTACGGCACCCTCGCCAAAAACAGCCAAATACTGTGTGCAACTGTCCCGAAAGAACTTACGACTAGTTGTGGGTATCTTATCTGGACACCGCACCCTAAAGCAACACATGCACAGGATGGGACTGGCGGACAGCCCAAACTGTCGTGCATGCAACGAGGACGACGAGTCGGCAGAACATGTTCTATGTCACTGCCCAGCTCTCGCAACAACCAGAGGATCCATGCTGGGGGACTTCTGGCCTAACATGGCCGAAATCAGCAACACTCCAATTGCGGATGTCCTCAAGTACATCCAAAAGGTTGGATGGCTTGGGTGACGTTCAATGTGGGGAGCTGCTGGGGAGGTAGTACAATGGGCCCACCTATTGTGGCCTAAGTGCGCGTGAGGTAACTCACACTCCCAATTCCAAATCCAGAATTCAGATAGTAGAATAAGGTTTACAACTTAATTTTTAGTTGCAGCAATACCTAGAGGTGTTATTGTTCCCACTCACGTTTAATGTTTCGTGGACCAATTTGTCCATTTTATTTAATACCAAGGAATCTGTTTCCTGCAAATTAAAAAATGGATTTATTTAATCATAAAAAAACTTAAACCGACTTTCGGTTTCTAAATACAATAAGACATGCCCGCAGGCAGAAACTACTAGGTTAGCAGCGTGCATTTCCGCCCACTAACCGAGCCGTACAATAGCATCATAGATGCAGTCTTGCAGTCGCAGTTCGTGCGCAAAACGTTGATACAAAATTGCAAACATACTTTTGAAATATGATAAGGCAATTTCTAAAGTATAGGAAAATCCAGACACAGTCCTTCGCTTATTTTTAGACATAGAAATATTTATGGAGCTAATTTTCTCCCTCCGTACCATTTTTGGGCCGACGAAGCTATTTTTCAGACCTCCTATCTCTCTCTTATTCATCAAAGGTAAATGCAATTCGATTTTATACGATTTTACTAAGTTTTAATACGATCATAAAACTAGTGGCATGCAAGAAGCACATCGAGGTCGCAATGTGCGGCAATAAGGATCCTAATACCGGTGGATCGTGCTTTTTAACATTGATTAGCTGGGCAGTTTTTCAGGAAGGCTGTAAAATTTTTTATCGTTAATTATAGCTTAATTCTTAGTTTGGGCGTGTACTGATGTGTTTTGCATGGCTGCTTTTACTGGTCCGGGGGTTGTGTCTAATTACCTCATAAATTCGGCATCGGCCTATTTAAGCTATAAATGATGCAGAGCATGGTGATAATGATTTAGAATAATTGGCAGCTTTAAAAAGTCAAACTTTGAAATTTCTTTCCATTTTTCTGGCACAGCTCCGAGAGCTAGATAAAGTAGTTCCGGGAACTTGTTTAGTTGTTTAGATTAAAATTTCGAACGTACATTGTCACACAAGTTTTACACAAGAGTAGTTGGCACAAGTTTCGCACTTACTTTAGAAACTCGGAATGGAAACGAGAATTTTTCATACATGCAACCTAATAAACACGAGTCACGTTTTCGCTGCAGAGAAGTAGATCTGAAATATGAAGTGATTTTCAGAGACATGTCGGCACGTCTTGCTTCCATTACTATCGAACTAATCAGTCCGTCAGCAAGTTGCGGCCGTAAACTTGTGGGACTGACAGCCCTGGCAGCTGGACTACAACATGGCCTGGGGAAAGGAAGTCTTTCTTCGGGTCAAGATTCCAACCCAAACAAGGGTCCTCCGATTGATTTGTTTTACCGGACATGTTAATTATATTTGCACCGGAAAGTTCATTTCTAAACCTAAAGGTGCGGTATCAAAACAAACTTCTACGGTTCCCATTTGCCTGCAGGTGATTATCACAACCGTAAGATTCAATAATTATCCAATTAAAGCGTTATTGTGAAATTAAAATTACCTTTAAATAATAAATCAAAATACAATACAACCCGATATCAATTGCATACGTAATTTTCAAAGTTCTACAAACGTCAGTAATACTGGAACCATTTCCTGTGATTTTGTGATACATATCGGAAGATTTCAGATTATGGAAATACCGCCCGTGACTTCCTATTTTTAACCTAATTGAATTCAGTTTCTGTCTATAAATTATCTTCCTATTCCTATTATTTCCTTTTTAGGCATAATTAAAAAAAACTCTCAAGTAGGTAACCGCCGCGAGACCTGTTTCGGCCAAGTTCCGAAAATTTTCTAAATTTTTAAAGAATGTTACAATTTTTGAGCTGAAATGTTCAAAAGTGCATGAATTTTCAAAACATTTTTTAAATCCTAAATATCTGAATTTTATGAAAACAAACAAATTCTCAAAATTTTAAATATCAAAAAAAATTGCATTATTTTCGGATAATAAAAATGTTCGAAAATTTCAATAAATGCGAAGATGGCGATTTCCGAACAGCGTTTTAATTTTCTAGCTTTGAAATGGCTGCCCCTTTGACTTGATGCGCTAATTACTCAAAAACAAGGGAACTCAATGTTACAATGATGTACTAGAAAGTATGAAAACTGTGAACTGAAACAATTTTCAATTTTATGAAACTGTAGAAAATTTTTGATAACTTTACATTACTGAAGATTTTTGAAATTATAAAAATTTTGAAAACCTGAATATTGTAATAAAAATGTTAAAAATTCAAAAATTATTAAATATATGAAAATAAAAATGTATACAATTTGGAAAATTTTAACAATGGTTAAAAATCATTACAGTGAAAAATTTTCACAAATGTTTTGAAAATCTACAAACTTTATGAGATTTTTGATAACAAAAACTTTTGAAATTTCTTGATATTTGAAAAGTTTGAACATATAAAAATTTTTCTCAATTTTGAAAATTTCTAGTAATTTTGAAAACTTATAAATATTAGAAATTTATTAAAGTACGAATAATTTGGAAATCATTTAAAATGTTTACAAATAACAAAACTTTGTTGATTTTGACATTCTAACAATATACCTATGAAAAATTTTTGAAATTTACTCTCACATTCCATTCCAAAGTTAATTAAAATCTGCAATATCAAAATTTTGAAATTAACTGAAAATTGTTATAAATTAAAAAAAAAATAAAAATTGTGGGACTAAAAATGTGTACAATTTGGATAATTTAAAAATTGGTTAAACATTTTTACATTTAAAATTTTCCCTAATCGTTTGAGAACCTACAAAGACAAACAGTATGAGATTTTTATAACAATGAATTTCTAAAAAATTTTATATTTCGAAAAATTAGTACATTTAAAATTTTTTGATGATTTTTCACAATTTTCAAAATTTTTGACAATTTTGAAAATTTTTGGTAATTTTTAAAACTTAAAATACTAAAGTGTTTTAAGTTATGAATAATTTTGAAAATATTTAAAATTTCAATTATCCAGAAAAGTTAAACAAGTTTTAAAATTGTGAAAATATATACAATTTGGCATATTTTAAAAATGGTTTAAAATTGTAACATTTTAAAATTTCCACAAATGTTTTGGAAATCTACATACTTTATGAGACTACTGAAAATTTTAGAATTTTCAAAATTTTGGTAATTTTAAAACTTGTAATTATTGAAACTTTTTAAGTTATGGTTAATTTATCAAATACTTATCATTTTAAAAAATTTAAAGATGAGGCAGGACATTCTAAAAATATTTAAAATATTTTTGAATATTTTGAAAATTACTCCCACATTCTGACACATCGAAATCAGCACTTTCGTTCTGAAGATAAGCGGAAACGAACGAATGCATCCCTATAACCATATCACAGACAGACATTTTTAAACACCATTTTTTGAGTTCCTACAGTTCTAAAACACGCATTTCCGTCAAACATTTCTAATCAAAAATTTTCAAGAAATCACTAGGCTATATTCACGGGCTCCCGGATTGATGCCGCCTGGCTACGTGTATATACGGCCTGCCGCATCAGGCGTTTTCCACCAACCAATTACGCGTGCTGCAGAGGTGCAGGTAACCGATGCATCAAAAATATCATATCTGAAGTTACCTTATTGCTTATATATCTCAGCACTTACAGGCCATTGAGGACCATGGCTTGGTGTCATTCACTCCAGGTTTGGCTGATTGCTATGTTACGGAGGGCGGTGGGGCTCTTTGGGCCTTTAACCGCTACGCCTCCTCAGCTTACGCCGAACCCCTGGCATTACATTCACTTGTCCATTTGCTCATCCATCTACACTTTGAGGGGACTTGCAACCCCTCTAACGACTGGCGCGTTGTTAGTGACATCCGGGACCACCTATTCGCGTGCCATTCCAAGAGCACGAGACGCCGCGTTGACTCGATTTTCGGACACCCATCCAAGTACTGACCAGGCAGACGCGCTCGAATGGGTATTCAAACCGCGCCAACTCGGGACCGTTACCTTATTGCTTGGTTAGCGTAAATAAAAATAAAGCAATGCGAAATATGTTTCCGAAGAATCAAAATATTTTGGTGACGTGATAGGAAAATAGGGAAATGGAAAATGGATTGTTTACTTTTGCGGGAAAAGATTTTCATCTGTTATCACTAACGATCAAAACTTTTTATCGTCTTTGTTTATTAAACACACAACCATTTTCAGAGGCGATTATTCATGGAAGGCGTTACAGAGAAATTTAAAGCATTGCAAATAATTCAAACAAAAGATAACAAAATTTAAAAAGAAAATTGTGGGCAATACTTGAGAAATGTTTTGAAAATATGCAAAACTAACGATTTTAATTTTGGAGGATTTCTGAAACAAATTCCCATAATAACATTGTGTCCCCTAACGATACTACAACAACAAAGTTTACGCCGACCTTGTAACTAATTTTTCAAAACCTAATTCATTTCAAATTTTCGAAATTCCACCTTTGCAAAAACATGAAATGTGTTACCGAAACACACACCCAACTTCCAATTTCGAATATTTTAAAAACTTTTGTCTCTTGATACATTTTCGAGGGACCTGGTCAGTCACAACTCCCACGGTGTATTTTGTTGAATTCGGTGTTGGTAATAACCTCCACGTTGTTCGTAACTCCCCAACTCCTATTTTAGTCACAGATATCACTTTGGCGGGGAACAATCCCCCAGTTACTTCTTTGGTCACAATACCCAATCATTCTTTTGGACACTACGGCCATCTGGGTCACAACGTCCACTTTAAGGTTGGTCACAACCCACAATACCGCTCGTGGTCAGAATTCCCAACTACGTCTTGATCACAACTAAAGTGATTGTGACAAAGAAGACAGTTGAGATAGCAACCACGACAAAATTGGGGAATTTCGACAAAAAAGTGAGCGTTGTGGATCAAGGTGGATGTAGTACCGAAACGAAAATTGGGCATTGTGACCAATGCGGCGTTTTGAACAAGGAAGTAATGGGTTGTGACCAAAGTGGGCGTTGTGGGGGGGGGGGTATTACCAACTTGGGGGTTTATCAAAATCAGATTTTCCTCTGCATTTTTTTGTGCAAATTGTTAACTATGCTACAATTTCAAAATGTGTCAGCTTTATAGGTTTCTTCAAATATTGGATCTCACTCTACAATTGTTTAAAATGACTAATTCGTAAAAACAAGTAGGTGTAACGAAACTTTTCTTTCAGATTCTGCCTTTGTTTAGGATTTCGAGTTCGGCCTTTTTTAGTACTACGGCTAGGGTTAAGATGTTCTTAGCTATCTACCTTCAGGTAAATGACCTGAACAAGTAAACATACTCTTTAATTAAAAAGTTGATATCAGTCAAAGAACAAAAGGCGTAAGTTAGAAATTTAGTTTTATCTGTGTACTACAAGGCGTTTGATGCGTGATATTAATCCATGTTGTTTATGCAAAGTCACGCGTAATTATGGAAGGGATTACGGGTGCCCTTGGGCCAACAGAACTTACTTTTGTAAGAACGCGTTATTTATCTTCGTGCATTGTACGGAATGCAAACGATAAATTCCGGCGTCAGGGAGTGGAAAAAGGAGTCCGCGTTTTTCCACACAAACATCCTTCAGAAATGCAAAATCTTGCGAATTATTTATAGATCATGGGAGAAATATAATATCGAAATACTATGCATGAAAGTGGGATTCTGTTCGCGGCTCGGCGTCTCAATCTCACGCGCCATCAATCAATATGAAATTAAACGGAGAACAGAATCTTGTAACGAGAGTAAGAACCTCATTGTGCATTCGCCGTTTTGAAGGAGTGGATTGCGATGGATTGGAATACGATGATGCGGGCTCAACTCGCCCCCTGTATTGATCTCGCTATATCTATGCGCTATGCGTCTTGCTGAATTCTGCAATACTTGCGGGGAGCGGGCATAGGAAGTATCTTAAAGACTTTTATATCCCCTAATATTGGATGGGTTCAAACTGTCATTCTGAGAAAACGAAATTCTGCTTTCTGATCTTTCATCTAGATAGCCGGGCTAAACTGCCGGGGACTTCATTTTCTTCTCAATTTTTCCCCTGTTTCATAAATCATAATTTGCGACTCTCTATTCGACCGGACTAATTCCACGCACAACACTGATCAATTAAAAGATCTAAAAGATTCTATCAAAACTAATCCAGATATTTTATTTGGAAAGTCGGGATTTAAGTCGGAACGCTGCGCTGTTTGCCCTCAAATTAGCAGCAAGAATAAAATAGTGAAGGGCAATAATAAATTTTATGTCCATCTCACTATCACAGCATTTTACTGCCTGTTACCCAAGCACAGTCCTTTGCTTCCTAAGTCGCTTTAAAGCGTGTACTTGTTGCTATAAAGGATTCTACTCGAAATTAAGTTTTACAGTAAGCGAGTGGAAAATTCAAGATAAGATAATTTCTAGTCTTCTAGTCTAGACTTATTAGTAACAATCGTTGAAATGAAATAATATAAAATATGGTCACTCATACAGGGTCTCGTGAAATTCGATCCCCACATTTATATGACGCATTTTAGGCACCAAAAGAAGTAAAAACGTTCTGATAAACATGGGCTTGAAAAGGTTTCGTTATGCTTTAAAGGGGGGACGTGGTAAGCACTTTTTTTGGGTATTTTTTATATGAACCATACTAAGTGTTTCATTTCTACTTTCCCATACTTCTACGGCAGTAAGGAAAGTTATGATTTCATGCAAATTTTCGAATTTCAGATATTAACAGAAATACGCGTTTTGGGGTCCAAGGAACACAAAAAACTGTTTTTTAAAAAATGTCTGTCTGTGGGCGGGTGTGTTCGTTTACCTACAGAGTGGCTAAGGAAAACCCCGGCCACTTTTCTTGCGGCGGTCAAGAGATGGCGCTTTAGTAAAGAAAAATTAAATTAAAATACTGGCAACAACGCAGAATCCAAGACGCTTTAGTTATTAAATACGCCCCATATTTAATATCGGACGTCGTTGCCAGTATTTTAATTTAATTTTTCTTTACTAAAGCGCCATCTCTTGAACGCCTGCCACTCTTCTGTATATCTCCAGAACCCCATAGACCGATTTTTATAAGATTTAGTGTGTGGAACTTTTTTGGTTGCAGGTAGTTCTTTGCAAGGTCGTTAATCGGAACCGGAACCAAAAACGGTAATAAGGCCTGTTTTTTTGGAATAGACTTTTTTCTAAAAACTTTATTAAAGTTTTGAATGTATAGCGTTTTAGTGCATCTAAATACAAATCAAATACTTTTTTTACTGCTATATCTTCAAAATGAAGGCCGCTACGAATTTTTGAAAAGTTTAACTTTAATGACCGATTACTCAAAAACAAAACATACAATCAATACAAATTATCATATTATTTGATAGCTCTTAATAAGTATAATCAAGTGATGTAAACACATTTTTGGAAATATGAAAATTGTAAATATACCAGCGGCTCAAAACTTTGAACATTTTCAAAAAAAATTTCCACAAAAACAGCCCCCACCGATTTTTTAAAACTTTCTGGGCCGATAGAGTTTGCAGTGAACTACAAACTTGGTTCTTTACTAATTTCCCGAATTTCACTCTGACGCCCTCCATGCATTTTTGAAAATTTTCAGATTTATTAAATATTTATTCAAAAACGCAAACGCCGATTTAAAGTACTTTATTAGGATCTGCAAAAATTTTCAATTATTTTTAAATTAAGAAAAAAATATCAACGTGTTTTCCGACACTTACGTGATTTTCATTACGTTTATCAATTCTCTCTAGTTTAAAAAAAACATTTTTTATTCTTCGCATAATATTTTTAATCACTCTTAAAATAAAGCTTTTACAGCGATTTTAGTCCGAAATCCGAAGCGCATCAATTCAAATGTAAGACGCGGTCCGCTGCCGTGCTACTGTCCTATGCGGTTGGCCGAAGTTATTGCGCTATACTTTACGATACTACTATACTATACAATACGATATCGTGTACCGGCACGATATCGTATTGCACAGGCTGTCGCAAGTTCAAATCGACGCTGGGGTGTAATAATTTTTTCTTTTTTAATTTTTGTAAAAGCAATGTAATTTACACAGTTATTGGCGCGCAAACATTTAAAACGTAAAAACGTAACGTAAACGTAACCAACGCAGCGGGCTTTTATCGGCTAGATTAGATGTAAAACGTAAAAACGAAAGTACCAGTGATCTGTTTCGCACAGTTTTTGTATTCTGGCGGCACTGGTCTCTGAACTTTATTACCTTTCTCGCCTGTGTGTGATTATTAGATTCGTAGTCACACTAGTATGAAACCGCAACAAAACAAGATTGGTCCGGCATGCATAGGGAGGGGGAGCTTGCTATAATTCAATAAAGACTCGTCCGAAAAAGTAGCTCAGATTCGTATTCTACGCATACGAATTTTGACTTTAAAATTGGCGTGACCATTTTAATTGACAATAGGAACTAATTTCCATTGAGAAAACACCACTAGGAGGTTTTGTTTTGGTCGTTTACCTGAATACTTTAATTGCCAATTACTAAAACATGGCTATCACCAAATCCAGTTTAGATTTCAAAAAAAATTGAAGGTAGAAAATATGTACTAAAAATCAAAAATTTGAAAAACTTTCAAATAGCTTGCAAAATTTCGAATGTTTTGAAAAAATTTCCAAACATTTTCATCAAAAATTTTAAAACTAAAAATTTACAAACTTTCCAAAATTTTCAAAATTAAGAAAATCTTAAAAATATTGAAATTTTTCAAGATTTTCATAAACTTTCAAAACTATCTCAATGTTTTTAAAAGTTTCAATAAATGTTTCTTTATTAAATTTATGATTAAAATCAATACGAAAGAAAATTGATATCATTTTAAAGTCGATTATATCAATCGATTAAAAAATCGATTTTAATGATTAATTATAAAAATCGTAACAAAATGGCCTAGCTGGGTATAAAAAAACGATAATGAATTTAAAACTTTGTACAGTATTGGCATCAAATGCAAAGTTAAAATTGATTTTGATTACATGCAAAAATCTATTATTATATATCAGATTAAAGAAAATTAAGTAAGAAAATCGATTATTAAAAATGGATTATAAAAATTTCGATTTTTGTAAGCACCAGTTTTCGATAGGGATCCTAGATGCCATTGATAATGACAGATTTGTTATATGAGAGGGTTAGGATAACATTCATTTCCTATCTTCTTTTTGTTCGTAGTGATTTTATTTTACATGGTTTCCTATACTGTAAGCAGCTGATAATTTCAAACAAATTTAAAACTGAAAGATCAGGGCGTGTCATGAATTTAATCTTTTATAAATACTAGAACTAAAATTTTCGATATACCTCTTGGTTTAAAATTTCATCAAAATCGGTCCAGTACTTTCGCCTTTAGAGGCGTCACATTGCATGTGCAAGTTCAAATCCACATTTTAATATAAGACAATCAATTCCCTTACTAAAATGCACGCACATGACCAATACCATAACCTACAAACTTCATATTGAGAAATATCTAGTAAGAAACACTAAATTAGTAAAAGAAGGAACAACATGTGCATCTCATAAAGCACATTTTGGAAGTTAGAGTGAGAGGAAACGACGACGTGTCCTAACCCTGTCATATAACAAATCTGTCATTAGCAATGGCATCTAGGATTCCTAGTTTTCGATTAAAATATGAAGATTCGGTTCCAATTAAAAATCGATTTTAAAAAATCGGTTAAAAAACTAAACGAACGATTCTTCGATTTTGTTCAAAATCTAGGTTAGATTCTAAAATAATCAATAATAATCGATTGTCGGTTTTGCTATCAATTTTTGTCCCAGCCCTAATCCGTATAGATGTTGTTGATAAGAAGAACAACTGTGTATTCTTTATGACAAACGTCCCCAAAACCATAAATGTGTCGGGGAACATTCCTTTCTAGAAATTTCAAAGAATAATCGTTTCAAAAATTATAAAATAAAAACCGCTCAACTTGTTGAGAATTATGCATTTTTAAGAAAATACCACCCCCAAGCCACTTTCCGGTGCACACCCATCCCTAAACCTAACATTTTTCAAAATGTTGAACTCGTCTCTGCGCATCGATTTCATTGTCGTTTCTTGAACATGGATATGACTGAATTAATATCGAAATTTATTGTAAATATACTAGTTTGTGTTTAGCATACTCGGCTATTACAAAACGTAGATTTTGATGCAAAGTATTATCTTCAATAATTACCCATCAACCAGTTTTACAGTAATTAATCATAGCGCAATTAGTCACGTTTTCACAGCTGTTAACGTACATGAAATTCCAAAAATAATTTGGCTTTGCTGCAACAGTAGTATTTTTTTACATTATGCAATATGCGTTTTAATTAAAATTCTTGAACATAGAACTATCAGTTTTTAACAAATCAAACACATGAATCAAATTCATATTTCATGAAACAAGTTTAAAATCAATGAATAATTGGACTTCTTATGCATTTTTAAACAATTTGGTTACGAAACAAATGGTGTAGTGTTTCTAGAACTGCTAAAGATACGTCTCGTTGTTGATTTACATATTCTGCATATTATGCTATCATCGGCTTTCGGTATAGACTGCGTCGTTATTTCGAAGAACACTCAGACTTTCTCGGTGTGGTTGAAGTTGTTCCGTGTGAAGCTAAACGAGGAGTTACATGTGACTTATGTCGATTTGTGTCTTGTTCCCTTTGAAGATACAAGCTGCATTGCCTTGCAAAACAGTTGGTATGGTTTCACAAACCACAAATCAGCGTAAACCAGTTTAACCTCTGTTTGGGTTCACAAGCAACAACATGGACCAAACCGAGAAAGTCTAAGTGTATTTTTCAAATTGCGACGTGGTTTACGCCGAAAATCAATGATACCACAATACAGATCAAGGACCGCAAAAACCTTTCAACACAGAAAAGATAAAATATTTTGGCGTTGTTCTTCTTGAGAAATCCTGACTAAAATTCCAAATTCCTCTTGAGCAAATTTCCTTCACTTTATTCTAGTTCAACGACGGGAGAAATCCTCAGCTGTACTTAAACTGATTATTTTTCTGAATTTTACTTTCTTTGGTTCAACGACGGGAGAAATCCTCAGTTGTACCAACTTAAAATGATTATTTTTCTGTATTTTACTTTATTTTAGTTCAACGACAGTGAAATCCTCAGTTGTACCTATTCAAACTGATTATTCTTCTGAATTTTACTTTATTTTAGTTCAACGACGGGAGAAATCCTCAGTTGTCCCCACTTAAACAGATTAGTTTCCTGAATTTTACTTTATTTTAATTCAACGACGAGAGAAATCCTCAGTTGTAGCTACTTAAACTGATTGTTTTCCTGCATTTTACATTATTTTAATTCAACGACGGAAGAAATCCTCAGTTGTACCTTACTTAAACTGATCGTTTTCCTGAATTTTACTTTATTGTGATTCAACGACGAGAGAAATACTCAGTTGTACCTACTCAAACTGATTATCTTCCTGTATTTCACTTTATTTTAATTCAACGATGGGAGAAATCCTCTGTTGTACCCACTTAAACTGATTGTTTTCCTAAATTTCACTTTATTTGAATTCAATGACGACAGAAATCCTCAGTTGTACCTACTTAACCTCATTGGTTTCCTGAATTGTACTTTATTTTAATTCAACGACGAGAGGAATCCTCAGTTGTACCTACTTAAACTAATTGTTTTCCTAAATTTTACTTTATTTTAATTCAACGACGAGAAAAATTCTCAGTTGTGCCTACTTCAACTAATTATTTTCCGGTATTTTACTTTATTTTAGTTCAAAGACGGGAGACATCCTCAGTTGTACCCACTTAAACAGATTATTTTCCTATATTTTACTTAATTGTAATTCAACGACGAAAGAAATCCTCAGTTGTACCCACTTAAACTGATGATTTTCCTGTATTTTACATTATTTTTGTTCAACGACGGAAGAAAGCCTCAGTTGCACCTACTTAAACTGATTATTTTCCCGAACTTTACTGAATTTGATTCAACGACGGGAGAAATCCCCAGTTGTACTAAACTGATTGTTTTCTTTATTTTAGTTAATTTTAGCAAACACTATAAAATTGTTAATAACGGTCACTTTCTACAATAACCGCATTTACGGCGATTTGGCGAGCGACAAAATTTTTAGCGCCACCTGACATAAAGAGATGGCAACTGAGCGGGAAATTTAAAATCGTACATAACTCTAATCGAACGATAGTAAAATTAAAACATGATTAAAATAATTAAACAGAAAAGGTGTATAGATGTACTGAAACTCTTTATATTCTATGAATAACGTGGATATGTGCTATTCTTCTTGCCATTTTCTATTAAATTAGCATAACCGAAGATAGAGATTTAGTGAAATCGAATTTTTAATCAAACATATTTTATATAATATATAAAATGTGTTTAAATACCAAGAAATTAAAACTTACTTTGAGTTTGTCAAAATATTACAGAAATACAACTTTAATGCAAAATTTTACATTACCCAAACAATTTAAAATAGGCAAGAAACAAATTTTTTTTCTGAATCTTGTTTCGTTTACATCTCCTACACAAAAATACAATTATCGTTATTGTAATATTAAAAAGAAAAATTTTCATTAAGAATTATTATTCTAGGGTTACTTAACTTCCTTCACATTTCGTTTGTTTTTACTTTATTTGAAAGACTCTCATTAAATTGTTTATAAAGCCATTTATAGCAACATTAAGAAACTCCAAAGTCCATCTCTTTGGATTTAATTATCCACTGTTTGCACCATAAATACAAAGATGAAAGTTATAAAATATGTTAATAAATGCAAAGCAAAAATTCAAAAATAGTTTAAAACTAAGGTATTTTTGGTTAACTTTAAGGAACAAAATTAGGTACTTACAGATCTAAGTCCCTTGGAAACCTATGAAAGGATTTCAATCCATAATTGTTACATCCATAAATAGCACATATTTTACATTACGACATACGACATTATGAAATTATTTATGTTTGAAAAACAATTCCCAACAAATCACTATACGTGTCAAACAATTCGCCACCTTGCACTGCTCCGATGGTGCTGATTTGCAATGTCGGCAGTAGAATGTCCACACTGTCCCGTATTAAAAATTTTATAGTATTTGATTTAAGTTCAACGACGTCGACGGCGGGAGAAATCCCCAGTTTTGCTTAAACCGATTATTTTTGTATTTTAGTTGAACTACGAGAGAGAAGTTCCCCGTTGTGCTCGTATAACATGGTAATGAAAGAGCCTTATTCCGTAGCACTGCAACTGCACCGTATTGTCTACTTAAAAATATGTATTTTAAACCAGAGGCGGTTGAACCTTAAAGTATGTTTAAAAATTATTTTCACCAATCAACTTCACATTTCTCTGCAAAGAGAAAACAAAGCCGTGTACGTTGTTAGAGTAAAATCTTCATACCAACGCCCTCAATCTAATTAACTGAGCAATTAAAAGTTACAATAACCAAATTCATAAAATTTAGAGGATAACCTCCAAAGACATCGTACTTTTCACTATTCATATTTATTCACTGTGTTAATCCGTTTACTGACGGCCATTTACCAGTTTCCCTAGATAAATGTACTTATTTAGTCTGCTAATCGTTTTAGATTCCAGATTTTAAATTGATTGGAGTAAACCATTGACAGAAACATACTTCCGCGGTTTGGTCAAAGTTGCAGAGATCTGTAAAGTGCGAGTTGCAAACAAGAACTCGATTAGTGTACCGTTCGGGAAGAATTATATTTTCCTTTGCTACTGTAAATGATTGTTTATATAGAAACAAACTGTTTTTAGTCATTTAATATAATATATTTCAGTATTGCAGTAATAGAACAATAAAATACTGTATATAAATTTTAATTATTCTTCTCATTCTCAGCCATTTTATATCCATTCCTGGATGTAGGCCTCTCTTTTGTTATGCCATTTTTTACCCTTAGCTGTTCCTTACCATTTCTTTTCGTAGACGGCTACTATGCCATCTACCCAGCGTTACACTAGCCTCCCTACACTTCTCTTCGTTGTTCCTGGTCTCCAGTTCAGCACTCTGTGTATCTGTCCGTTGGTTGTCGCGCAAAGTGTCCCGCCCAGTTCCACTTAGACTGTGCCACTGCTATCATTACATTTGTTGTTTTTGTACGTCTCCTTAGTTCATCATTTTATATTCTGCCTCGTACACTACAAAATAATGAACTAAGAAGACATCCAAAATTAACAGATGTATTGATAGTTTAAATTTACAGTCTTCTATTTATTCTCAACAAATCGAAAATTAAACCAATCAGGGCAGTTCACTTTCTCCTCACAGTTCAAGAAAAAGTTGACCCGTCACAACTTCACTAAATATCAGATTGAAGTCAAACATGTGTTTAATTTAACAAGGCAGTACCTACCCTATCGCTTAGTCCGCCACGGCCATCATTGAGATGTGCTCATTCAGCGCGCTTGTCCAAGATGAGACAAAGACAAGCTACCAGTACACCATCAGACTACCTAAATCTCTACGGATTTTGTAGTTCAGCACCCGAGCTGCATCAAGACGAGCCGTGTGTAAAGAAGCCTAGCAATGGCCACCACGATGTTCAGGCCGAGGGCGTGCTTCGGTAGAGTCACCCTGGCTCCCGTTGTACCAAAGTCAAAGTCGCTGGCTAGACTTTTCGGAACAGAAAAGCTGAATCTCGGTCTGATCACATTGACAGCAACCTGAACGAGGTCGGGAATGTGAGCCCATGGGTCGACACTTTTATGGCCATGAGCCTGTCCTAGGAACCAGGTCCAAATGCCAGCAGACAAGCCACTGCTTTCTGAATGTAACCTTCACCTGCCTCGATGGTGGTCTCCAACCGCCCAGTCTATCGGCTAGGCAAATTTATAACCCGTTGGGTCTTCTAAACGTAGTGACTTAGACGTAGGCAAATTTATAACTACAGCTAGGATGTAGGGACTTCCATACTTGCTGACACGCTGCCGCTCAGTTGTTTGGTACTCATCTCGGGTGCCAGTACACAGTTCACCTCGTAAAATCACCCAACCAATTCTCTTTGCTTCCAATTTGAACTTCTTTCAAAGAGGAGCGGACGTGCCAAGTTGAAATCACCGAAAGGAAAGGTATACCGCCGACCCGCAATGTAATAAAATATGGTTTGGTATATAAATGGACCAACACCGCCAAGAAAATAAGCGTAGTGAATCTAAAATATGGCAAATTTACTAACTTCGACCACTCCCAAAAAACCAATTCTAAGAAAACTTATTTTTTCTTAGGGTTGCAATGAAGTTTTTAATTTTCCATGGAGCAAAAAATATTTTTTGGATGTATATTATGTCGAATATGTGGACATAGAATACGAAGCGTTTTTTGAGATTTCTTTATGCTTCGGTACAACATTAAAAATTTAAAGTTGAAGCTTCATAAAAGGGGAGAAAAGAAAAATTATCCTATTTATTACCATTTCGGTCCGTTAAACAAATGTTTATGTAAATAAAAAATGTTTAAGCTTTTTTGTATAGTTTCGCTTGTTATTAGTCTCAGTCCTTTTGCCCCAAAATTTTTTGTCGTACCTGTTAGTATTCTGAATGCAAACGATAGGTCGAGTTCACGAATCGAGAGCAATTCAAATTGGTATTCAAGAGACTGACATTTTTTTGTGAAAGCCGCAGTATTTCGTTACGTTATCGGGGTGCTCTCATTCACCTCTATTTTCACCTTTAACATTTCATTTGCGTTTCAACCTAAGCGCAATTAATACGATTTTTATTTACTATTTATTTACGCAAAATTTAACGAAAACTGATAAGCATCGGCACAAAGTGAAATTTATCAAAATTGTAGCTCGACTGCTTTTCAGATATCAAATTAACGCTCGGAAATGGAAAAATAATGCGTCCTGGCCAAACATGACGAGCCTTTTGTGCGATTAAATTTTCCATTTGCACTGTACCTAGTTTAATGAGAGTTTTAATGAAAAACAAATATAACGGGGAATATTTTGCAGGCTCTGCACGTGTCATAAGTGTAAAATATTTAAAATAAAACATGAATAGTTGTAGTAAATTCACCATTCGCAATGAGCAAACATTTTATTGCTTCAGAATGTGTCCTGAATTTCAAGTAATGTGCATTCATACATCACCGATTAACGTAATTTTGTATTTAGTTCTGTTTAATTTAACAACAGTAAAAAATTAAAAATAAAAAGAAATTTCATTAGCACAAAAGTGATATCATGATTGCCCAATATATCTTAATAAAAAGGTTGTGGGGCAACCGGCACGATACTTTCTTGCATGCGCCCGCAGTTTTCTACCTTCCTCGCTATAAGTACGGACTATAGCTGTAGAAAGGTTATGTATTTTCCTATCTCTTCTTAAACCGATTGTTATAGAAGTGATTTTAGCCTGATCTAGGAATTAACCAAAATCAAACCTTCCAGAAGCGTTTGCTTAAAGAAAACAAATTCCTGTCATTCCATAGTGTCTTCACGCCAAGTGTGAAATCGAAATTGGGGTGGGGTGCGCTAAGGGTGGATTAAAGGTGTTGCTTTAATAAAGGGGATGATTCTTGTCATGTTCATAATTGTTCAAAGCTGACAAGTTGTAATGAACATGAGGGTGGTTTGGGGTTGTTGCATAAAAACGTAGGGTGATTCTTATCAATTTTAAAATTTTACACTGTTAAAAAAGGATGTGATTCGCGACCAAAAGGAAACCTTCTATACTGATTTTGAAGTAAACATTCTGACATTTTGGAAATAAAAACAACTCGTTGATGAGCGTGATTTGGTCTTTAGAGATATCGTGCTAGCACAAATCGGCTATTTAGTATTCGCAGAAGACAAATTTGAGGTTCTGTTTGAGCTCGTCAAATCAATAAAGTAAATCGTCCCCTTTATTTTTGATGGTGTTATTTATTTCCATGATGTCGAGTATTTCTAATGGAAGCTCATGTGTTTCGGCTGAAATTTCAAAATCGATTGTTGGCCTGTTCAAGTAAGCGACTAAAAAGAAATCTCCCAGCCGTTTTGTTTTAATGAAGGTTGTGCAGAGCTCTCAGCAGTTTTTAACATTAAAAAAAGTAAAAAGCTACTTTTTCGAAGAAAAAAGCAAACAGAAAGCTACCATTTACCACGAAAAAAAAATACTTCCTAGTTCACTAAAAATACATAATTTAATTTTAATTTATTTTAACACTAGTAGGTTCTTTATTCAATATTCACCGATCATTCTGCCTGAAATAAATGCAATGGAAAACTTATTATTTATCAGTAGGTTTTAGGTTTTTTCGAGCGCAGTAGCAGAAGAATTCCACTAATAACAATATGGAGGTATTTTTTAAATATTACCTACCACGTTACTAGAGCGCAACAGGGCCAAACGCGTTGACAGGCAAAATTTCCGCGATTGTCACACTACAGGTGCCATCTATTAAATTATTATTATAGTTAGATATCAAATACCTTTTTATCATTTCAAATGTTAAAAAACATAATTGTGTTACATTTTATATTAATTTGTGACAGTAACGTTTAAAACATAGTTATTTCGGCAAATATTATTTGTTAACAAATAAAAACTAACACAACAATTATCCCTACTGGCATCTAGCGGCTCATTTAAGAAATAGATTTAAAAACCTCCCAATCCCTTGCATTTCGCGTTATACAATTTCCTGTATCTACAGTGTTTACTCAATGCATGCTTACGGAAATATTGCATTATAAACTGCTCTTGCGGTTATTAGCGTAAATCCTTGTTTAATTTTATCTAGCTTGCGCAAAGCAGAAAAGTGTCTTGGAAATTTTATTGGTAGCCATAACTCTTTAGAGGTTTTCTTATGTTATCAACACAAAATCAAACAAATCGTCGGAAATGTGAAATATTTATCTCTACATTTAATTGGCCCAGATTAGTGATACGCCCATAATCCACAAAAAAAGCGACTTTAATGACGATGTTCCGAAAATAGTTATTTCTAGCAAAAAAAAAAGCTACCATTTGAGAGCCCTGCTATCCATTTAACACGTAGGTATATACCGAATTTGGGGTCAATACTGAAATTTTTGAAAAACAAAAAAAGTTGGGGTATTCAATCTGGCTTTTGGTTAGGAAAGAAGACAAAAAGAGACTATTTCAAAAGAAAAATACTAAATAAAAAGCTTCGGACCTGTACAAGAAAGAAATCTAAGACGAATAAGCATAATCGATGCACTAAAAAGGTTATATAGACAAACATAATAAGTAAGTGGTTTTACACGTTATTATAATGGAGCATAATAGAACACCAAAAGTTGTATTAAATGGAAGACCAGAAAGCACAAGAAAAAGAAGGCAAAGAAATAGATGGCTAGAAGATACCGAAGTAACCTGTAGGTGACAGGACAGAGGCGAAAAGCAATAGACAGAATCGAATGGATGAAAGTTGTAGACCGGACTAAGGTTTTACAATATGTTTTCATAAATGAGAAAAATAGTTTACCGTGGATTAAAAACCCTCGTTTAACTTTTAACTGTTGTTCCATTTGTAAAGTTCCATTGCTTAGTAAAGCAACCTATGACATGCAATGTGTGTTGCCTGTTCTGAAGGGGCGTATGCTTCCCCTTCTTTGGCTACTACATTCCGTGTAACCTAGTGCCCATTTTATCGTGTAACCCCTTGACTCTTCAGAGTAGGCAACACACGTTGCGGGCTTTAGTTGCTTTACTATTAATTCTGTTCTCATTTATAAAATTCTATTATATAGTATTTATAAAGTTATATTATATGGTAAAGCAGCTAATAACATGCAACGTTTGTTGCCTACTCTAAAAAGGTACTCAAAGTCGTATTCTTCATTGCCTCCTACATTCTGTATAACAGCGTGCTCATTTTATCGTAACATCATAAGCCTTAATTTAAGTACAGCATTCGACCCCAATACCCTATTTTTTTAAGTGTTAAGTAGTTTTATATCTGGTACTTTACACTTTCAAACTTCATTTTTTTGCTTTCAGACCTTTTTAGCAATTACTCAGTTAAAGTATTCAGGTAAGTGACAAAAGAAAATCTCCTGGAGGTTATTTATAATGAGAAGTTGATTCTATAAATCTTGATACCGAGTTTGAAACAAAAATTCCGATATATTTGAAAAACACGATGGTAGAGTGGTAAAAATACAGTGCCGCGCAGATCGGTTGTTTGATATCTGTAGAATACGAAGCGGAGTGTTTAAACGCAGTGATGTTACAGTACAGGTCTTCTTCGCCATCAGCTTGTTTTTTGAAGGAGTCATCTCGTTTTATGGTATCGGTATTTTCTAATAGCAGACACTGTTTATTGGCTGAAATCTAAAAAAAATGTCTTTTTCTGAACATGTTTTTTGACAATTGCTGTATTAAACTGAATGTGTAAGACCAAAAACAACTTTCCAAAGACCCTTTTCTGCAGCGCCCGCTTTATTGATCTCCCAAGGCTTTGAAACGTGTTTATTAGTCAAAAGGTACAGTTGAAAAACGTTTGCCATAAAAGTAACATTGTTTTTGGGCATTAGAGGAGATAATGTTGGTTGGACCTGTTTTTAAACTTAATCTCGTTCATTTTTTAGGATGTTTGCAAACATTGGCGGACTTTTAGACCATAGACTGAGAGTAGGTAAAAATTTCTCCAAAAAAACAAACTTAATTGTTTCTGTGTCACGTTATGCACTTTTCTTAACCTCCCCCAATGCGTCAATTAGCCCCATGGCGGGGTTGCATGGCTTACACTATGTTCATGTAGATTTGCACTAACATAAGAGAAATTTATTTTTTAAAGTTCCTGAAACTGATGGGTTACAATTTCTCTAATAAAATTTGTATTAAATTATTATCGTTTTCTTTGTAACTTTTTCCCCTTTTACCGTTAGGTGTCAGGTTTTCCTTTATTATAATATACAGGGTTGGGTAAAAGTACGGAACAACGCAAATCTCTTTAATACAGCAACCGCGATTTTGACAAAAATTTTTACATGAAGGTTCCGATATACGGCGGATACAATAAAGGTATTGGCGGTTTAAAAGTACTTCCGGTTTAGCCGGAAATAATAGCGACTCTTTTATTTTGAATGGAACACCCTGTGTATTTTTTGATATATCGATAGAGATATTCAACAATAATGTTTGGTAATTGTTATCTAGCAGTTCATGAAAGCAAAAGAATGTGAGAAGCTTAAACAGTTATGCAATGTTGTCAAATATGCTTGGTTCGTGTTGTGTTGTTTCGATGTTCGATAGATTCAGCAGTGTGGTTGCAGTAATCAATTGATTAACCAAATTAATTAAAACTGCTGATTTTTACATCAGAAATTACGAAACATTATTGTTCAATATCTCTAGAATTATTGAAAATAAAGGCATGAAACCTTATATCCCTGAACTCGCAAAAACAGTTCTATCGATATATCAAAAAATATTTAAATATTTAAAATAAAAAAGTTAACATCATTTCCGGCTAAACCGCAAGTACTTTTAAACCGCTAATACCTTCATTGTATCCGCCGCATATCGGAACCTTCATGTACAAAATTTTGTCAAAATCGCGGTTGCTGTATTAAAGATATTTGCATTGTTCTGTACTTTTGCCCAACCCTGTATTATACTGTAGTTTTAATTGAGCTAGCCAGCCCCATCGTGATATTACAAAAATCTTCTTGATTTTTACTCCAACAGTAACATTTCTGTATATACTAGCTTGAAGACCATAGCATTCAAAACAAAACGATTTATGGTATATTTATGTAGCAGTTATCTATACTTTACTGCAATCAAAAACCAAAACAAAAAAATTGACAATTTTGAAAACCACAAAACCCTTTACTTCTAAGAAGGTTTTCCAAAGCAGTACTAAACACGCTTTTCTATGCAAATTAACCTTACTGATTCATTATGATGCAACTTAAAGTGTTGCCCGATATACTAGATATCGCAAGTGGGCCAACCAACACCTGAGTCAGTCAACCGAGCTCTCCCCTACTCGTATCTCGGCGAATGTATCCAAAGCAGAAAACAGTTCGATGAAGGATAAAATTTATTCGAGGACCTTGAAAACAAATACATAACCTTGCTACAGCGAGGAAGATAAAAACATAATTTGCGGTCACGTCATCTAAACAAAATACAGGGTGTTAATGAATTGCAGGGACAAACTTCTAGGGATTGCAAAACACAACAAAGCAAACAACTTTTGTTAATAAATGTGTGGTCAAAATGTTTCCTTTCAGGGATAGAGTTTCTCAAAAGTTCTTTAAGAAGCGCCTAAATGTAGGCAACTCAATTTACTACCTACTATTTGTTTCCATAACGACGGAAATTAAAACAGGATAAATAAAGCCCTCTTTCTTACTTTTCAAATTCAAATTAAATTTAAAATAATTTAGTTAACAAAATGTTTCAAAACTAAGCAATAGAAAAAACCAAAATTACAAAGCAATAATCAACTATTTGAAAAATTTACAATAACTAATTCAAAAATTAACAAAATTATAGTAAATGTTCAAAATGTCGCCCCCAGCTTCTACACACGAAGCACATCTCCTATTCGGAAAATGTTCTTGGTACAGGCGAGCAGCTTCGCGTGTGTTACCCCAAGCAGCTCTATACATGAACATCATGTCATGCTGTTTGGCAAAAGTATAATTCGCCATAACACAAAAATACGAAACACAACGAAAATAACGAAGAAAATAATTATCAAAAAAATCACAGAACGAAAAAACCGAATTATAAAAGGCACAGAAAAAAACGAATGCAAGAAAAGTCAAAAAATATCACAAAAATATCGAATTGTGTCAAAATTGACGTTATTTGAATGCATGTATGTCGATATCGTTTTTTTTTCAAAATTCCGTGTGACCTGCGCGAAATAATTGAAAATGCAATTTGGGTTGCCTATTTTCAGGTACTTCTTAAAGAATCTTTAAGAGGCTCTATTTTCTAAAGGAAACACTTTTGACCACACATTTATTAACAAAAGTTGTTTGCTTTGTTGTGTTTTGCAAGCGCTAGAAGTTTGTCCTCCAATTCATTAACACCCTGTATAAACATAAATAATCACGCCCGCCCAACCTAAATAGCAATTATACATACAGAAGATATAATGAATATCATTTTAATTATTTTATTATTAAAACTAACAAATGATAAAAATGAGTACTTTGCTTAAATTTATTCTCGATAAAGTTTGTACGTCAAAAAGATTCCGGTAAAACTTTTCTATTTGGTTGCTCAAACGTCAAATGCGACGTAGTGATTGGTCGATCGGTTTGGTTTGACTGACACAAGTGTGATTACGTGTCTAACAAGTAGTTCTGTAAATTATGTTTTTATCTACAAAGTTTGTATTCAATCTACATAAAGATTTGATATAAAAAAAGTAATACAATTTCCAGCAATAATTTCGCATTGTATTTTCTTCCCCATGAGTTACTAAATTTTTCTCGTTTTCTTTTTGGGTCACCATATTCGCAACAGCTTGGCATATTACATTAACGAAGTGGGTTCTTTGCTTATTTATTAGAACAGTAGAAATCCCGCCCTCTCAATAAATTCTTTCAGCGAGGCTTTTAGACATTCGGCCCAATAAAAACCAGCCACAAATGCATTCAATTTCCCTTAATTTTATTTTTATATTTTTACAAAACATAAACTCGAATGTTCAGCAGGCTTTTGTTCCCGGAACAACGCATCTACTTGCTGTTTTAATTGCTGAATCAATTCTTGTAATTACACTAGCTTTGTAAATGTATTCATCTTGTAATTTTTACGCAGCCCGGGGATTTTTGGCCGGGTTATAAACGCTCCGAAGAGTCGAAGCGTTCCACATTTTGGACTTCATTAATTACTCAAAGGGCAAACGTTTTTATTATAGCAATTCTCTGCGTTTAAAGCCCAATTTGATATTTTCAGTTGAATGTCAATTTTATGTAATTTTTTACTTTTTTATGTGGGATTAGAGTACTTGGCAATTTGCCTCAAAACGTCGGTTGTTTATTTCTTCGCATTTTTTAGATATGAAAATATTAGCTTTTCTAAAAAAATCGTAAATTATAGATTCAATTATGTAAAAAAATATCTTAAAATATGAGCGAATCGTCTATGTTCTGATTGATCACAGTCGTTATTTAATTATCTACTAAAAGCAGTAAGTAAACTTGATAACGAAAATGTTACTTCATAAATGGCACTTCGCTAAAATTGGAATGGCAGCCGTGAATAAATTTTGTATATAAAATTAGAAAATATTCTACGCTGTAACTCTTAAAAAAGAGATAAATAAAACGGAAAATTAGGTTCGGGATAAAAGCTATATTAAGAATGGGAAGCCACCTCTCAAATGGGAGAGCACTTTAAGATATGCAGGGTATCTGTCAGCGAACATGTTATTCGTAATAACGGATTAGTATCCGTTTAAAATAAACAGTATTAAGGTTTTTTTTGTACTCCGTATCATATAAATAGTATTGTTCCGGTTTGACCGAAGGCAACAACAATTTCGGATCTTCAAATAAGATGCTATTCTATTTGTACCTTTACGCATACGTACGAGCATAATGTTCTTTTTCTAAACATGGGATTTTACATAGTGGTTACATAACAAAAACTAGAGAAAAATGTTATAAAGAAAAACATTAAAAGTTGTTGCAAAAGTTTAGGTTAATCTAGCTCAGAAATAAAAAACTGAGCCAATTAATTTTTTGAAGAAAATCTTCCTGGTCAGAAAAATTTTAACTTTTTTTACACATCTTAGAAACGCGAGAAAAGGTTTCACCCAAAGCACGTCAACGGAGACGGATACAGCAAGATGACAGCACTACCACATACTTAAATTGATGGGGAAAATACCCAATGACGTTTGTGGAGGCCAACGCATAGCTACTTACAAACCTGCACAATGGCCAGCACGGTCTCCTGATCTGGCATTCCTCGACTATAATTATTTATAGCATTATCCTAAAAAGCTGTTTACATGTATCTTGCTGATAATGTTAAATCCGTCATGTTTGTAGTATCAGTCCTAAAGATTCCTGGCACAGAAGTGCCCAGAACTAAGACAAAGAATATAAACAAACATGAGAACTAACGAGAGGCGAATTTCAAATAAATGCTGGGGCCTCGGTCTATTTTTTGTATAGAAAATAACTTTTGCATTTAATTTAAAAAATTTAAAGATTTTCGTTCCTTATATGGAACGCCATTTTACTTTTTACTTGAATTTCAAGAAAATAAAATTATACATTTAAATGTTTTAAAAATATTTTAGAGACATTATAAGTTTGTTATAAATATCTTCAAGAATTATAGGTTTGTAGAAGCGAATTTCAACAAAATAAAATTTTTTCTTGACATTTAATAAAATTATTTTAGAGATATTAATCTATTATAAATATCCTCAAGAACAATATGTTTGTACTGTAAATATATTAGTATCAAAAATATCTAAGATATTAAATTATTTATTATTAAAATTATATCTTGATATGTTTTAAAAATAGTTTAGAGATATTATGAACTTATTGTAAATATCTTAAAGAATTATAGGTTGGTATTGTAAATAGATTTTAATTTAAATATCTAAGATATTTTTAATTGTTTAAAAATATATCGGATAATTTAAATTATTTTAAAATACCTTGAGATATTGCCTATTTAGAAATTAGTTACGGATTTCAAAAAAATATTCAATGCAATTTGAATTTAAACTATCTTAGATATTTTAAATTAAATTAATTTTCTGAATATCTTAGATATTTAAAAACTATTGTATTTTGATATCTTACATATTCTAAATTTAAATTATACAACAAATTTAATATACAGGGTGTGGCAGCCCGCTGTAATTGGTCGATTACAGGTTAAGTATTAGAGATAGAAAAAACTTTTTTAAATAAAAGTTATTAGGGGTCATGTGTACTGTCACATAAAAATATTTTGCATTATACAGGGTGTCCAATATCAGAGTGGCATAGCAAACTTATATATTTTTAAATTAAATACAATTAAAATGCAAATTATTATTTGCCTTTTAATTTTATTTCCTACTGTTTTTTGTTTTTTCAAATCCGTTGCGGTGTTGCCAAGTTATTTTATTTTTTTCTGTAAATTTGACATTTGCAGACCTTACTAGTAAGATCTGTACAAGCCGTATTTTTACAGATAAAAGTTTGTTTTTGGGAAATATTAGTCAAGACCATGTGCTATTCTTCAGATGTTTCAAAGTTGAATTTGGTTATACAGGATGTTTGTTGCTGCGGTCCAAAGTTTTCGAACTTTAATGTGTCATAACTTGATTTTTTTAAATGAAAGCCCCAAATTTTTATTTAATTTTTGAATTCTACTGTAAATTTCCCATCAAACGTCTATTACATTCCCTATACCTAGCTCTACTGGTTTTCCTTGTTTTTTTGATTTTAATTTTATTTAGAAAATCTATTCAAGTTTACGCGCAGTATTACTTTAAAACAAATGAAAAGTGATTTGAGAAAGAAAATTTTAATTTTATTTAAGCGATTACATTACATTACAGCTTGTTAGAAGATGTACCACTAATAACTAGAAGAAATATGTAGCTACAACATAATGGTGCTCCTGCACATTATAGCGCCGCAGTACGGGAGTGGTTAAATCACAGATTCGAAAGAAGATGGATAGGAAAGGGAGGACCGATGGCTTAGCCAGTCCGATCTCCAGACCTAACCCTGTTGGATTTTTTCTTATGGGGTTACATAAAAATCTGGTGTATCAGGAACTCCCAACTACCTATGAAAATATGCAGGAAAGTGTAATACGGACTTTTGGAGAGGTTACAGTAGAGATGTTAACTAGAGTACAAGCATAATTTCGCGAACGAACTGGTTTGTGTTTGCATAACGAAAATACACATTTTGAACAGCTATTGTGAATAATCACAAGCTGTAATGTAATGTAATTGTTTAAATAAAATTTAAATCTTCTTTCTCAAATCACTTTTCATTTGTTTTAAAGTAGTACTGCGCGGTAAACTTGAATAGATTGTCTAAATAATATTAAAATCGAAAAAACAAGGAAACCCAGTAGAGATAGGTATAGGGAATGTCATAGACGTTTGGTGGGAAATTTACAGTGGAATTCAAAAACGAAATAAAAATTTGAAGGTTTCATTTGAAAAAATCAAGTTATCACACATTAAAGTATCCTGTATAACCAAATTCAACTTTAAAATATTTGAAAAATTGCACATGGTCTTGACTAATATTTCCCAGAAAAAAGTTGTTTAATCTGTAAAAATACGGCTTGTGCAGATTTTACTAGTAAGGTCTGCAAATGTCAAATTTACATAAGAAAGTTGAATAACTTGGCAACACCGCAAAGAAATTTAAAAACAAAAGAAACAGACGGAAATCAAATTAAAAGGCAAGTAATAATTTGCAAAAATTTACAGGGCGTTTAATTAAAAAAAATATAAGTTTGCTATCCCACTCTGATATGGAACACCCTGTATAAGGGAAAATATTTTTATCTGATAGTATATACGACCCCAAACAACTGTTATCTAAAAAGGTTTTCTTCTATCTCTAATACTTAACCTGCAATCGACCAATTACAGCTGGCTGCCACACCCTGTATATCGTAAAAATTTTAAAATAAAACACTTGTCAAAAACGTCGAAATTACCGCATCTACAAGGTTTGTACTACTACTATGTCGAACTAGGCCTGGCAACGTTGCGAGTTGCTATATTAGAATATAACCTCATTTAAAAATGCATTTATTTATGTTACCGCGCGAAACTTGGGCTGCTAAGTTATAGAAAATACACTAATCAAAAAAACTGTTTGGTGACTGCAACAATAATTTAGAACGATCTTGTTTTGCAGGTTATGTGCACTAACCATGTGTAAACTTAAACAAACATTCTATTTTTATCAGCGCGAAGCGTCCAATTCAAGTCTGCAGCTTTTCATTTTGCCAGATTTAGGATTGAAACTTAGCGGACGTACAAACTTTGTAGACGGCGATAATTTCCAACTATCTTAGATATTGAACAATTATATCTTTGTGTTTTAAAAAATTTATAAATATAAATAAGATATTTTATAACAGACCAATATTCAAATATCTAAGATATTTTAAAATAGACCGATATTCAGCATCTAAGATAAAAAAATTACTTTTTTAAATATCTAAGATAATTTATTTAAAATTGTTTTAAAATATCTACAATATAATTAATTATAAAACCTTTTTTTATATCTAGAAAATAAATAAAATTCCTTTAATTATCTTTGAGATAGTCCTCAATAGTAAAATTCGAAATATCCTAAACACATTTTCAAAAATTTATATGCATCCTGTATATATTTTTAACACATTAAAATTTTACAGAGGTTTTTTCAAGTAAAATATTAATATCGAAGATATTTGTAATATAGTCGACAAAAACAAATTAGTTGTAAACGTTTAAGACATTTTTAACGACACAGAACTACTTCTTGACTAATTTTATTAACAACGAAGACATTTCAGAAATGTTTTTTATTTATTTAATTAATTAACCTACAAATACCTTACAGATATTATTTTTTTATTTAAAATAACTAAACCACTGTTAAAATGAAAAAATATCTAAGATATTGCTAAGATGTTTATTTACAAAATTCCGAATGAAAGTTTTGAACAAAAAAAAATCTTAGAGATATTTAAATTTAAGTACCATAATAAACACACGTCGACTATTAAATTATAAGACCAGGGTGTTTTAAATGAATTTAAATTATCCCTAAGATATATATAATATATTTAGGAAACATTTTGAAATATTTATGGATACCGCAGATAGTTTAAAATAATTACAAATATCTAAGATATTTTTAATTAAATACAAATATCTATGAGATATTTTTAAATTATGTACATGTTTGCTTTTATTCTGCAAAAATCGCTGTCAATAAAAAGTAAAACGGCGTTCCATAAATCCTACTTTAGCTAGCAATTTGTAAGCCACAGATTTCACAATTAAATCTTACAAACTCTCCAGCAAAAATTGTAATTTCTAAAATTAGTTTCGACAGTTTTACTGTCAATTTATTTTGGATTTAAGCCGCCCGTATGTCACAGTTTTACTTTGGAGTACAAACAATAATTGCCTGAAATTTCACTTTAAAGAGCAGCTTTTCCACACCCTTTAGATTTTAACTTTACGTGAGTGTTTCGTTTACACTCGGAGCAGGTATTTCGCCGTTCGTTACAGATACAACAATTAATATCTGCGCATCACATCCCTGAAAGCACTTCGCAACATATAGATCTAAATCCAAGCGTAATATTAAAGCGCACAATTAACAAGATAAAGTATCATACAGATAAACCACGAAATAGACAAATTTGGAGCAGTCTTTCCAGCACCACCCCTAGCAGTAACAAAACATGTCCGTAATAATGGAATCTACAATACACTTTGTCTTGCAACATGTGGCCTTAATACCCTGTAGTTTCGCGTTGGAGCAGAGAAATACTGGTGGAAGTAACAGACGCGGGGGAAAATTGTGGGGGAGGACTTCCTTGGCTCGCTGCATATTATGTCGTATAGCATGACCATCTCGATATTACCATGGTAGCCATTACGAAAGAGAATTTCTAGTTTAATGCTGAGGGTTGTCTTGTTATAGTACTTTTACGGACGCATCAAGTTTCTCTTTTGTTTTAGAACCCTATTTAAGCCGTAAAATTTTAATTGTTGTACAACAGTATAGAGTAAAGTTTTAAGTGCTGGATGTTCGGCCTGCCAACAAATACCTAGAGTGCTGAACGTCTAAATTAGAAACCGCACTAAAAATAACTACCACATTCGGAATATATTTGTACGGTCAGAGTAATATCGGACGTTATGAAAGGGAATACGACAAGTTTATTAGAGCTCTGAATTCGCCTTCGCTGGTAGCATGTCAGAATTAAAATAAATTAAATTCTGGTTACAAATATTTCATTATTAACACTACAATGGCACATGGTACCATTAACAATAAAAAATTTCTGTTGATGATCGTTTCTCATGAAACATATTTTTCTTTAAAACTGAACCTAGTACATGTAATACACCCAGCTTGAAACATTTAGAACTGTGTGGAAATTCAATCAAATCAAAATTCAAATCAAAATTATGAAGCGCCTGCCGTTTGGGACAGTTAAGAGATTAACAATTATATTATTTCTTTTAACACCAAAATTGTTTTTCAATAAATATTTGTTTTTGTCCCATACATAATATTGTTTGTAATTTTTTTTTATTTTTCATGCAAATTTTGTCATTTGTAAGATAAATAAAAATATACAGAGAGTTTTTCTTTTTTGTATACATACCAGCTATGCATACTTTTATAAAAAACATGTCAATGCATTGTTTTACTGCAATCTGTAGGCAACCCACTATACACACATTTCAAAGCTTCAATTTTTGAAAAGAATAGTCTGCTGTGGAAACAGTAATCAAATTGTTTAATGTCAAATTAATAGCAATTAGTTTTGATATTTCGAATTTAGCATAAAATTTGTGTATTGTTGATATTTGATGTTTTTAAAATAATAGTTTTATTAAAAAAAATTTGATATTTAAATAATTTTGCGTTTATTCATAAACATACTCATTGAACATAACCGCACACTATGAGGAATAACCTTTCTCTCTCTCTATTATTTTTTGTACAGTTGGTTGCCTATAGATTGCAGTAAAACAATGCATTGCCATGTTTTTTTTATAAAAGTATACATAGCTGATATGTATACATAAAAGAAAAACTCACTGTATATGTTTCTCCAACGCACATAATATTTAATCGATGTGTGAAATCTGAAAAATAATTTTGTAATTAAAAAAAGACGTTTTCTTGTTTACAAAAACAGTCTTTCTGAAGCACAGAAAAAGCTATTTTTGTACGAATGCGAACGCATGAGTGTAAAAGAAGCTTTTTGGCACGTGTTTCATACACTATTTTTTCTATGCGCTTATCAAAAGTGAAGAGAAATTACAACCACAATTGGAAAAAAATATAAAACCGATTTGTTTGAAGTTACCCTTGATTAGCATCCGACAGTATTGAATTTGATTCTTTCGTATGCCGTTGTATGGTTTCGATAAATTTTGCTATAAAATTTTTTTTCGCACTAGTGCTTAGAACTTAACCGAACGCAGGCGATAGTAGCTACTTTAAGGTTGTCCTGATTGATTTCAGTTGATTTCAAATACATTTTTCTGAATATTAGTGAAAATTTCATATACAGCAGCGGTTTTCCGGAAAGAATGTACGACAAATTACATTTTTCCAGATTTCAAGTCCCCATGTTACTTTGGATAAGTATTTAAACTGTATTACTGTTATTAGCCGTTATTAGTGCCGTTTAGTCAACTAATAATAATTTTTACTTTTAAAATTAAGCAAAAATCAAAATAAGTATTAAGAAATTCAAGATGTGTCCTTTTAATCCGAGAGTAATAACAATAATTTCTAATGTCTCGGCGGCGACGCGACTAATGCCTACCAAAGAGAATTCCCGGGTTCTAATCCTGGGCAGAACAAAGTTAAAAAAAAACAATTGTTTTATTTACTTAATTTTCACACCAATTCCACAATCAAATGCTAAAAAGATCACGATTTCTCCAGTAAATTGTAATTTTAATTCTTCAGGTAATGAAATAGTTCTATTGATTTTCTTTATAAGTTCGAGCTTTACTTCGTTAAAGTTCATTTTAATTTGTTGTAAATAAATTCTTAACTTCAACAGGTATTTTATTTTAACTTTATTATAATTTCAACGTGTCTACACGTCATTATCAAAAGCAAGATTAAAAGTAAACAGTTGAAGTTGCTATAAGAATAATAAATTTTCATAAATTGATCATGGTTTTCTATATCTGCGTCCAGAAGACTTGATTTCTCATTCCAAAACGTCCAATAACGGTGAATTTAAGAGATCAATTTGTTCATTCATTAAAGGTACAGATTTTAAATGTTTATGAATTTCAAATGCTTCTAGTATATCCAACTTACGTTTATCATCACAAAAGTGTAAACATTTTATAGTGTTATTAGATGCCATTTAATGATTGCGTTCCAATAAGTGTTTAGCGTAATTGGATTTATGGGGGTGTTTATATTTGTAACAACGTACGTGTTCCTACTAGCGTCTAGCGCCTTGGACTTACAGCCGATCCTGAATTGCGCAATATCATCTAATATTGGATCGCATATGTGCGAGTGTGATATTTACATCGAGATTTGCGTTGTTAAAGCCGATTTTTTCATTGCTAATGATTTGCATTCAATAGAAAACAACAAATCTTTTTTTTTAATTTATTACCAGACTTGCGTGTTAGTATGCCGTGAATCAGTGAATGAATGCAAATTTGTCTTCGTATTTTTTCGTTAAAAATATAACTTCTCTTAACAAATAACCTCGCGTAAACAGCAAAACGCAACAACAGTGTTTTAAAAAAAACTATAAAATAAGAAAAAAATTTGGGTCCCAACCGAAATTCGACCCCGCAACTACTTATGCAGTAAAAAAGTAGTACACCCGAACACACCCCCATATCCATCTGTGCCACTACGATGTTGTGGTTTACACACATTTCAGCTGCATGCAGACGAGGTGCGCAAGTCATGTGAGGTAGGATCGGCTGAAGCCCAAGAAGCTAGACGCAAATCGTGTTCCTTGTACCTAATATCAAAATTTCTATTGTTTTGTCCTATATAAACTGAATTACAGTGCGAGCAATTTAATTTGTAGATGCCCGATTTTGTTTGCTTTCGCATTAAACAAAGTGTTTAAAATGTTTTTTGTTGTTTTAAAAGTTGTTTTACATTTATTTGCTTTGTTTATAATTTTAGCAATTTTTTTTCTGATTGATTGCCAAAATATGGAATTGAGGCGTACTTCATTTTATCTGATGAAGTAGTTGGATACATTTTTTGAATGGCTAATTTATAATTTTTCTCTTTAATTAGTGTATCAATAAGTTGAGTATTATAACCACTATAGTATAATAAATTGAAATTTCTTTATTATAACTAATTTTACCTAAAAGAACCGTTAAAGCCCTATATATCATGGATCCGTATGCTGCTTATGTGTTTTATGATGACCAGAATCGTGTGGTCTGTTTGTGTAGGTTTTGAATGTAACAATTATTATTAATGGACTAAACTAATAACGACAATACAGTTTAAATTCTTAGCCAAAGTATCCTGAGGACATAAAATCTGAAAACATATAACTTTCATACATTTTGCAAATACCTCAATTTTCCTGAAAACCTCTGCTGTATATAAAATGTCCACTAATATTCTCAAAAATGTATTTGAAATCAACCGAAATCAATCAAAACAACCGTTAATTAGCTATTATCACCTACATTCTGTTAAGTTAAAGAAAATATTCATTTGAAATATTTCGTCAAACGTGACCTGTAAGAAATTTACATTAGGACTAGCAAACAAGTAGTCCACGTCAATTTTAAATAGTATGTCTTTTTATCACTTGCTTTCCTACACTTTTTTTCGTTAATAATAATGAAGACTTATATACGGTGTATCTAGGTACAAATAATTCAACCAATAATAGATTAGCCCAAGCAGAACCCAGTGGTACCATTAATTGTTCAGGAACCATTAGAGTTTCTGCTTTGAATTAAACAATAATATAAACTGACATAAATATGTTTTGAGAACTGCTGAGATTTATAGAAAATGCATTTAAACTCTGCAAAGTTATTACATACAAGTATACATATATTAAATCCGGATATGTTTCCCCTTCAAAAAAAGCGACTAGATGTATTTAAAATTTGGTGATCCAGCAGCAGTAATATTAAATAAAATAAATTTTGTATTCTAAGCTTCTAACAAAAATGTTGTTCTGGTACAAGAAAGACCTACCCTATCGACCTCGCAAACACGGGTTTATACGCAAAAAATTAGTTCATTCTTATGCAGCCGCGCGGCGGTGAATTTGATTGTTTACTTTAATGAAAAAATTAATAAAAATAATACCAAAATAGGCATAAAATCAAAATTTAAGCGTGACAGCTGACCTAAACTAAAAAACTTATGTTACGATGAAGTATTGTTTTTTAGTGATTTTGGTTTAATATAGTATTACATGAAACATTTATCGAAACACTTTTTCCCAAAACGTATTTTGGAAATTACAGCCTGGGACACATACGTCCCATTAGTTTTTTTGATGGCATATATACGAACCAATTACTGTAATAAATCAACCAATGTTGTGTATTATTGTCTTTATTTCAAATTGTTGCAGAACAAGTGTGTTATGCAGATAACAATTAAAAAACAAATTCAATTCAGATCATTGATTAATAAACCAATTTAAACCGAATTGCACTAGGAAGGTAATAATGCCACATTCAATAATTTACATGCATTTTCCTATAAACACCTTGTCAATTCTCACGCTAAATAGTAACCCAAGAAAATTTGTTAAAAAACTGCTGGGACATGTATCACCCATTAGTAGCGAAAGGTTTAAAATAAGGTAACAAAAAAAGCGTGGGGCGAAGCCCACGAGTTCAGATAGTTTATTTTGAATCCAATATGGCAAAAACGTAAACAACCCAACTTGCAGGCGATAAGGAACGTTTTGTACATCAGCGCTTCTTACCCTCCTTTTCAGTTTTGGTTTTTCTCCCGATAATGTCATTGAACTCAAAACTGCGTTACTATTATCTTGCAGTACTCAAACAATTTTGGGGAAATTTTCAACAATTACTTTCTCATACCTGAAGGACCCAGTTAACAATCAAATGTTTTTTGTAGTTTGTATATACTGTAATATACAGTGGGTTTTAATATTTATACCCATTTTTGATACACCCCCGTATAAAACAACCTACTGTTCGGTATATTTTAATTAAATTAAATAAAATAACATCACATAACAAGCAAATTATATTTACTAAGTTTTTTTATTTGGTCTGTGCTTTATCTCTCAGTAATTAGAGTTGAATATGTTTTTCATCCTGCAATTAATTATTTCATCAGCGTCAACTGTTTATATTGACACAGACATTTTCGCCGTCCTACTCAAAAATCTAAATCTATACAATGAAGTTATTTCTATCTTATACGAATGTAGACGCATAAATCTTATCCGAAGTTTAATAAAAATAGCATCGGGCACTTAAACTCGAATTATACCTGCCAAAAGATGGTTTCACGCGATCTAAAGAAATTCAACCGCAAAAACCTCTGCAACTGAAAAGTCTCAAGTTTATTTGGCTTGCGGTTTAAAAATAATTCACTCGAAATTTCAAATATCTTCTTACTTCTGTTTTGTGCCAAGATATAAATATGCTTTGCAGCAAAACAATGACGTGTAACGTATTTTCTGTGTACTATATCGGTATGTGGTACAAGAAGAAGAATTATTCTCGGAGAATTCCAAGTTATTTACATGCGCATCCGCTACACAGACAGAGGTCGGTAAACTTTGGGATGACGCCACGACAGGAACCATTTTATATTTCGCAATTATTTATATAATTCCGGAATCTGCGAGTTCTTTCCTGAGAGAGAGTTAATGCCGCGCTGACTTGAACTTTTAAAGCTGATTTTGAACCGCAAAAATGCGAGCGCTTTTTCCCCCGCGTTAAGTTTTCCTTTAAACTGAAATAGGCTTTAACAAAGATGAAACGCGCCCGGCACGTTGCGTTGCGTTGGCCAGAAAAACATGTTAAACGTATAGATTGGAAAAGTTCTTATGAAATGCTACTTCAACCGACATGATTTATAAGGAGGTGTATAAAAATGGGGCAAGCAAGCGGAACAGGAAATGTATCCATCGATTTTGCCTCGAGGTATTTGCATTTCGACGTATTTCAAGTGGTTTCCTCTTCTAGGCCTTTTGCGGAGTGTTGTGTGCGATAGCAACTCAATGAGGTACTTACGAGTTGCTGCATGATCTCAAGAAACCAAGGGAGCAAAAATGAATATATTTCTAGGAAAATGTGAAGGTCCCGAGCATAAATCTAGCGTATCAAGAAGCACAAAGGCTTTCAAATTTTACGATGCTCCTTTTTTTCTATTGTTATTTAAGAATAAGAGAAACAAACAGCGAAAGAACGAGTGGAAACATTCGACTATGAAAATATTAAAGCAGAAGAGGGAAAATTCGCGTAAAGAAGTTCGATTGACAGGCAAGGGATTTAGGCAAGCCAATTTTCAACTCAAATTGCTACGATTTTCTTTTTCAAATCGACATGTCTAATTCGAACGAATGAAATTTAATTCAAACCGTGTTTGTATTAGATACTCACCACTTCTATTTCTATTGTATGTATAAGCACATGCGACACGCAACATCCATCGATTTCTATTAAATCTGAATTACCTGCAACAAAAGACAAAATATTACTAACACATGAAAGCGCATTAGGGGAAAATATGAGTACGGGACTAAATGCATTTTTGAGGAAGGGTTTTGAAATGAAGGAATTTACCGAACATTTAGTGCGCTACATTCTCAAGTATACAGTTAAAAGCGCAAGTTTATGAGTGCATATTTGAATATTAAAACAGATATTATCTACCCTAGCCGCTATTGTGTAGTAGCCGCGTATTTCTAGGCTAAATTCGAGATTGTTTTTAAAATCATGTGGTCCTTATGTTGAATTATGTGAGAAATAGAAAATAAAAGACTGTAAATTTAAATGTAGAATGTGAAGAGCGAGTGTTTCTGCTATAAAAATGTTAAAAATGGGCGAAGCACTTCTCCCGTACTTTCCCGTTTTATATTTTCGACAATATTCTATATATTTAATAACGTTCTAGTGCCAACATACTACATAAAATCATAATACTCTTAGCATGATGATGATTCATAATTTGAAATGGATTCGACACTAAGGAAATGGCACTTAAACCATTGTGCGTCGACAAGACCAAGACCAAAAGAAGACTTTTTTAGTCTTGTCTTGAAAAACTCTTGAACACGTAGTCTTGTCTTGGTCTTGCAATGTAGAGACCAAGGCCAAGACTTAGTTATTTCTTGAGTCTTGGCACGATCTGCACATTAAAATGTCATAGTCACATATTCATATCTATATATTAAACCTTGAACTGTCCCAACTTTGCGCCACCACGGGCTATGCTCTTACACATCGCGACATACCATACTTATTATCTTCCGATGTGTATCTAACAGTTACCTAAAGCGACGCGGCACTTGAGTTCGAAAGCTTACGTAGAGCGTAGCCCATGGGTTTAGCTATAATTTTAATCTGATAAACTCAGAACTCAGAACAATGGTGGTCGTTAATTATTTATATTTTATAAGATATTAAATATTGTTTTTATTTTTCTTACGCATTTAAAAAACTCAACATAGTTTCAAACACTTTTTCAGCTGAATGTGCCACCTACTGCCCATTTATTGCCTACCTACTATCCCCTACTGCCCACCCACCACTCAACTGCTGCCCACCTACTGTCCAACTAATGCCTTCATACTGCACTGCCTCCCTACTGCCTACATATTGCCTACATACTGCTTACTTACTGCCTACCTACAATCTACCGACTGGCTGTCTACTGCCTACCTATTCTCTACCTACTGCCCACCGACTGTCTACCTATTACCTATCTACTGCCTACCTACTGCCTACCTACTGCTTACTAACTGCCGACCTATTCCCTACCTACTGCATACCTACTGTCTACCTACCAACTGCCTACCTACTGCCTGCCTACTGCCTAACTACAGCCTACCAACTGCCTACCTACTGCCTTCTTACTGCCTTCCTACTGCCAGCATACTGCTACCTACTGCCTACATTCTGCCTACTTACTACCTACCTACTTCCTACCTACTAACTATCTACTACCTACCTAATAAAACATAGTAAGTAACAAACACCTTTTTACGTGGACTAATAGCCGTCGGCAATTAGTAACGAAAAGTTTTAAATAATTTGCTGAATTTAGAAATGGTGCATTCTTTACGTTAAAAAAAGTTTGCTATCAGGAAGAATTAACAATTACCATAATTAGAATTCATCCCACCTCTGGTGTATTTAAAAATAGGTAAAAATACTAAATTAAATGGATACTGCGCACATCCTCAAGTGACCCTGTCAGCGGGTAATTCGTCAACTAGAAGAAGATTTGAGTTTTCAAAATAATATAAGTACGAAATAAAAAAAGCTGACGGGCCATCTCACGTGATTTTCCTCGCATTTTTCGAAATTAATGAAAAGCTAAGTTTGATTAAACAGGTTGTCCGCTTAGGAAAAGAACAAAATTCTGTTCGACGATAATTTCCCAATTACACTTAGTTCTAGTAAGGGAGAGCCAACGTGTTAATACCTAAGCGCCGCAAATGCAGCGCAGTGACAGAGTATGTGTACGGAGGTATCCTGCTGTACTTTACATTTCCTACACTGTGAGCTACAACCTCGATGGTGCGAAGCTGTTTCTGTAGGTGATCGTGACCGGTCAATAGACCTTGAAAAAGATGAAGTCTAGTCTGTCTTGGTGATTGACAAGAGGACCAAGATGATTTGGCTGTGACAACGTCCAGCACATATCTCGTGCCTCAAGCATTGAGGGGATATTCAGAAAACCGTTTTTTTGATCCGTTAGAGAACCCGGAGCCTCGTCAACAGCTAGGGCGTCAGCCTATCCATTTCCTTCAACTTCGTTATGGCCGGGAATCCACAGCATTTTCACATAGTTATTAGCAAAGAGCTTTGTGAGGGTTTACAGACATACTTAGAACAGGTCAGAATTTTGATGGGCGCTCGGCTGTTGGAGCTGATGTAGATATGTCTACTTTTATAGCCTCTTCGATTTGTCAAAAAAACAAGGACATAACTGTACTCAGAATTTGAACCTGATTACTGATTACAAAACTGTAAAAATTTGAAGTGCAAAAACTAAGTCTTTTGATTTTTTTTATTATAGGCCAACGGCCTGTTTAATACCCGTAACTAGTGCGGGTTCTGAAAGCCCTCTTCGCACGTATGCCGGGCCGAGGCTTAGGAATTTTTGGATAAAAGGCTTACCAACAGTGTAAGTTGGGTTGCCTATATTTTGTGGTCACGTGGGTATAGTAATTAATGAAAGCTCTCTACATAAGATTAGATGCTTGGGGCTTGCTGTATGCTACCTAGTCTCTCCATAGCTATAGGGAATTACTCTTAAAAACCTCCTGCTTTCAGATTTTGAATAATATAAACTTTTCACTCCAGTTTTGATGAAAATTCTCCTAAACCGTGACATATAGTGTACCCCTACGACTATTACAATAAATAACGTTTAGGACGATCCGACCACTCATTGATGAATAAATAAGGCGTTAAAGTAGGGTTCCGTGAGGCCCAAAAATGTATTTATCACAAAATCTCTGAATTGAAAATTTTCACAATTGCAATACATTTCCATAGTGGAAGTATGTGATAGTACAACATCCCGAGCGAAAAATCACACAAAAACAGTAAATGACGAAAATATCTCATCACGAAAAGCCAAATAGCATGCAATTTTATTCATGTTAGAAATTCTGCCAAAAGTTTTATTTTTATCCAGTTTCAAGGAGCACAATTTATTCCACGTATACAGTTAACATTCACGAAATACAAAAGTCGTGTCACAGTGAGCAAGAGCAGCGAGCTAGCAGAGAAACTTACGCATATAAAGAACTGTGCTCCTTTAAATGGGGGTTTCATAAGTCGTTTCGTTTTAGATGAGACAAGTTTCCAGAGATATGGAGTGTTAAACATTCCGCTATCTCGAACAGCAACCCATTTTATTTGGCAGTTGCCGGAATTGCGTTTAAAAACAAGAAACGTTTAATGTAATTTTGTTCCTGATCCAGCTTATCGCCGAGATCTTAGTTATGCTGTAGCATTTATGAGGAAAACAGACGGCCTAACTCTCGAGCGGAATATAAACATTCGGAAAAATGATACATTTAAAAAGAGGGAAACTAGAACCGACGAAGATTTATGATTGTTTACACGCTCCACTAGTTCGCTGAATGCGTTGATGTAAAGCAGGTTTAATGCAACTAGATTTAGATGCAGTTGTAGCTGCTGACTATGCAGATTGCACTGGTATTACGAGACTCCATAGTCCATGTACACATTTTGCATTCTGTCCCAGCGAATGCAGTTGAGAGTGAACAGCCAACTTGATACCCGTAATTCTCATAAGTAACAAACAAATGCTCCGGTGTTACCGACGTAAATTACTCTAAATGAGACTAGATTTATTTGAACAGAAAGATACAGCTTCGGCGTCGCTTGGAAATATATTTGTCAACAAAAGCGCACTTTTTCAACTCTACCAAATACCGGATAACCGGTGAAAACAATTTGCATCAGACAAAAAAATTAAAATATCTAATGCCTCTTCTCAGATTTACGCTAAAATAAATTATAAAAGAATAATAACAAAAAATACAAAAAAAAAGTAAATCTTAAATTATTATTAAATGTTAGCCTCAAAGAGAGCCGCCATTTACAAACGAAATGAGTCTGAATAATTTAGGTTTCTGCTTACTTGAATCTATTTCGCGTGCTTTCTAATGTCCACCTAAGCAACTTTTACAAGTTTGTAATTAACTCGTTTCATATAAAGTTTAAGCAAAAGTTGACTACTAGTTTATGCACAGAATAGCACGAAAGTTACATTTTCCAGCAACCAACATTAACATTTTACGATATTCGGAAAATCCTTGCAATAACGATGATCAGCACTTTTGGCTAGTTTAAAGTTGGATCAGAGTGTCTGCAATTGTACGATTATAGTATTTGCCAAAAAACTGCCACATTGATGCAAACTAATATTATATAATATACAGTGAATTTGTCCTTTTTGTATATATACCAGCTATGTATACTTTTATAAAAAAACATGTGAATGCATTGTTTTACTGCAATCTATAGGCAACCAACTGTGCAGAAAATAATAGAGAGAGAAAGGTTATTCCTCATAGTGTGAGGTTATGTTCAACAATGAGTATGTTTATGAATAAACGCAAAATTATTTGAATATCAAATTTTTTTTAATAAAACTATTATTTTGACAACATAAAAGATCAACAATACACAAATTTTAAGATAAATTCAAAAAATCAAAACTAATTGCTATTAATTTGACATTAAACAATTTGATTACTGTTTCCACAGCAGACTATTCTTTTCAAAAATTGAAGCTTAGAAATGTATGTATAGTGGGTTGCCTACAGATTGCAGTAAAACAATGCAATGACATGTTTTTTATAAAAGTATACATAGCTGGTATGTATACATACTGTGTATATTAAAAGCAAATTCTACCTTTCTTAACACCCTGCATTCTTCAATGGCATTTGTCTTTTTTTCAAATATTTATTCGGCGTAGTTCTGTGGCTAAGGTTTAACACCGAAGCCAAGGATTAAGCGCACCACACCTGGAAATTCTACTGAACCCCTGTCTTCTACGGGGTAGGAATCCTTACCTGCAATTCACGGGACTCGCAGTTTTGCATCTCCTCTGAAAGATGGCGTATCTATCGTATGTCGCGTATTCAACCCCATACCATCGCTCTCGGTCTTGCCAAATTATATGGGACCTGATCACAACGCCAACCGATGATTTTGTGTGTTCATAACGCCAACCGTGATCATAAAGCCAACTATACGCTGCTGTTCATAACGCCAACCGTGATCAGAAAGCCAACTATCAACCTCTGATCACAACGCCAACCGTGATCATAAAGCCAACAATCGAGCTCTGGTCATAACGCCAACCTTGATCACAACGCCAACTGATCAGAATGCTAACTGATTATTTTTAGTTTTCATAATGCCAACCGTGATCATAAAGCCAACTATGAACCTCTGTTCATAGCGTCAACCGTGATCATAAAGCCAACTATCAACCTCTGATCATAACGCCAACCGCGATCACAACGCCAACCGTGATCACAACGCCAACCGATTATTTTGAGTTTTCATAATGCCAACCGTGATTATAAAGCGAACTATCAACCTCTGATCATAACGCCAACCGTGATCACAACGCCAAATACATGCAAATTTTACCTTTGATTTTTTAATCGACATAGATTTTTTTCTTCCTAGTATAGTTAGAGGCAGGTTATGTAGTCGGCAAAATTTCGGAGGTTTAAATTTTGACAGATATGTGGGTTTTGACTTTTGAGGTGCCACGATTACAAAAACATGTTTTTCCCAAAATGTATGTGTGTTTGTGATGGAGATGTAAAAAACTCGTTTTTGTTAATACAGCTTTTTCCTTAAAAAAACAATTTGTGTTTTTTCACAACATGAAAGTGATCAATTAAATAATGAGGGCATACAGCATACAATATGATCAGAGGTTGATAGTTGGCTTTATGATCACGGTTGGCATTATGAAAACTCAAAATAATCGGTTGGCGTTGTGATCACGGTTGGCGTTATGACCAGAGGTTGATAGTTGGCTTTATGATCACGGTTGGCGTTATGAACAGAGGTTCATAGTTGGCTTTATGATCACTGTTGGCGTTATGAAAACTAAAAATAATCAGTTAGCATTCTGATCAGTTGGCGTTGTGATCACGGTTGGCGTTATGACCAGAGCTCTATTGTTGGCTTTATGATCACGGTTGGCGTTGTGATCAGAGGTTGATAGTTGGCTTTATGATCACAGTTGGCGTTATGAACACTCAAAATCATCGGTTGGCGTTGTGAACAGTTGGCGTTGTGATATGGATCCAATTATATATA
Source organism: Ctenicera cuprea (assembly GCA_958336395.1). Taxonomy (NCBI): domain Eukaryota; kingdom Metazoa; phylum Arthropoda; class Insecta; order Coleoptera; family Elateridae; genus Ctenicera; species Ctenicera cuprea. The sequence goes on from OY284487.1 coordinate 53,653,788, forward strand.
AGCTAGCAGAACCCGTGGGCCACGTCCCACGCCATTTTTTGTAACTTATTTTAAAAAGAATACTAAATAAGCTGAGTTGAAACATGAAATACCTATACATTAAGAGAAATGTATCGAAATCATATTTCTATTATTTCATTATACACAATATTTTTTGTACCATATGCCCAATTTTCATTTAATTGACGCTGTTGATTGGTGTTTTTTAATTTTCACATTTGAAATCTTTGTAATTGTTGAAAGTGCTGCGTGTAATAATCGTTCATGTGCGAATACAGGCTTCGGTAAATAAATTTCTGCTTCTTATGATTGCTTACATCTTGCGAGGTGTAGCATATCCTCTCACCACCACCTGTTTGGTGGTTAAAGTGACACAGGGAAGTGGGGAACTACAGTTTTATGAAGGCTCCGAACCACGTATGTGCATGCACTTCGGTTCCAGAGAAGATTTTACTGGGACTATCTCAGATGAAAAAAGTGAAGCTGAAACTCGCCGATCCTCAAGAGGGTTGTACGAGCTATAGGCAACACAACTCTCATCACAGTACGTTGGGGGTGGTCCACTGCCTTCCAACAGAGCATGCCAATTTATAAAAATTCAATGTTGCTTCGCCCGGGACTCGAACCTGCGCGGTGGAGTAACAATCCAGCACCTAGACCGCTACACCAATAATAAATTCCTAGGTTATGAAAAATTTGTCCCTGGTTCTTATTCTGAAATGGTTTTCTTTTAAGTGTATTTTTTGTAATCCCATGCCTTAAAGAAAGTAGTACCATGTTCCTATATAACTTATGCGGAGCTGTAGAATTCAAAGTATTTAGTCATATGCGCCTACGGGATTAATAAGCGGTTTCCGCTCTCACGAATTTTTCCATTGCAGTAGCCTGTACTATGCCGTGAAGAGTCATGCTGAAGTATAGCAAATTTGCAGACTAAAATGTATTATAATAAATAGTTATTTATAACTGTTGCGTGAATGCGTGAAACCATGTTAATTCACAGTAGAAATCAATTTTAAATAATTTTTCTACGACCTCTCGCTTTCCATGTTCTATCGTCGTAGTTTGTTTTTGTAATCACAGCGACAGCTGTTGCAGATTTTGGTGCAATAATGGAAACAAATAGTATAAGCCCAAATTTCTTTAGGAGCATTGAAACTGTAGCGATCCGCTGTATAAAGGAATATGCGCCCTATATAATGGACGCGTAAATATGAACTCAATATTATTATTTTCTTACATCTATAATATAACTAGTGTTACCCCAATACACAATGCACTGACAGACAGCGTTGACAGAACCGGCGAAATGTCAAGTCACGTGATGCATTAGTACCAATAATGACACGCGACGTTATTGTAGATGGCGCCCCAAGTGACGCGCGTCTAGCCGACCTTTATATATATTATAAATTAAAATAATTATTATCAAAAAATCGACGTAGAATAAAAATATAAAAATGTTTCATGTTCCATCTGTGGATAGAGACCTTTCATTTAAAAAAAAATGGTCCAAATTGGTGAAGCGGTAGCCGCTGGAGGAACGGGAGAAAAAAAAACCTTTGTGCTTTTATATATGTATGGATGTCCCTTTCAGTGTTGGGTAAGATACTTTTTATTTGTATCTAGATACAGATACAGGTACTTTTAAAAAAGTGTATCTAGTTACAGATACAAGATACACTTTGCTAAGTGTATCTAGATACAGATACAAGATACTTTTAAATGTATCTAGATCCTTCTCAGATACAAATTAGATACCACATTAAAAAATTACAATTGCAGAAATGAAAGCGCGCATAAACCATGATAATATTAATTAATAGTTTAAATGAAAAAATTCATTACACACCGTAAGATGTTTGATAAAGTTTCCACTTGAAGTTACATCACCCTGAATCTTTGAGGGGCAGTTTCGACACTGTGTGACAACCTTACTATCACAACGCAACACTATATTAAAAAACTCGCCATCCAGTATCGCTGGCACTTCCAAGAAAGCACTTTCGTTATCATTCATTCTTCTAATTGTAATCACAAGGTATAACTAGCAGACTAGCACAAGAATTGATTCTGACTACTTCTATTTATACTGAGGACACTTCAAGTTTTGTCAAGACAAGCCTGGTTATGAGATTTACTTGGAAATTCACAATATCCAAAACAGCAAGGGCGGCTATTGTATTGCCACAATGGGTAAATGTATACATAAAACTTTAAGCTTCTTACAGTTCTTATCCCCTGAAAATGGGGATGTTTGAATATCTATTACCATTACCTATCTTAAGACGTATTTGTGTTTTTCTGCAAAAGCAATTAATGCTAAAATTTAAATGTCCAAAAATGTCCTAAATTTTAAATTGAAGAAATGTTTTAATAAACTTCGAAAACTACATAAAATAAATTATAATTCTAATTAAGAATGTATCTAGGATCTTTTATTGTTTAATAAAAAAAGATACCGCTTAATAGGATCTAGATACAGATACAAGATACAATTTTATAAACGTATCTAGATACAGATACTAGATACTTGAACAGTATCTAGATCCAGTATCTAGATACATGTATCTAGATACTACCCAACACTGGTCCCTTTAAACATTTCTTGAAATTTGAACCCTAGACAAATAATATTGTATATACGAGATATGAACTACATTGGGAAGTTAAATCCTCTACCATTCCCTGTTCTTTCGTCAAATTATTTACTTTCGCTAGATTTTTGCTTTAGTCGCGACCCCTGTAATGCACTATTAAAATTGTTCACTCATGATACCTTCAATTTAGCCGTTAAGTTTTATTAAAGGACGCTGCTGATAGCACTCCCCTTCTTGGATTTTGTTTATAACATTAGCCGTTAACTATATGCTTCGGTCAAAGCCGTAAACGAAATGACGCTCACAGGCTTCAGAGAGACAGATTTAAATCAAACTAGCGGTGTGCAAATTCGGCTGTTTTCATTTAGGCGGGTGGGGGCAAAATTAACCCCGTAAATATCTCTGCATCCAAAAATTAAGTTAGCAATCTTATTTTACTATCACTCATGATCAAATTGATGTAATCAGAAATGTATTATCGTCTCCAGTATATTAAACAAATAAGTAGTGACAATTTTCGATTTTCAAAAATTCATAGAAGCCATCACAGAAAAATTAACGGACTGGGACAACAACCAAATTGTAGCTGATCACTAGATCTATAACCATGCAGAATTAAAAAAATCATGTAGCCAGTTTTTGATCTATAATTTTTTGAAAATATCAAAATTCTGAATTTTCACTTCACAGCTTTAGTATTTTTAAAATAGTTTCCTAATTTATTATATTGTATTATTATTCGAAAAAGTTATGAGAAAACAAACATTTTTGGAAGTTTAAAGGTTCACAGACACAGCGCTAACTATGTATGTTAAATATCCCTCTTTCCTTCAGGGTAAGTTAAATTTAAATATAAATAACTTTAGTGTTATTTTAGTTCAGTTATTAGCGTACTTTTGAAATTTTAACCTGAACGTGAAGCTTCAAGTAGTTTCGAAACATGTTGTCATAAAAACTTATTAATTAATCCTACATTAAGTGCTGTGAGGAAGAATTTATGTTTTAGTTTTACAGTATAGAATTCCGACACGCTTTTATCGTCTACTCAATTTCAAGCATAATGTTAAATTTAGTATGTACGAGGGCGTATTAGCAAACTTTGTTTTGGCTGCACAGAGTTTATAAATCTGTGTGGGATATTCTCATTTTGTTGTTACATTACTGACAATTAATTATATGAAAATTCAAAAAATATCTACACATTTTAGGAAAATTTTCAAATTAAGGATGTTTTTGACAAATGTGTACAACGTGTTTTTTTTTCAAAATTTGGATATATTTAAAATTTTTGAAATTGAAAATTTAAATAATCGAATAATTTTTAATTTTTGAGTTTTGCGATTTTGAAAAAAATTTGTAAATAATCACAAATTTAAAAATTTGTATATATTTTAAAACAAATTGCAAATATTAAAAATGTTGTATAATTTTGAAAATCTTTTGGATATTTAAAAAAATTTTGATAAATTAAAAGTAAAAGCATTTTAAAATTTTATACATTTTCCAAAATTTTCAAAATTCTACAAACATTTCAAAATTTTGTAAAAGTTTTACAAATTTTGAAAATTTGAAAGAAATTATAAATTTTCAAATTTCGAAAAATTTAAAATTCTTTGAAATTTTTAAAAATCAGTTTTGAAAATTTTTTGAAATTCAAAAAACATGTAAATTTTGAAAATGTATGAAATTGTTGAAAATATCAATTTTTGAAAATTTTTGGATGAATTTTTAATTTTTAGTGTTTTGGACTGGAAACAATATTTATTCCTTGAAAATCTAAAACAGATTTCGTAATTTGGCCGTTGTTTTTACGATTCTAATTACATTGTTCAACCTCCCAAACCTGCCAAAGGTGTTTTCTTAATGCTAGCTTGTTTCTATTGTCATTTAACACCTTCTAACCGACTTTGGAGCCGAAATTCGTACATTTTTAAAATATCGAAAAATGGTCGGAGGGGGGGGGACTGGGGAGTGGTAGAAAGATCGTGCTTGCATAGATCGGCTATTTGGCATGAAAATGTGTAAGATACGACTCTACGGTTCTTTTTCGAGCACGTCTATAAGTAGACCATCTCTCCCCTACCTCCTATCTTTTAAGGCTCCAGCCTGATTTTATGATATTATATTTTTTTAATTGCAACCAATATTTATACGTTAAAATCCGTTAAAGCCTCCCAGTGGAGTTTTTTCGTTGGAAAGTTGTTCCTATTTCCATTTAACATGCTCATACCGATTTTGAAGCCAAAATTCGTGAATCAAAAAAAATTAAAAATTAATAACGAAGTCAAGGGGAGGTGACAGTGAGATCGCGTTTGCGCAGATCGGCTATTCGACATGCGTCGAATACGCATTTAAGATTCTTTCTCGAGAGCGTTTATATTGAAGTAGAACACCCGTCCCCCTCTTTTTGGTGGACCAACCTCGCTCTCTTGCGGTTTCATCCGACTGCAATTACCAATATAATTTGAGTTTTCGGCGTTAAGGCGTCTGTACTGTAAAGTGAAGTAAACGTGATTATTAGTCAAAATGTTTAAGCTGAAAATGTTTGCCATAAAAGTACATTTTTTCAGGCGTAGCTCGTATATCGGCCAGTAAGCCCAAAACGAAAAATACTTCGATGAATGATTGCATTTGCTCCAAATCCTACACCTACATGATGATCACAATACCTACTTCTATAGCTATACTTCGTATAACGAGAAAGGTAAAAAACCGATTTTGAAAGCAAACGAGAATTGATAAAAATTCCTCACTGCCGTAAAACGATTAATTATTAAAAATTTTCCAGTTTCATCACAGCGTTATTAACAATTGTTTGATCCTGCGTTGACTTCCTTTTTTGTTAAAACCTTTTTACTTTTAATAGCACACATCCAAACCATAATAAATTCCCAGCCCTCACCCAATACGAAACCTCGTCTAGCATACCATCGTGCCGACTACCCGGCTATAATGGCTGACTTCCAACAAAATTATAACGAAGAGCAGGACGACCTGTGGACCAAAGTTAGAAAAACTCTAGAAGAAGCAGTGAAAAGGAACACCCCAAAAATGGGACTAAACAAAAAGTCCACAAACAAACCATGAATAACGAGAGAAATTGAACAAACTATTTTGAGGAAAAAGGAAGCCTGGAACAATTATAGAAATGGTACCAACAATGTAACTTACGAAGATTACACAAGGTTACGGAATGACTGCATACATCAATCCAGAAGGGCAAGAGCACAATTTGATTCGAACATTATCGATAGTGGTGACAAAGCTTTTCACGCCTATGTCAAACAAAACATTGCCTCCTCTATATCCATCCCGCCTGCGCTAAGAGATTCGGAGGGAACTTTAACGACCGAGCAATCAAAAATTGCCAATATATTCGGTGATCAATTTGAGAGAACCTTTGTCCAAGAGCCAGAATTCAATAACCGCGCCATCCTCGACACAACACCACGAGTTGAAAGGACAATCTCCGAAGTAATCATCGAGGAAGACGTAGTCAGAGAAATCTTACAAAATTGGAAGAAAAATTCGGCAGCGGGCCCCGACGAAATCCCACCAATTACCCTAAAAAATACTGCATCAATGCTCAGCCACCCACTGACAAAGGCCGTGCAGCAAAGCTTTCGAGAAGGCAAACTACCCCAGCAGTGGAAAGAAAGTGTGGTGGTTCCAATTTATAAGAAAGGGGATAAGTTGAACCCAGCCAACTACCGTCCGATCTCTCTGACATGTATCGCCTGCAAATTCATGGAGCGTATTATTGTTAACCAGTTGAGAAACTTTCTAATGCAAGAGAATATAATAATCCAGGAACAGGATGGATTCATTCCACGCAGGTCAACAGTGTCCAACCTGCTCTCTTGCCTAGACAAGTGGACGACAGCTCATGATTCCCGGGTACCCCTTGATATAATATATTTGGATTTTGAGAAGGCCTTCGACAGAGTCCCAATTCAACGTCTTATAGCCAAATTGGATCATCTTGGAATTCGTGGCAAACTGCTGAAATGGATTGAAGATTTTCTAACAAATAGGAAATTCTGTGTAAGATCGGGCAAGTCAAAGTCGCAGCCAAAATTAGTAAGGAGTGGAGTACCCCAGGGATCGGTCCTCTCGCCCACCCTATTCACGCTCTTCATGCTCGACTTAAGAAAGGCCATACAATCCAATGTAGTATTCTTCGCTGATGATGTCAAATTTTTTGCTAACCCCTTAACCAGCTCAGGGCAACTCCAACAAGATCTGGACAGAATTCAAGAGTGGACCAGGAACTGGTTGATTAATTTAAATGCCAGCAAGTGCACTGTTTTACCTATTGGAGCTAACAATCCCAGGACAGCCTACTACACCAATGGCGTTCCTATTACTGCTGTCAGAGAACAGAAAGACCTTGGAATACTGGTATCCTCTAACCTAAAATGGGAGTCCCATATAACTGAAATTGTCAAAACGGCCAACTCGGTAATCTACTTGATAAGGAAAACATTCCAATATCTTAAACCAGACACATTTGTCAAAATCTACAAAACATACATTAGGCCCTTGTTGGAATATGGTTTTCAGATATGGAACCCTCACTTCCGGAAGGATAATACATTGATAGAGAACGTACAACGTCGGGCTACAAAACTGCCACATGGGTTCAGAAGATTCGAGTACCTACATCGTCTTGAACTGCTCAAACTCCCAACACTGCAACAGCGTCGGCACCGTGGCGATCTGATTGAAACATTCAAAATATTAAACAACTACTATGACTGCCTAGAGTTAAAATCCATGTTCAAACTCCAATCAAGAACCACTCTGCGATGACACAAGATGCACCTGTTAAGAACCAGAGCCGAACTTAATCCTCGACATCAACTTCCTGTGTAAACGCGTAGTGAATGACTGGAACAGATTACCTGAAGAAGTAACTGCTGCCACATCCATAAATCAATTTAAAAATAGATTGGACAATTACCTTGCAAACATAACAACTAACACAAATACAATATAATACAATAACAAATAACTTACTAATAACATAACATAACATAATACGATACCATGTAAATATTATATGTAGATATATCAGCTTAAAGCTGCCTTTCTACTACCAATAATAATAATAATAATAATAATAGAAATTACTAACATAGCATATAAATCACTCAAATGCAACCATAAATGGGTCATAAATTGTACAAAATCTACAACTTGTTATGCTTGTTTTAAACGTTGTTTTCCAAATTCGACTATTTTCTTTCTATTTTAGTTACCTTACATGCTTCATTAATTGCAACTGTAATTATCATTGCTCGAGTAAATCCGTGGAAGTCAAGGACTCAATATTGAAAGTGCTAAGAAGATAATTATAGACTGAAACGTCAAGCCAGCGAAGCTTTTCTAGCTTTCCCAGATTTACCGAGGTATTAAGGCTAGAAAACTACGTTAAGGGTTTCAAAAGTTACAATCAAGTATTTCCATTGTTTTCAATTATAAGCTAAAAGTTGTTGAGCAAAATAAGGGAAATGCTCAACGTTTTCCTTGTGCGTGGATAATTATAAATTCACGTAAAAAGCCACAGAACAGATTTTTGTAAGCTTCCATATTTTTTAAATTGGGGTCGTGTTAAAACCGCTTCGTAAAGCTTCTTTTCACAAGGAAACTTTACAAGAAAACGCAACTAACGTTAAAGTTGATGTAGTCGTTTTCATCCTTTTAAGTTGTTGAATTTCCTAACATAATTTAAATGTTGAGTTTATTTTATTTTAACCGTACAACAAATATAATAAGAAAACTGTGCGTTCTGTGCCTTGTAGTATTTCAGAATTAAAGTAGCAACTACTCGAACTTCGCTGCCGTAGCCCAAGAATACATTTACATAAAATCAATTTTGTTTTGCTCGCGTTCCAAGGTCCAAGATCAAAAGGACTAACTTATATAACATATAAAAAAAATCAGCCCTACTTCTTCAGGTTTAAAATTTAAATTTCAAATCAAAATTGAATTAATTTTCCAATTTTACTTTTACGATTACGCAGAAATAACAATTTAAAGAAATAAATTTTAGAAAACTCATTTTGACGTCGTTGAATCAAAGAAGGCCGATTAAAGCGAAAACTAAATAAGAAATTACAGATTTTTAGTTTGTATTCGATACAGACAGCGCCCCTTGAAGGTCTCGTCCGGAAATCACGGCTTTCTAGTTGCGTGCATAGAGGTGCGTAAGCGCATGCTTAGAAATACGCGGATGAGCGTACGATTTGAGGCGTCTCGGGCGTCGCTTCAGAGTCTTGATTCCGGAGCTTTCAGCAACTCTCAACGAGCCGTTCTAAACTGTATCAGACTGAAGGTTCCTGAATTATTAACAGGATGCATCTGTGGTAACCGACAACACTCATTCGGTGCCTTGATACGTTGCACAGTTTTACTCTTTCAAGTGAACTACTGCAAAAATAAGTTGAAATGCACCACTCGAGGTTTACAGGGGCGAAATGAAACGAGAGCTGTGAATTTGTTAGTTTTATGGGCTCTCTTTGAGATCTGCTTTTCGCTGACAAGTTTCGTAAATGCCAACAACATTTTTTGTGGATTTTATTCAGAACTTGCATTTTACGAGTGGAAAATTTCAGGTTTTGGAAGTAACCGTAACAGAATTTTCTGTAAGTAAATATCCTGTAACAAAATTATCTTTTAATGAATATTTTATTTTTTTGGAACGTACAGTATACAAGGTCTTATTGAAATACACGTCAATCTTATATGAGCTAATTTCATGTCCAAACAATAAAAAAAAATTTTAAAAACATTGTTTACGTTTATATTCATTAACCAGGGGCGTAGATGTGGGGGGTGCCGATGTGTATTTTTTTACTAACTTCCGATTTTTTATCCTTTAGCTTGAAATTTTTTATTTGCTGTAAAAAATACACAAAAAGCTGTCGGGCAAGAGAGCTTCCGCGCATAAGCCCGCTGCTTTATTTTCCTAATCTCTAATTCAAACTTTTACATTATTTTCACAATTTAGAAAAATGTAGTAAATAATATAAAAAAATTCTAATAAGTTTAAAAATTTTGTAGGTTCGAATATTTCGACGGTTTTGAACTTTCATAAGTTTGAAATTACTAAAAATTTGTCAAATAATGAAATCATTACAAAGATTAAAAAGTGTCGAAAAATATTTTGAACTTTTTTGAATGTAATAAATTTAAAAACTTCGTAATCTGTGAAATATTAAAAATTTGAGTTTAAGTTGTTTGAAAAAATTTGAATAAAAAAAATTCTTATAAACAAGGGTGTGAAAACACTCCCTTAAGTCTTAACGTATTTTTTACAGACCCGATTATCTATGTTTTAGCTTGAAAATTTTATTCTCTATTTAAAAATCTGAATCTTTAAGAAAGCTTAAAGTCAGGCAACCGCCAGGAGACGTTTCCCGCGTAAGCCGGCTGCTTTCTTTCCTAATCACTAATTCAAAGTCATTACTGGAAAATTTTGAAAAATTGAAAATATATATAGGAAAATGATAAAGATTTTTAAAACTTCATAATTTTAAATATTTATCCAGTATTAAAAATATAGAAAAGCTCAAAACCTTTTTAAAATTTAAAATTTTGAAAAAATTGAAACTCGGAAATATCCCAAATTTCAAAAATATCGACAATTTAGACAATTTTGAAAATGCTGAATATTTTGGGGACTAGGAAAATTTTGAAAATGTTGAATTTTTTCCTCTTTTTTTGATAATTTTCAATGCGATAAATTTGAAAATTTCGTGATTTTTGTGAAAAATTGAAAATTTGGAATTTTTTGTAATTTTGAGGTTTTTTCTGGATAACTTTGAATAAAAAAAGTTTTTATAAACAAAGGTGTAGAAACACTTCTTTGCGGAAGATCATTAATTAGGGGCGTAGATATAGGGGGGGGGGGACATTCGATTTTCTATGTTTTACTTCGAAAATCTTATTCGCTTTTAAAAAATACGTCACAAACTGTCAGGTAACCTCGCGCAAGCCTGGTGCATTCTTTCCTGATATTTAATTTAAACTAATTACTAGAAAATTTTTGTTTTCAAAACTTAAGTAAAAAATAACAAATTTTAAGAATTGAAAATATAGGACAGTTACGAAGATTTTCAAAATCTTTTAATTTTGAAAATATTGAAAACTTGTTAAGTATTGAAAATGCTGAAAAGTTTTTCAAAATTAATACATATTGAAAATACTGAATCTCGAAAATGTTCTAACTTTTAAAAAGAGACAATTTTAAAATTTTTTTAAATTTTCAGATAATTTTGAATGAGATTTTTGGGTTGGAAATATTTAAATATAAAAATACTGAAAATTAACTTATGAAAATATTCAAACATTAGCAACGTTTTCAAAATTTAAAAATTATGAAAATATTAAAATTCAAAAGTCCTGTATCAATAAATTTTCATAATTTTTAAAATTTGCAAAATTTTTCCACATTTAAAACATTCTCAGAAGTTTTCAAAAGGTGATCAAATGTTTTATATTTGAGGATTGTTTTAGTTTTGAAGTAATACAAAATTTTCTAAAATTCACGATGTGCAAAAATTTTTCAATGAGTGTTCTTTTTTCAAACATTTTTAACTTTGCAGCCCAGACCAGATTGTATGCAATTAGAAAATACTAAAAATCAAAAAAATTTAAAATTATCACGTCTATAAACATTTTAATTAGAAAAATTTGAAACTGAAATTTACAAAAAAATTAAAAATTACCAAAAAGTTCAAAATATATCAAAATTATCAGAGTTTATCAAGACTTTTTCATTTTCAAAATCTTCATTTAAACTAGTAAGCCTAATTGAAAAATTTAAGCATAGCAATTCGAAGTTTAAATTTTGTTTACATCAAATACTTGCCTGGATTTGAAATTTTAACTACAACATGATGGAAAACTGTGATTAAAGGCCGAACAAGAAAAAACATTTTTTTTTTCATAATATTTATTTGTTGGCAAGGCTTACCACCGACGCCATACTAAACACCACTGCATTTAGAAATTTAGCCGTACTTTCGTCTTCTACAGAGCATAAATCTTAACGTGTAAACCTGTTTGGCATCTCTTCCGAAAGATGGCACATTAAATGTATTTCACAGGCCTCGGGATTCGAACCCAAATCATTGAGGTCAAAGACAAACCACTAAAAAACTGTCGCTAGCTGAATTTTCTTTACATCAAAAATATTATTTTCAAGAAAGTTTTTAGCTACTATTTCTTGAAGTTGCAAGCTGCTGAAAAGCTTACTTTCGCCAGGAAGCTTTTTAAAACACCAAGTTTTCATATTCTACAAAAATGTAACTTATAGCATAAAATTATAAAGTCTTCCCGGAACATACTTATATAACGGCAACTTTGTAAGTAAGTGTAAGTGTAATAAGACATCAAAATAACGTAAAACTTGAGCATCGATGTAGAAGACATCACGATGTCTTTTAATAGAAGGCATTTTTCACATCTGAGAACGTCCCCTTCAAAAGCGTACGTTTAGGGGAAATTGGGGCGTTTCTGATTGATAATAGTTGTAAAAGAACACTAATATCTAAGTAATTGGAGAAATTGTTTATTTATTGTTCTTTATTTTGGATTTATATGGGAAATTCGCGTTTTCGTCATTTAATTATCCTTAACCTAACTAACGAAAAAAATTTTTTTTTGAAATACACCAGACTAAGCTTTTTCTATTAATATTAACTGCGAATTTATATACTAAAAGACTAAATAGAGAAATGTACGTTTACTGCTTTTGTGTAAAGTTAACTTTAATTATTCTCATACAGCATGTGGTATCACATTTCTGTGTCAGATGAATACGCTATTCTATGTTTTTGTTAATTAGCAAGTTAACCAATTAGACTTTGAATTCTACATTGTAATCATAAAACTTCCTCCAAGCAACAGAACTAAGCATCTATATGGTAATTATTTTGTGAACGACCAACTTTTCAACTTATGTTAAAATTATAAACATAATACTAAACACAAAGTCGAAATAAAAAAAAATCTGTTAAAAATCGTTTCTTTAATTATTTAACATTTTGGTTAAAATAATAAATTAAAAAAATATTTCTCAAACATTTTTGGTTAATAAATTATTATTTAAATATATTAGAAAAGTGTTTAAAAACTATTTATTAAAAAAAAAATGAGCGAAACACTTCGCCTGGACTTTCCTATACATTTAAATACATTGTTTTATATTTTCCAACACTTTCGATATACACCTGTCTAGACACGACTAGTTAAAGTAAATAGTTCTTATAAGTTGTAACATCTTGAAGAGGTTGAAGAAAGACCGACAGCTGCGCTGCAAGCATAAGGTTGGGTAAAATATTCGGACTGAATCAACGGAAGCGCGGAAATTGATATTTGAAAATATATTAATAACTCGAGAAGTATTATTTTTAGCAAGAAATTACTCTTATTAATTTGTATTTAGAATTTCAAAACCTTTCTGATTTTAAAGCCAAAATGTCACGTTTCCATTAAAAAAAAAGTTATTTTTTACCGTGGCCGCCATATTAAAATTGGAAACTCAAGTTTTTTTCTTAATTACAATCGAGAACAATTTGCCCTACAACTTTGCTCTTGGGTTTGCGAGTCTATCTATTAAAATAAAAAAGTTAGCCTACACTGAACATTAAACGACTAGTACAAGAATACAACTGCTGTAGAAAGTATGTGAAATTCTTCTAAGGACAAAAAGATTATTAAGGGGCAAAAAATTCGATTTTTTGATTTTTTGCAAAAAGATTCTCCTAGAGCAAACAAAACAAAAACCCAAATTTTTATTTTTTTATCGAAAACATTTGGGGGGAGGGGGAACAGTAGCCCCCTAAATATGAAATTATCGAAAAAATATTATTATATTCGGATTTTGCTATCAATGGTCAGCTATTTCACATTAACAGAAATATTTTATTGCCCCCCGTTAAATAAATAAAAGGGTACCAATTTTCAATTTTCAAAAATTCATAGAGGGCGTCACAGTGAAATTATAGCAATGCGCAAAAAAACAAATTGTAGAAGATTTCAGCTTAAAAAGTTTAAACAAAAACGGGTGGGCAGTTTTTGAGAAATATTTTTTTGAAAAATTCCAAAATTTTGGAGTGATGTTATTGCGATCGTTTTCATATTTTCTAAATTAATGATATTTCATGGTATAGTACCCTTAAAGGGCTACCAAACAAGATGTAGTTGATTCCAATCAGATACCTGGTTTTTGAGTAAATGGGCGTTAAAGTCGAAATGTTCAAAAATTCGTAGCGACCGCCATTTTAACGCTAGAGAGTTCGGTAAAAAATCGTTTGATTTGTCCTAAGGCCTTCTTTTAATCTCCACTATTAAAATTTCCAAAATTCACTTTCTGAAAAAAATGCTACCAAAACACATGTCTAACTTCCGCTTCCGGTTTCGGTTTTTTTTAAAGCTTATTTTGTCGGTGAGTTTTTGATATACCCCTCATTCCAAAGCACATCAAAATCGGTCCAGTCGTTCCGGAGATATGGAGCGTAACGGACCCACCCACCCACCCACAGACATTTTTTAAAAATTACTTTTTAGGGGTCCATGGACCCCCCCCCCGACTATTTCCGTTAAAATCTCAACTTTGAAATTTTGCATGAAATCAATACTTCCCTATACTGAAAGTATAGGAAAGTAAAAAAACAAAATATAGTCTAAAAATATAGCGTTAGACCTATTTCATAACAAAATTTATTTTTTTTAGTATAATTGTGATTAAAATGTACTTTTGTACATCATGACTAACTGACACTAATCGTGATGTTTTATATTGTAAATTTACTACAAAATGTTTTTAATAATTGCCGTCGCCTGCTTGTTAAAAATTACTAAAATAAATGTTATTGATTTGATGGCCAATTTCCTGTACAAACACAATTCCATTTGTCCCCTCATTTATTAACCAATTTTAAATTTAAAAAAAGCAGGTAAAAGCGAATTGTATGCTCTACAAGAATTTAAAAAATGTATACAGTATGTCCCTAAAACTTGGAATAAAATTCATTAAACGTTTACTACATATTTTGCGAGAAAATCTAGGACACGCCAATTTTTATTTTCAAAGAAACACCCGTAGGGGTTATTTTCAACCCCCTGCCCTTAAGCTTCTAAGTCCTAACAACCCCAACGCTTCAATTTCAAATAGGAAGATACCCCTTGTAATACCTTGTTTTTGAGCAGTTTTATGCCTAATACAACAACAAAAATCCAAATTGGTTGATATATAACGCAGATACAGGGTGCTCAAAATAACTTGCACATCATGGGGATCTCGGCAAGTATAAGATATACGAATACGATTAAATTAGATGAATGTTGTGTAATTATAGTACAAATGTAATGGTGATCCCCCCCCCCCGAAATATACATTGTATACTTATTTTCAAAAGTTCATAGAAGGCGCCACAGAAAAAATAGGGGAGTGGGGACGAACTCAATTATAGCTCATCCAAGCTCTATTAACGTACAAAATTTAAAAAAAATCGTGTGTCCAGATTTTGAGCAGAATTTTTTATTAAAAAAGAAAATAGTGATACTTTTCACTTTCACAGTTTTAGTAGTTCCAAAATTTCCTGTAGCTTGTCACACTGTGTACCCCTGAGGCTTTTCCAAAATCAAGTTTCATTCCAATCCGTTTTTGCGTAATTAGGCGTTAAAACCTAAATTATCAAAAATTTATAGCAGGCATCACAGAGAATGTACTAATGTAGCGGCCTTGGATACGAACAAAATCGTAGCTAACCTCCAGCACTATAAGCTAACAGACTTTCAAAAAAAAAACAATCATGTAGTTTTTAGGCAACATTTTCCACTTAATAGCTTTTAACTTACCGAAAAACTTCACCTGTCAAATTATTTTTGAGTAACAAGGCATTAATTAAAACATTTTTAAGTTATCGCAGGAGACACCTTTATGAAGCTTAAAAATTGTGCCTAAAGTCATCTATCCGATTCCGTTTTTAAACTTGAAAAATTAGCATTCTGAAAGATATTATTATTATTTTGTTTAAACCAAAATGCTAATTTCAGATGCAAATTTAGGAGAAAATGAACTTAAATTTTGGCATTAGAAAATAAAGTTTGCAAAAAAATTACATAATATTTAATCTGAATTTTTTGGGTTGTAATTTCCTTTTTTACGGTTTAACGTTTAACTTCAACGAAAATTTGAACGAAAATAAAAGTTTGCAAAAAAGAAAATAAATTTGAATTTGAAAACTGGAAATATCGAGAAAATCAAATTTTGACAGGAATCACCATAGTGATGTTATACAAATTTTAATATTTAAAATGAAAGCTGATCTTTTCATATTAAATTATAGGTTATGTTATATTTCGTTTTCAAGTTGTTCAAAATGCTTAAAACTAATTTGTTTACTTGGTTTAGATGGAAATTAAAAAAAAAGCAAAATTATGTGATTTTCATTTAAAAGATATTGCACAAAATCGATTAATTAAATTTCATGTTTTAAAAAGAAACATTAAGAAAATATAGAGGAAGCTGTTGTGATCGTCAGGTTGGATTTGGAGCAAATGCGTTCATTCAGCAAAGTTTGTTCGCTTTAGGGTTTTTGGCCGATATACGAGTTATGCCTAAAAGAAAGGCACATTTATGATAAATAGTTTTAGCTTAACTATTTTGACTAATAAGCAGGTTTTAGGACCCTTGGAAGACCGATAAAGCGGACGGTGCAGAGGTGTCTGTCCATAGGCGCCGGGTTTTTGAATTCTCAGGGGGGGCTTAATGAAAATGAGCCGCATGCAAAATTTTTAGAATTTTTCAAGGTCAAACCGTCTTAAATTAAAAGTTAGGATTTGTGTTAAATTATATTGCCTTGGAAAAATAGGTTTCGTGGGCACAAGTTTTCGATTTTCTGATGTTTTCTTTTGTTAAAAAATTGCTTATTGCATATTGATTTTTCAGGAATTTAACAGAAATAAGCTATTTTGTACTCCAATGGTTTTGAAACGCGTTATTTTAGGTACATATTTTCATTAAAGAAAAATGAACAGTAAATCTAATTAGAAACATAAAGTAACAAGAAGAACAGTACTAAACAAAAACAAAACTTACTCCACAAAGAAAGTATTTCGTCTCACTTCTGTCTTGGCGATAAATAAATTTACAATTGTGTTTATATTTACATCTGTATCTTGGTTTCTATGAATATGAAGTAGAGCCAAATCATTAAGTCTTTTTTGTGACATAGTTGACCTTAAATATGTCTTTAACCTTCGTAATGCAGAAAAAGAACGCCCTGCGCAACACGAAGATACAGGAATCGTTAATGCTACTTTAATAAATTTAATAAATTCCGGCAAAAGGTCGCGTATTACATTTGCACCTTCCGATTATTTAAATGCAAAAACTATCAGGGGGGGCTGAGCCCCCCCTGATAATTTTCTGAGGGGGCTTGAGCCCCGGAGCCCCCCCCCGTATTCGGCGCCTATGTGTCTGTCTGTCTGTATACACTTTACAGTCCAGATGCCTTAACGCAGAAAAACCAAATTTGGCTCAAAGAATGCTAATTGCAATAGGATGACACCGCAAGAAAATGAGGTTGGTCCACTAAAAAAAGGGAGGAAGGTGATCTATTACAAAATAGATCCGCTCGAAAAAGAACGTTAGGTTAGTATTCTACATATGTGGAATGGCCGATCTGCACAAACGCAATTTTCCAATCATCCCCCCCCCCCTGACCTCACCGCCGGCGATTTTGTTTTTCAAAAATTTACAAATTTCGGCTTCAAAATCGGTAGGAGCATGTTAAATAACAATAGGAACAACTTTCCATTCGGAAACCACCAATAAGAGGTTTACCTTTAGTCGTTAACCTGAACAGATTAATTGAATAATCGCCAAAAAAAGGGTATCAATAAATTATGATATCGATTTTGAGGGTTAAACATTAGTTAAGTAGATAACTTAAAATATTGTAAAACCATTCGACTGCTTCAAAACATGGAGGGGTAAGGGTTGCATACTTCTTTCATTCGGTGTTTAACTACAGCACGATGCAAATTAAATTGAGAATACAATGAAATAAGTGTTATTATACAATTTCGAAGACCAAATTTTTTTAAGGATGGCTAATATATAGTTTTCTGCAAAAAGGCAAGAATAAAAAATATACATATTTAACAAAAATCAATTGCAATTAATTTTTTACCAATGGAATGGTAAATAATTGGAAAATTTAGAAAAAGAAGATCTACAAAAAAATTTAAAAACAAATGGGAAAATGTTTAAATAAATATATAAAAAAAAACAATATATGTATAAAGTAAAATAGAAAAACTCAGTAATATTTATCTTTAGAGTTAAAAAGAAAAACAGAACAAATACTTTAAAAAAGCCTTTATAATATTGAAAGAAGATAAAGGTATTTTTATTCGATTTATCGCGGAACAGTGGTCTATCTTTTGGGCTGCAGGCCAAGCACATTTCGCTCTAAGTAACTTTATAAAGAGTAGCTTCGCGTATGATTAGCAGTACATATGAAAAAATATGTTAAAATACACCCTCATCCTTGGTACATTAATTTATAACCATCAAACACGATAAATGATACGCTAATAAACATTAAAAAATATTCAATAGATGTAATTCTATTTATAATTTTTCACTTTTGTTTGTTTATTATTTTTCTAGTTAGAGTAATAAAAATAACCAGAGCAACATCTGAATGTTGACAGTAACTAATTCAGATCAGTTATAACCTTTCTTCCACCCCTTCCCCACCCCGTCTGAATTTCATCCCTGTTCATGACTTATTTACAAAAATTCTGTAGAATTCGTAATAATAAAAGAGGTCCACGTGCACGTAGGCGTATTAGATTTATCCATATTCACGAAATGTAAATAATAAGAGAAACATAATTCAAAAATAGCTAAAAAAAAAACATACGCATTCCAATCCAAAGTATCAGCGTCCAAATGAAAAATGAAATACAAGAACGCAACCTTGTAGAATTCTTAAGTTCAGAACAACCCCAAAGTGGGCCATAATTGCACTACAATACACCAGACAATTCCGCGGATCCATCAATTAAGCTTCCTTTTTTTTTCTTCCAGCTAACCAAAAATCCCGGTCGGTCTAGTTTAATATGAGGGTCCTCGGGTGAGGACATAAATTGCGAAAGTTTAGAGCGTGGCCAATAATTCAAAATTGGAACTCGTAAAGGATGTGTCGAAAACAAATGTACAAGTAAAACTAGAGCAGGGTGCAGGTAATCGGGGTGTCCGGGGTTAATGTGCAAGAATGCGGTGCGGGTGGGTGTGCCTGAGATGTGCCGGGGCGCGCATGGCGTCCGGGCGCTAAAGGCGGGCGTCGAGCGCGTCGCGATGCTGCGGTGCTCAGTTGAGATCTGGACCTGCACGAGACGCCACGGCGCCGCCGTCATCGCCACCGCCACCGCTCCTTAATGTTGGCGCACTGGAGCGGTGCAGTTTCACCTGCAGTGCCGTTTTCCACGGCGTCCCGACGTCATTAAGTGCCGAGGAGTGGCGAGGGTGTAGCAGAGTTTCCCCAAATAGGCGCGGCTAAGATATACGAGACGATAGAGAGGATTTCATTTGTAAAAGTGTTCCGTATCAATCGAAAACTTCACGAAAATTGGATCTAACGTTCTTTTCCATTACTAAATTTGAACAGTGAAATATGACAGGACACGTGCACGTGCTCTCCAAGTTCTGTTATTAGCAGTATCGGCGAAAAGATCTGGTACGAGAAGGAGGGCCAGAAAACAATAAGTGCGACCCGTTCGAGCTTCTGAAAGTTTCCAACTACTGCATGATTGTTTCACCAAGGGCCGTTCCAGCGGCAATTAGTGTGTCGAAATCGATACAGTGATGTAGCAGCTGGTGCAGTAGAACGGCTCGCCAGAAACAGGCATCATCCCCGAAATAGCCGGCGGCTCCGGTTACCGGACGGACGGACATGTGCCGGGCAGTGGGTGAGTGACGTATTCTGTGCACGTCTTGGGAAAAGGGTGCGCACCACCTGCGGTAGAGGCACCCTTTTCCGGAAAATGCCAGGCCAACGGTGACGAGAGAGCGGGCGATGTACAGCTTTAGCTGGTTGAATCCGGGTCAAATTGTACATGCTATTTGGTCCCCTTCAACCAGCTGTAGTTGACATTGCGAGCAACAAGGAAGACCTCCCCTACGTCCTGCACTTGACAGGACGATCGGACAAAAACCAATTCCATTGGTAACTCATTGAACCTGCTTTTTTTTATCTCACTCCAAAACCAGTGTTGCTGTTTTCATTGTGACACCACCATTTGTCAAACACCCCCAAGTTCGCAAAACCACCCCAAACTATGTTATTAATAATATACCACCAAGGTGCACAAAATCAATTTGCTTCTTGTAACAGGTTAGATAAATTGTATTTGCAAAACAGATTTTATTTATTCGCTTCTCCGAGCGAAATCAAAATTTACGAAAACGCCCCTCTAAAATCAACAGTTATAATTAGAAGCGAACCGAGTGCCAGGCGGAGAGATTCCAATTACACATAACTATTGACAATGCCACGACGGAGTTATTAAATTCTCGGAGAAATTTGAATTAATTTGCTACTCGATGGATCGGTTGCCCGTAGTCGACCAAAAAGGCCTTTCTTAGTTCTAACTGGCGGTATTGATAAAGAGGTTCGAAACACCGCAACCCTGCGAATGTCGTAGAGTGTCCTAAGACGCCGAGGGGACGAAGGGTGCAACCCGCTAATCCTGCACAAGGGCGCGTCATCAGATATAATGAGAACCGCGACGTGTATTAAACATCTACAATGATGGATCGATGTGCGGAAGGTGGCATCTTGCGTTCTACGTGGGATTAGCAGTGGCGTGCGCATCTGTCTTACGCTAGGGTACAGTTTCTAAAATTACTTAAACATGTTTTCACTTCCAAAGGTCACGTTTAATCACTGCCTTATAATAATTTACATAATACTTATGTTCCTTGCCAAAAGGCGCAAGAACAATTTGAGGTTTGAAAACATATTAAGTTAAGAAAGGAAATGCGTTTCTAATATTAATGGCAAAAACTATTAAATTTGTTTCCACCATGAAAACAAACCTACAATGTCACGGAAATGTTTATAAAAAAACGTAATTTTTTGACCATTAATTTACGTTAGCGCTTCATCGAATATCATTGTTGTATTTCATGTAATTAATATTTTTGTTCAGAGCAAATACATCTACTATGACTATGACAAAAAAACAAATTTAAATAAGATTGTTTGACGGTCAGTAGGTACCTATATCTAAACTATAATTTAAAAAAATATATTTTTGCATTTATACTTAAAAATTAAATTAATAAATCACGAAAAAAATAATATAAATTATATGTACAAACTTAAATAACGTATATAAAGCGCATAAGGTGTTCAATGCAAAAAAATACATAAGCCCACTCGGCAAATACGAATGCTTCGTAAAACATGAAGTGGGTCGAGCATCAAAGCAATAAAGGTTTTTCTAGGACTGGTGGAATTTTGTTCGACCTCGCAACTTACACCCCCACAAAGCACGACTGGCTGAGATGTGCATAGACTGTTTTATTTTATAAAGAAATACAATTCTTCTCTTGCGAAATAATCGATCTAGAAACTTATTTTATTTAAAAAAATACACAGAATACTTTGCCTGGACTTCCCTGTACCATAGATGTTTTTAAATTATATTTCAAAAGTAGGTTTGTAATTTTGTAATCATGGTTTTGCGCACCAGTGCAGTGCTAGCGGTTAAAGCTGTTAGTCTCTGCATGTCTTACTGTATTTTATATTTACAGTTTTTTTTTCATAAGAAAAAAAAATCGACTTTTTGTACGAAGATTAAAGAAGACCAAAAACGGAAGGTTAAATTCCTAAGTCAAAAATTACGTGAGAGGGGGGAAATTAACGTAAATATCACTGCCACTCAAAATCAACTTGTGAATTTTATTCTTATGTGACTCATGAGCAGTTTATCTTAATTTCCGATTTCCCGAAATTAAATTAAAAAGGAATACAATTTCGACTATCAAAAATTCGTAGAAGGCGTCACAG
The DNA here is from genome assembly GCA_958336395.1 of Ctenicera cuprea. Taxonomy (NCBI): domain Eukaryota; kingdom Metazoa; phylum Arthropoda; class Insecta; order Coleoptera; family Elateridae; genus Ctenicera; species Ctenicera cuprea. Next base: position 53,675,488 of record OY284487.1, read on the forward strand.
AGAAATTACCAGACCTAGCCATTTTGTAGCCTTTCTCCTATCCTAATAGGGCTAACAAATTTAAAAATAAAATCGTCTTCTTTATTTCTGAGCAATATTTCCTGTGAATTACCAAAAATTAAAAAAAAAACATTTTCCCTTCACTGTTTTATTTTGTACAAAATAGTATATTAATACAAGTGTATAAGCAAGCCTTTAAAGCACGCGCGACGGGTTTAAAAGCTCGAGGCAAAGCCGAGTGCCTTTTAACGGAGCAGTGCTTTAAGGGCTGTTATACACGTGTATTATACGCTATTATTTATTATACCAGCACTACAATCTGAAAATTATAACAAAAAAAGGAAATTGAAATCCCTTTTCGAAGTAATCTGTGTTATTAATCGTTGATATAGAAACGGTTATTTATTTATGTATTTATCATTGTTTCAAATTTGTAGGTGAATTTGTTGTTACCTACGCAACTTTAAAGCACTAGTGCTTTAAAGGCCCGATTTTGCACGCTTTTTAGTTTCAACAGAGATTATGATTCAGGTACAATAAAAGCTATTTTACATAATTTTTTTTAAATTATAATATCCATTTTTATTTGCACTCTATACAAAAGTACATTTAGCAAATGTGTGATAAAATCGGTTTGTAGGAGTATGCTCAGTAGCATACTCCTGTAACACTAGGGTTAAAATGACATTGTTTCCGTACGACTAGTATAATAGTAAATTTGATCCCGATCAGTCAACTCGTTTTTGAGCAATAAAGCGTTAAATTTAAAATTTACAAAATACATAGCGGCCGTCATTTTGAAGCTAGAAAGTTCGCTAAAAAACATTAAAAAAAAATCAGCCTGAAAAAAAAACTACGGAAATTTGAGCCTATCCATCTCTAAGAGCCTAAAAATTGAAATAAAATCGCCTAGCCAGTTTTTGAGCAATACTTGAATTTTAGTAAAAAAGCCTTAAAATCAAAATTTCCTAAAATTACAGCGGTCACCATTTTGTAGCCAGAAATCGGGAAAACAGCCCGAAAGTCTTTAATCAGATTCAGGTTTCAAATTAAAAAAATGTGGTTTTCTCACAAATGCTACCAAAAACTGTCTGGTTCCGGTTTAGTAATTATATCAAACTTACTTTCCAGATTAATGTTTGATATACCCCCCCCCCCCCCAATTCCTAGGTTTATTGAAATCGGATCATCCGTTCTGAAGATTTGGTGAGCATGCTCACCAAATCACCCAACCGTCTACAAAATTACAGTTTTTAAAAACCACTATTTGATATCTTGGGGACCCAAAATATGTATTTCCGTCAAAATATCGATTTTGAAAATTTGCATGAAATCAGTACTTCCCTATACTGAAAGTATAGGAAAGTAAAAAGGCATGAAAGTCTAAATAGTTAACTGTATAAAGTATAAATATAGATTCAGACCAAATGTAAAAAAAATTTAATATTATCTCGATCTCCACAACAACAAAAAATTTAATTTTTTAAGATATTTAAATCCGCATTATCCATTATGTAACAGTTAACCTAAATAAGATGCTATAAATTCATCTTATTTTACATTTTAAAAGTTTTTTTACAATTTGAGCATAAAAATTAAAATGGATAAAACTATATCGCGATAGCCTTGAAAAAAAAAGCTTTGATATTTCTATGGCAGCTTCAGAAAAATTCTACATCGTAATTTGGTTATCGATTATTGAAATAGAAAAGATCCATTAACGGTACATATATTTAAATGACTTAGATTTTTCACTAAACTTAATTCCGTTCATGTTAATAAATTGTTGGATTAAAATTTTATTATCTTGTCTGAATAAGTAATAGTTACTGGACCTTCCAATTTATAAAACTTGGGGACATGGGGAACTTTTATATCCATTATCTTGCCTGTACGTTCTAAGGGATTAAAATTGCAGACAGTGCACATTTCCTCATAAAGATGAAAATAACAAGAAAATATATGTTTTATACCTTTATTTCTTTACTGAAATCATAGGAATAGGTGCAATAAGGACACATCATGAAAGGTATAGCGTAAGCTGGCCAGGTGAGAATTCACGTATCCATGATACCATCAAAATTTTCCGCCATTTTTCATTAAAATATCCCACCCCTATCGCACTCCTTAGTTGCCTATGGTTCTGTTCTAGTAAAATTGTGACAATTTTTATAATAAGACGTTTCAGTTCCAAACAGTAACAGTTGAGTTAAGATATTGATTTACAACGAAAACCTCAATTTTTTCGCATTGGAATAGAACATTGGAGGTTTGAAGTATTGAAAATACTCACAGTGTACGCATAACATTACAGTCACGTTGTGTTTTTAATAAGTTCTATATTTTGCTTTGCGTGGGAAAGCAGCAAAAAGTCTACTTCATCTACCGTCTGCTTCAAGTTTGTTGTGTTATTGTAACGACCTCTGCATTTTTTTAATCTATCCAACCTAAACATATGTGGATTTTTTTTACGGCTATTGCCGTTGCGTCCTAAAAGCACCACCACCTTTCCTCTTACTCATCTTCATAGAAATTTCACACCCTGATTTTTTGTTTGTCTTTTCTTTGCATTCGTATCCTTCACTTTTGTCATGAGGTACACCTACACACTAGTTTTGGACATCGTATTGTCTCTCTTTGTATGTGAATCTACCACAATAATTGCTTTCTTTCTTCACTGTTCGCATTCTTGTATTTCTTCATTTCTCCTTCTCTTTTCTATGGATTCTGGTGCTCCTGTATCAAGTTTAATTTCCATCGCGTTTATCTTCCTTTGATCAGTTTTGCTTATCACCCACGTTTGTTATTTTGTTTTGGTCATTCGGTCGGAGTAGGGTTTAATAACTTATCCAACATAATGGTTAATTAAAATTATCTACAATCAAGATATCGAATGACAAGAAAAAAACAACTTTTGACTTACGCCGATTCAAAAAGTGTTGAAAAAATTTAATGCTGCGGGGAGGAGAAATGGTAAAGAACCAGCAGTCAGCGACAATGAAGGGAGTAAATCAAGTACCATCAAAAAAATATATCCATTAAACGGGGATGATGTTTGCAATATACAAAGACATTTCTTAAATTTCAACCATTACGTGATGTGACTGACTTCAAGTGCTTGTGTGGGAGTAAGAGAGCACATTCAAAGGCTAAAACATTAAAGATATCAAAGCTTTTAATACTTTCTCTGATGCGGACGGAAGAGCAGCTGTTGAGGCTGCTGTTTCGCCACTGCTCTACCAAACGTTCCGGGTTCAATTCCCAACAATAGCGACTGTGAGGGTGTGTGTGTTTGTTTGTGCATGTTAGATATGGGACAATATGACCCTAGCAGTAAACGCAAGAAAAATTTAAAAAAATCCCTTCTTTGCCTGAATAAAGCATTCCTAATTTTTTTTAAATCTTTTTTGAAGTTACTAAAACTAAATTTGACAATACAATAAAAGTGGAACATTATATCTCTTATTTGTTTGACTGTCTTAAAGCTGATACGAGATGGAGGTCGTGCGCCCCCAACTACCTCCACGTTCCACTAACACAAATCCTTGCAATCTGGAATACACAAACATTTAATACTTTACGTTCCGTTCATTAAAAGCATTCTGTTTAACCAGCAGTTACCTACATCCCGACAACGGCCAAATTTACTTCCGTTTTGTTAGCGTCTTTCCGTTCGCGATGTCTCAAAATAATTCAATTTCTATCGGGAATGCGCGACACCTCTTACGTGGGGTGTTACAAATTGATGTTGAGAAGGGAGAGGTGCAATTTTAAACAAGGTGATCCTCGTTGTGTGCTCGTTTTTGCAATTTGATATACAGGTTGATTTTATAAAGATTCGCGTCTTCAACACCAACGCTTGTACATTAGTATTTTATGTTAAAAAGATTTAAAGAGAAAACGCTAAAAATAGGAAACAAACATAGATGTGGTATTAACTGTACAGAGTAAGGTATTACTCAACATGCTTTCAGATTCTTGCATTGAAAAATTAAATGACTTTTATAACTTTGTATAATATAAATATTATTTAAAAAGGGAAAGAAAGACAAGCTTGGTGATGCTAATTACGGAAAAGTTGAGGCAAGCTCGTATTTTATATATTTTTTAAATACTTTTAATTTATGCTTTTCAACATATTACTTAAAGCACCGACAGAGTCCTTTGACGGATTCTTATAGAGATAACATTTCTAAACAGAAAATTCATCAAAACATTTAATGGCGTAATAGAAAATAAAAAAATTAGCAAAACCAAAGTCAGTACTTGGAGAAATATACGACGGTGCAACCATGTTACATTAAAAGTTCTTAATCTTAACAAATTCAAATTAGAAGATCAATGATGATACCGTTTGGTTCAACGTTATCTAGTTTTATCCTAAAATTGAGAAAACATAAACTAAGAGAGTGATCTTTCAAATATAATAAACAAACTTGTACAGCTTCCAAACAATTATTATATGGTAAGTATACCAAAAAACCGGATAGGAAACAAACTGCATAACTTTACTAATATACTACGAGACTTCTAGAAAAGAAGAGACAAACAAAGAATGAAGCAAGGCACGTACCTAATTATAAATGCTGATTTAAGTGCATTTGATTATTTTAGTTATGTTTAAAAAAATCGAGTTTATAGGGTTAGTTAAAGTAGTTGAAGGCAGCGATTGCTAGCTTATCGTATCCCCACATAAAAATTTCTTAGCAAATTTTCCGTAACGAATAAAGTACATAAAAGAAAAAATATTACTTCAAATAGCAGATATCTAACGAGAAATAATGTAATGATCGACACTGTAGCGGAAGCGAACCAAAGAGCGAACGGTACATCCAAGACACCATTGGCGCGGATACGGTCAGCTGCATAGCGTACTGTAGCTAACCGATTTTGGTATTTGTGTGTTTGTAAAAAAATATACTTTTCTATTTTACTGCATTTATATGAAAAGTTTAGTAAAGGCAATAATTGGAAAAATACGTAATAACTCATGCGGCCACAATAAATACGCAGCCAAAGCAAAATTACAAAAAAAACAAAATAACAATAATTCTGCAGCCAGATCTAAACCATAATCAGTCAAGAGAAATTATTACATTTGCTTCCTGAAAAAGGACGTGGCAAACATTCGGTTTATAACATCGATACCATCCATAAATTCTGTGCTTGACCGACTTTTGAAACACATTCAACCATAACCAAATAAAAATAGTTGATACTAAAAGTGACAGCAAATATGCAGGACAGTCTGCCTCTTACATCACTAAGCAACACACGATTTTCGTTTCCTGCTACAGCCGCTATAACTATAAATGTTTGTTCGCTAAGCAACGATGATTTCCCCGGTTTGTAAAACATTAAGATCACCATGTCAACCGTCCCATGCTCGTCTAAAAATGTTTGTTTTAATTAAAATGCAAAACTAAACAAGAGGCGAGTTCAGTTTTCTGCTGCTGCCACTACACTTGCAAATTTTTGTTGTTCTGCTAAGCAACAGCGGCTAATATTTGTTATTATGCCGTGCGACGACGGCCAAAAAGGGGCATGAAGCCTGCATTTTCTACGGAGAGTTCAGTTCATTTTCAGAATCGAAAGAAGCCTAAGCTGCAAATACGGCCCAAAAACTAAGCTCCTGCTATCTGTTGCTAGACTTAAACGATCCGACACCGATACATACTAGAGCACTTTCGCTTCATTTTTTATGTTAAAAAGAACCTAACCTCTAAATGGTCCAAAAACCAAAACACCAACAGCCCTTTGGATTGCTCAAACGGTCCTGCACAACCTCGAAACTAAATCCCTACAGTCATTTGTTGCTGAATCGATCAAACGGTCCTACAAAGACTCACTTGTACTGCACCCAGCTCCTTCCAGAGCTGCAAAACAAATAACCTCACCCATTTCGGCAGCACCCCCAGCTCTTACCAGAGCAGCGCAGCACCAACCTGACCCTCTTGTCGTGTCCGTCTACCCCCTGACCCAGAATGTCGCCACGTAGCGTACGTCCATCACAGGATGTGTTTCGTTAGTACGAATTAACGTTTGATTTTTTTACTATCTTTACTACATCGTTTAATGTATTGTTTGTTAAATGTTGACTACTTGTTCTTATTTGTTAAAATGTGGGGATATAAAACTTTCGACTGTATAATAAAACTTACATCCATTATCTTCAAGGTGTCAACATCCTAATAGGAACGTAAACACATAATGAGTAAAATGGGCTAGACCGGCAGTGTTTTGGTCATAAATTGAATAAAATTTGACCAGGACAGAAATGCGCCAATTCAACTAAGCTTTAAACCAACGAATTATAACACTTACTACGGAATGTTAATTTTTCCCACAAAATAACGTCTGTCTGTCTGTTTGTTTCTAATACTACAACTAGGCGAGTCCTAACAGGACTATTAATTATTACAATAATATTGTGTCCAAACAACTCGTGTTCTTTCGTGTTCCGATTAATAAAATTCGAGGAAAATGCTAAGATTATTACAATATAGATTCTATTAAATGTGATGAGCAGTCCGATTATCTTCATTACACTACAGAATTTCTAAACAACTTAACACCTTCCGGTGTGCTACCTCACCATCTTCAGTTAAAGATTAATGCGGTTTTAATTTTATGAGAAATTTTAATATTAAAAAAGGTCTATGTTATATTGTTAAATTAATCGGGAAAAATATTTAAAATTTTCATTGAAGCTGAGATTTTCACAGGGCAGATGTATGGCAATGTTTTTTTCCTTACCTATAAGTATTTCACCACCCTCAGACACTGGGGTACCATTTCAATTTAAAATAAAACAATTTCCGGTAAGATTAGCATACGCAATTACTATTAATAAAGCTAATAGACAAACATTTAATAAACTATGAATGTATTTATTACAGCCTGTATTTGCGCATGGACAATTATAAGTAGCCTTTCCTAGAGCTCAACGACTTTCAAACGTAAAAATTAAAATTGGAAACATTAACGGCCCTAGGGCCAATTTTAAAGAAAAGTGGGTACATTTATTTTAATGATTATTAAATTAAATACTTATATGATTTGTTATATTTATGTATCTATGTACTACATATTGCTATATTTATTATAGTATTTACCTACATAATACTGATATAATTTCATAACGTTTATAATAGTTATCGTTATATTAAATATTGGTAATAACTATTTTTGTTACACAAACTTAGTTTCAATAAATATGTTTTGACCAAAATTTGGAGCGCAGTCCACCGGTTCCGTTAGTTTATAAAATAAAAGGGCAAAATTATTAAAAAAATTTAATAAAACCATAGAAGGCATCACAAAGAACTCATTCCTATCTCTATGAGTCTGCACAATTAAAAGAAAATCAGTTTTGAGTAATATTTTTTAGAAAATAATAAACTAGCTGCATAGAAATTTACCATTTGCCTGAGAAAAAAAATCGATTTTTTTGGTTTTTTAGATTAATTCTGATTACATAACACTCGAGACCAAAAATTTTTCTTCTAATAAATGGAGGGAGGTGGGGCTAGCACCTCTATTTATTAAATATTTAAAAATTATAATTATGATGTGATTCTACTATGACCCTTGACCAATTAAACTAAAATAGAAATATTTTATCGTCCCCCATTTTCTTTAAATTATCATTGATTTTCAAAAATTCATAGAAGGCGTCACATACAAATTAACGGACTTTGATGTAAACCAAATTGTAGCTCATTCATAGCCCTATGAGACTACAGAATTAAAAAAAAACAATAGTACCGCTAGTTTTTGAGCAAAAGTTTTTAGAAAATGTACAAACTTTAAAAATAATTTTGCCTTGACATCATTAATTCTTTCAAAAATTTTCCTCTATAGCAAAATTGCGTTTTCCTAGGACTATCGTAGTAAATAAAGTTAGAACGTTAGGAAAAAAAGTAATAAATTTGCTTTAAGGTCTTTAGATTCCGCTTGTAAGTGTCTTATAAAAATGCTACCAACAAAACAGGTGTAACTTCCGCTACCGGTTTCGTCATAATCGGCTCATTTGTTTGGTAGACGAGTTGCACACAGATTGTACCCACAGACAGGCATTTCAGAAAACAGCTCATTGAGTTTCTGTAGGTCCAAAATGTGTATATCCGTCAAAATCTCAAATAGGAACATTTTTATAAAATCAATAACTATGACCGTGAAGAAAAATGTCAAATTAAGATTGCAGAAACTCCAGTCTTCAGTCCAAATTAGCCTCTTCAAATGGACGTCTAATTTCCAAAAACCTTTGCGGCTTTCACAGTAATAGTAAAAACTGAAATCAGATTAAGGTACAAGCAAACAGGGAATCTTTGACACCTTTATTAATTTTCAAATGACAATAGTTTTGAGTACAGTGAACCTGCTGTATACATGGAATGTGAATATTAACATTTTCGCTAACAACACAGATTTTACGTGCCGCTCCCTTTCAGAAATTTAACGTTCCAAAAATAATACTCACGTTTCATTTACAAAACTGACCAATCCTTTAAAACAACATAAAAAACATAGCATGCTTATTTTAAAAAAATTAAACATTCTTAACGTATAAATCGGCGAATGCCAAACTGTTAAACAGATTTGATTAATTGAAAAGCTGCAGATTAGGAACTAAATAACATCGTCTTATAGCACGAAAAAGAATATTGAAATACGCGTCGCTACTAAAAATTAATCGTAAAAGTCAATTACTGCCGGGCGGATAAAAAGCATAATCGATCAATATTTTATTTATGTACAAATTTTTTGTAGGAGAAAATTTCCTTTCGATTTAATAGCCTAACATTACAATTGGTAAAGCAAATTAAACATTTTTTTTGTTTTTTACCAACCAAGAAAACAGAGGGTTTTTTAAATCACACCGAATTACACAATATCAATTAACATCTAACCTGTATTTTCCTTGGATTTAATTTGAATACCGAGATGGAAATATTTACTTCCATTCGCAAACTATACATTATTTAGTTTAAGCTACATAAAAGCACCGTAATATAACACCTGAGTAACTAAAAGCGGCTACAAATTAACTTTTATTATGCAAACTCTGGAAACTGTTATGTCTACTTGTAAGTGCAACTGAAATAAATTAATTTTGTTAGTTCATATACTAAGTAGAGTATTACAAATAAGATGAAACCGCCGCCGTCTCGCCTTATCAAAGAACTAGTATGAAGAACATCAAATCTTGAAAATTTGGTGCAATTTAGTCTGCTGTTGCTCGTTTTACAAAAATTTTGGTAATGGAAACGCAAACAAACACCCAGTTATTTCACACTAGCTTAAAATTCCTCTCACTTATTAACAAAAATTTAATAAATGAAGTACTTTTCACGGGTTTCCCCTTACACCACAAATATTTAATTGTCATATTTCCAAAAGTATTTTATACCAACGTTAAAATTCCTACCTATGAAGATACAAGTGTGGTCCACACCTTAAAATGAACGCAAAAAATTGATTTTCAGATATTTGCAATTATTGTATTAAACGCGGATTTATTATCGCGTCCCGTTTGTTAAACAAAAAGCTTTGAAGTTCTGAATTTCCGAAGTTAGTAGAGGGCGTTACAGAGAAAGTATAGGATTGATAGATCTAATCCGTCTTATACTTCTTGTTCATCTTTAACTGACCTAAAGAGTTTCAACCGTAGTGATCTAACTTTTCTGAACGACTTGCAGCCGCATCGATCTATTCCGTCTTAACCTTCTGGTGGATCTTTCGTTGGCGTGAAGAGTTTCCATCGCATCGATCTAACGCGGCTTCACTTTCTTGCGGATCTTTCGCTGACCTACAGTTTCAACGGTATTGATCTAACTCTCCGAACTCACAAAGATCTTCCGCTGGCGTGAAGAGATTCAACCGCATCAATCTAACCTGGCTTAACCTTCTTGTGGATCTTTGCTGACCTAAAGAGTTTTAAGCGTATTGATCTAACTCTTCGAACTCCCGAAGATCTTTCGCTTACGTGACAACTTTCAATCGCATTGATCTAACCCGTCTTAACCTTCTGGTGGATCTTTTGGGGGCGTGAAAAGTTTCACCTTATTGATCTAACTCTCCTGAACTCCTAAAGATCTTTCGCTTATGCGACGACTTTCAACCGCATCTTAACCTGCTGCTGGATCTTTCGCTGACGTAAAAAGTTTCAAACGCATCGATCTAACTCGGCTTAACCTTCTTGTGGTTCTTTCTCTGGCGTAAAGAGTGTCCGCCGCATCGATCTCTTGGCTTGATCTCCTTGTAGACATTTCACTGGCGTAAAGAGTTTTAAGCGTATTGATCTAACTCTCCAAATCTTCTGGTGGTTCTTTCGCTGGCATAAACAAATTTCCACCGCGTCGATCCCTTGGCTTAACCTTCTTGTAGATATTTCACTGGCGTAAAGAGTTTCAACCGTATTGATCTAACTCTTCAAACTCCTTAAGATCTTTCGCTTACGTGACAATCGCATTGATCTAACCCGTCTTAACCTTCTGCTAGATTTTTTGCGGGCGTGAAGAGTTTCCACCGCATCGATCTCTTGGTTTAACCTTCTTGTAGATATTTCACTGGCGTAAATAGTTTCAACCGTATTTATCTAACTCTTCAAACTCCTTAAGATCTTTTGCTTACGTGACAACCGCATCGATCTAACCTGCGTTAACCTCCTTGTAGATTGCTGGCGTAAAGAATTTCAATTGTATTGATCTCTTTCTCCTAAATTCCTAAAGATCTTCCGTTGGCGTAAAGAGCTTCCACCACATCGATCTAACTCGGCTTAACCGTCTTTTAAATCTTTCGCTGGTGTGAAAAGAGGAAATTGGTTTTATGGCATCATAATAATCAAGATTAACCCATAAAAGGAACATCTGTAAAACATTTGAGTTTATGGACGAAATATATTAGCAGCTAAACAATTTCATTCAGTAACTTGATAAATTATTCCCACGAGAAGAGTTATTTGATTTAGGAGTACAACACATAGCACAAAAGTTACACCTAAATTTTAAGCAAAATCAGCAAACACAGTGAGTGGGGTACATTCATCTAGCCGTGGCTTTCATTCAACTGACAGTTGATCACCAGAGGCATAGTTGCGGTCCAGAAACTATCCAGGCACAGTTTAATAACATTCAATTTGCTTACCAATACATGAAGCAAAAACGAACCTTGGCTCTGAGCTACCCACAGCAAGGCTTTTGCAACGCTACAATATCCTCTCTCAGGTTCGGTGTTTTGTAAAAAATTTGTAATATTATAATTATACATTACATATAAATTATTACTGAGGTATGAGAAAATAAAAATTGTACCATGGTGCTCTGAAGCAGCGTTTCCCAAACTATGGGTCGTGGCTGCTCTACAGCGACCAGAATATTAAGCCATATGACTGTCAAAAAATTATTTCTTCTACTTCCTCTTATTATACGCCCATGGCCGTTTAAAAAAATAATTTTCCCTGTAGTATAATAAAGAAAGTTTTCTATTCGAAATTTTGTTTGCTTTTTCTATAACTGGACACAGTAAATTTCACACATAGGAAATAACATTTTAAAATCAAATTATTCAAATAACTTTTGTTTATTAAATTCTCCCACAACAACATCAAATAGGGATTGCTCGTTACATCCAAATTGCATTTGAAACGGGCAGTTGGCTTGAAAGTTTTTACCGACAAAATCGGTTTTATAAATTCATTACTGATTCTGTTTTCAGGAATGCGGGTTTCAATCTGTGTCCAAGCAAGGAAGAAATGGTTTCATTCAAATTCAAGACGTGCTTTTTGATCAATATACTCCTACAAGCCTGGCCAACCTTCTACTTTCTGGTTCAAGACACAATCAATTCGAAATAAAATAAAACCAGCCAAGCAAAAAAGCAATACTACGACCTTGCACTACCCTAAAGTTACAATATAGCAGCAACTGCGTGCCTTTTTGGCGGCCGCGAGACCGTAAGTTACGAGAAAAATTCAATATGCTTTAAAGCTTGTCTGCGGTCGTTACTCGACGAAATTTTGGATTGAATAATTAAATATTTCGTTAATCTCTGAATTTGCTAAACAACAACATTCTCTTTTATAACTTGAAACTTTCAAAATTATTTTATAAAGTTAAAAGCGTATACGTTAGCGCGGCTTTCATTTATTACGCAAAACAATTTTCCAATTTCTCCTTAATGAGGTTTTTCAGTATGTCTCATTATTCAACCGGGCTGCAAAATTACACCTACACGCAATGTGTCTACGTGCCTTGGAGGTATTTCAGTATTTTTGTAATTATACGTGGTAATTTTACGCCTTGGTTATAAGTAAATCAGAAACGAATAAACCTACACTTGTTCAAAGCAACACGTTAATAACATTTTTATTACGCTGACGAGTCGCTAACTAGGCGAGACTGTAATTAACTGTATTTTAACAAACTGATTTGTTAATATTGAAATAGACGTTACTTTTTTAAATGCGTTGTTCCACAACGCTACAAGTAAGTTCTAAATTTTAAGCCGATTTAAAAATCACTTAACGCAATATTAAAATCCTAAAAATAACTAAAGCGCTTTCCTACAATTTCGTATTTATAAGCACAATATTAAATTACAAATGGGCGAAGCATTCCACCTGGTGTTTCCTATACTTAAAAAATGGTTACTTATCAGTGATAATAGTATTTTCAAAAGTATTTTTGTATCAGCATTTAGGTTCCAGCAGTAACGGGCGCAGCGGGGACGACTTATCGTACTGTACGTAGAACCTGAAATTTTTTTCGAGCCTCGTTTCAATTTATGATTTTGTTGGATATAATTGAGTGGGAATAAAGAAAACCATAAGGCGTTACAGAGAAATTATAGCATCAAGCCCAATAGATTGAAAACCGGTCTACAAAATCGATTTGAAAAAAAACGGTATAAAAAATAGGTCTGAAAAAACCGATCTGAAATACCTGCCTGAAAAATCTGTCTTAAACCGTCTGAAAAGCAGTTTTAATGCGTGAAATATTTTTGACGTAATCACTATTCATTTACATAATTTTTCCTCATACGCCGATTAAGATAAGAATTAAATTTAAACGTCAATAAATAAATGAAGCAAAATTATAAGTATAAGGTGTAAGCGGGTATTTATTATTTATTTCCAATACATAGAATTATGTAGTTGACGTATACCGACATGATTTATGTCGAAATACGTAAACTAAATATAAAGAAAAAATTATCGAATTGAATAGTGACTATGTCAAAACTAGTTTAATGAACACATCGAGGCCGGTTTTCAGACCGGTGTTTCAAACATTTTTTTTCAGACCGGTTTTGCAGATCGTTTTGAGACCTGTTTTTTACAGACCGGTTGGACAACTTCAAATGCCGTTTTTTTTCAAGAATTTCAAAAATTGCAAAAACCGGTTAAAGTTTTTCTTTTCGAAGGCACTAGTTTTAACGCAGCGACGCGACGCACAGTGGGGAATTTTCATGAAAAGTTGGCCAAAATTCCAAAGTTGATCCGATTTGCACCAAAATTGGCATTCAAGATTGTTTGGTTTGCTAATTAAGCATACGATGTACAAATACGAAAAACAAAATGGCGGAACAATACGATAAAATATCGATTATTACAAATTCGGTAAGTAAATTACGAAAAAAATGGCGAATTCGATGTGGTTCAACGATACAGTAGAAAACATTTTCCATAGTCTTTTCTCGGGAGCATCTCCTCGAAATTCTGATTCCTGAGCTTTTTCAGACAATTGCCCGATTGGTAGTACAGCCGAAGCTATTATATCAGAGCCGTGGATCAGCAGTTTATGAACAAAGTTGTACCAAAAATTTTCGTTCGTTGTAACAGTTGTGTTCCCTTAGGACTATTATTTTACCCAAAGTTTATGCCGCTTTGGCAACATGTTTTTAAGTAACGAGGCGTCAAAATTTTCCAATTATCGCATCGCATAAAAAATTTCTGTCTGAATGCGTGCGTGAGCGTGCGTGCGTGCGTGAGTGCGTTTGCGTTCGTGCATTCTTGTGTGTGGGTGTGCGGGCGTGCGTGCATTAGAGTCTGCGTGCGTGCGTTAGTGTACGTGAGTGAAAGTGCGTGCGTGTGCGTGCGCGTGTGTCTATGGGTATAGGTTCGGGTGTGCAAACGCACGCGCGCCCTTAAGCCCTCCCGAGATTTAAAATACATTCCAAATCAAAGCGAAGGTTAGACATGTTTTTTGGTAGCGTTTTTTTGGAAACTGAAGTTTTCAAATTGATAAACGGAAAGTGATAGAAGACCTTAGAGTTGCTATGATTTTTTGTAAATTTTACGTTTAACGCCTTATTGCTCAAAAACGAGTTGACAGATAGGGATGAAATGTAGTATACTATACTAGTCTTTCGGAAATAGAAACAATGTCACCATATGGTTTTTGTACCAATAAAAGGTACAAATGAAAAGTACATTTTTAAAAAATTTTTTTGGGATCTATAAATAAATTGCTTAGAAACAAGAGATTATTTCTATTACAATTCCATAGGCTCATTAAAATAGGGGAAAGGCTACAATATGGTTGGTGTCCCATTAGGCAAATTTTTCTGTGACGCCGTCTATAAATTTTTGAAAATCTTAAATTTATGTCGCTTTGTTTAATAAACGGGTGACAATAAAACATTTCTATTAAAACTAAGTTTTTGGCAGACGAATTTGTACACCTGTTTTTGGGTTTCTTTAATCCTAAATATCCCTAGATTTTTTTCTCATAAAAAATCTATACGGTTGTGAACCGGGAGGCCGGACCAACCGGCTAATGCTCTAGGTGGTACTTTCGAAAATACGGCAAGCAACAATATCTAAAGTATAGGCAAAGTGCTTTGCTCATTTTTTACTAATAAAGATTGGATTTGCCCTAAGCTGTTTCAATTGCGGTTATAATTTCACAAAATTCATTTTCTTAAAAAAAAATACTACCGAAAAACGTATGTAACTTCTGCTTCCGCTTGTCGGTAAATTTTTGATATACACATTCCGAAACTCATAGAAATCGACCTACGCGTTCGAAATTTATGAGCCAGACACAACCACATACCCACACACCCACCCACTCACAGACAGACAATTTATAAAAATCAGCTTTTCAAATTCCTAGAGGTTCATAATATGTGTTTCCGTAAAAATCTCGAAATCGAACATTTTCATGCAATCAACACTTCCCCTTATTGAAGGAAGTAAAAATGTGTCAATTACTAATTGTAGAACAATTTTCAATTTGTTACACTAACGTTTGCCATTATTATAAATAAAAGCAACGCATCTCGGAGAGGTTGTAAAGAACGATACTGCAGTAATCAAGTTAAACAGCATGTTCGAATGTTCCAGACCGGGAATAAATTAGCATTTGTCGTCGGGAACGTGTACACAACTTTAAACGAATACGACAAGAAGCTCCATAATGCTTTTCTTGGCCGTCTTATTTAAAATAACAAAAGTTCGATGTAAATTGTAAATTTTAAACTTTCACGCTTTTGTATGAAAAAAATAAACAACGTAATTTTATGCATGTTTCATAGTAAATGTAAATTTAAAAAAAATAATAAATACGTAATACCAAAAGTAAACAGACGACATGACAGCTAAGATTATACCGCGTGTGTATAACAGTCGAGCTATTTATTCCCCGAGCTTCACAATTTCTAAACCCGCAATTTCAGAAAAATTTCTGTTATTCAACCACGGCACTACATTTCAGTAAAAACCTTTTTGGGAAGCAAATTAAGTTGTAACGTTTTATTCAATTAGCAACGTATACTCCCTATTTCAAAAAAGGAACAAACATGTAAAACTCAAAGTTGAATTACTCAAAGGAAAGGCGTTGCCGCGTCTTCCTTCAAAGGCACAAAATGATGAAAACTAATACGTTCTATTAGACGTACTTTAGTGGAGGAGATCAATATCCTCCAGGACGTTATTGATTCATTAATGCTATTTAATAATATTATTATTATAATCTAGATGTAATTAATGGGGCCCTCGCAAGAAGCTTAACGTTATTGGTTCATAATGAAAATGCCGCCGTATCTCCTCAAGCTCGGCATATTGTTACATTATGAATGGTTTGGTGACAGTGAGGTTATTGCTTTCCACATTTCCTCTCCTTGCCACCAGAAGCTGCTTGCTTTGTGCAAGTTTTAGGTGTTCGCAAGTGTCCAAAATCGATGTAAAAACTTCAAATCAGCCCTGAAATCTATACTGATATATTTCGGTAGTTGTTTGCTGATGACAGAAACGTTAAAATGTCCATATTTTTCTACACTTACGTAATTTAGCCTCATATTTACGGTTTTATATACGCAGAAGCGGAAAAACTTAGAATTTCCTTTGGGAAATTTGAAAAATGTCATTAATTGATATTCATCTAAATTTGACGTTTTCGGATTATTTAAACTGTAACTGATCGTTAATACACCTTTAATATAGAAGCTAAAACCCTGTAGATTAGATCATTACGCTTCATCCTCTGTATATGATCCTTGTTCCTCTTTCGATGCTTTTGGGTCCAAGTTTTCTATTCTTCTTTTTCGATGTAGATATCCAGCTTTCTACCCATTTTTTTGGTGGTCTCTCTGAATTCGGCTTTAGGTCACGCACCTTTTTTATTAAGCGATCATCGTGGGCTTTACTAACGGGATTGTTCCATTCCCTTCTGCGCCTCCTTGCGTACTCGGTCCAGCCTGGTTTTACCAATCATGGATTTTATGGTATTCATCTCGGATGAGTCATCTCTTGCTGGTTTCTGGTCAGGTTTCAGCTCCATGTCAGTATAGATCTTACTATCATCTTATATATTTTTACTTTGCTCTCTCATGACATATACTTGTCTCTTTAAGTGATGTTTCTTAAGAAACCAGATATTCTTGATTCTCCTATCGGGTGATGTTTCGTTTCTTCTTCTTCTTTCTCTTTGTCCCCATTTATACCTCATGGCGTTGGGTCTTTGATCCATCTCTTAAAGGTGTTCCTTTCTCTTGCCATTCTCCATATCTCTGTGGTGGTTTTTCCTCTTTTCCTTGCCATTTCATCTATTGTTTATTCCCACTGGATTCTCGGTCTACCCCGTTTTCTCCTTCCTTCGGGTCTCATATTAAAAATTTTCTTGGGTATTCTTTCCTCCTCCATACGAACCAAATGACCGTACCAGCTTAGTTGTTTTTCCTCTATTTCTTCTACTAGAGGTTTTAAGTCTAATTCGTCTTTAACGCTTCTATTACGTACCCTATCCCTTATGGTTTTTCCTATTATCTTCCGGAGGAACCTCATTTCTGCCACTGTTATTTTGGATTTATGCTTATCCCGTAGTTGAGTGTAGGTGTGTAAATGGTTTTGTATAGATTTAATGTTGTTTTGGTGCTTAATTCTTTCTTTCCTACTAGGGTATTGTTTATTTGATAGTAGACTCTACTTGCTTTGGCTATTCTGTTGCGTATTGCTTGATTGATCGTACCGTCTTTATTGATCATAGTTCCTAGACATTTGTATTTTTCTACTAGCTCTAGTTGTTGTCCATCTATTCTTACGTCTATGTTTCTCCTCTTTCTTCTTTTGTGATATAGTAGAATCTTGCTCTTGTTCATGTTTATTGCCATTTCTTTTTCTTGTAGGCAGGTATTCCATATTTGAACGTTTCTTTGTAAGACATTTGCTTGTTTCGTTTCTTTGTTTATATTGCGGTCACTGGTGACAATAACTCCTAGGTATTTAAAAGACATGTTTTGCTTAATCATTTTCCCTTCTGTTTCTAGCTTGCATCATAAGGGCTCGTTTGAAAGTGATAGAGACTTTCTTTTTGCTGTTGACACTTACATATTGTTAACTTTTGTCGTACTGACAGTTTTATGAAGCAGACCTTGTAATTTGTCTTCTGTGTCCGCAATGAGAACTGCGTCATCAGCGTAGCACACAATACTAATATCTTTATTTCCCATTTTGTAACCTGGTAGTATTTTACCTTCTTTTATTATCTTCTCCATTATTAAATTAAATACTACAGAACTGAAGGAGTCGCCTTGTCTGATTCTTGTTTGTGTTTTTATTTCTTCCCTTAGTTTACCTTCCACCGTTATTCTAGTTTTTGTTTCAGTATATATTTCTGTTATTAACTGTATTAAATCAGAAGGTGTTATCAGAGGGCGTAAGTTACTTATCGTTGTGTTTTTCACTTCAGCGTAGTGTTTGTTTCTTACGTTTTAGTTCACTGAAAATGGCTGCTTAGCAGCCGGAATGTACATCTAAACGTACTATTAATTGTTCTTGTGAGAACTAAAGGGGTTTTCCTCATTACTGTTAAAACAACCTTTAATGATGAAATTATTAAAAGAATAACTGGAGCGAATAGTTTAAAATCCAAGAGTTTAGTTTCCTTTTGTCGGTGTGCTTTGAAACAACGCAAATGATTAGTTGTTTGAAGCTCCGTAATAAAAATAAAGAAAACGCCTTTTGCACCAACTATTCTGTAAAATTAACTGTTTTTGAAGTCTACACAGGTAAAACAAGTGTTGCAGGTAATATCCCAGAAATGAATAAAAACGCAATAAAAATTATGAGTACATTTTTAGTATAATATCAGAGTATGGAAAAGAAATGGCATTAAAAATTTTACAATCCCAACAAACGATGTCTAATTTAGAATTCAATTTATTGGTATATTAGAGCGGACTAAATCACAAATAAGGGAATGTAATAGCAACATTGGTAAATCGAATTTGCATAGAAACGCAGCAATACGGGTTATGCAGCAAACGCTAACAATTTAAACTAGCAAGCAAATAGTTTAAGGGAATTCATTACATTGCACATGTATAGGAGTACAATTTGCATCAATTTGTTTTGGTACACTTCCATTTGTCCAATAAAACTACTATTTCTATTCCAGTTTCCATTTCTAATTATTCAAACACTTTCCATTAATTAATTCCTGAAAGAGAGAAATTTATATCCCAATGACGTAGTAAAAACAGCCTTTAGGTGGGCTCGAAAACAAAGAAAAAATTAAATCTCAACTATTAAAAAAAAACAATTACCTGACCAATCGTTTTAAATTATAAAAATTCACGAAAATACGAGTACAACGTACTGCTTAATTATACAGGGTGAAATGCGCATTCGCAGCCCCAAGTGGTTGGCTAAAAGCAACCCAGACAATTAATTTGCTTGTAATAGCAGCCAGAAGCAAAACAATAACACATCAATAGCAACAGCAGCAAAGTTGAGCCAAAAATACTGGTGAGATGTTTTCTCGCACAGATTCGCCAAGACGTTGCAAATAGCACGCAACCCACCACTGTCTGAATTTACTTACTGACTACGAAGAACAAAAATAAAAGGATTAGAAAAGTTTGCGTGAGGAAAACTTTGTAATTTAGACGATAGCTAGCAGCTCACTTGCTTTAGTTAATTTGTGATAAACAGCTTTTTTAAAAAGCACCAACTTGTTCAGTGTTTATTTGTTTCCTGTGCAGCAGAGCGCCACGCTATTTATTACTCTGAGTGGATGTATTTTGCAAAACTTTAACAATTGTAAAGATCGTCCTTTGAAAAGGGATTTTTATTATTTTATCAATAAAGTTTTGCAAAATATTCGCAAAGAAAGAGTTGGAGTTAAAGCCATAAAACATAAATTTCGTATATAAATCCACATAAAAAAATTTTCTGTTAATAGATCGTAAATCCGCAAAGGGTTATTTAAATTTAACTGACATTTCAATTAATTACGGACAGGCTGTATTTTTTTAAGATAATGAAACATATCTTGTGAAAATTAGGAATACCGCATAAAACTGAATACTATCGCCTGACCACTCCCCAGTATTCCAGCTATAATACATGACAGGGTGGATATTTATTTACTAATCTAGTCAGTTAATGTTTTGTCCTAACAAATTATCTAAATAATTAATTTACTGCTGACACTCAATTGGTTTAAACAGTATTTATCAATTACATAACAAATATAACTCCATTGTGATGTAAAACAGTTTGTTTGTGAATAAAACAACTATTATTTTATTGAGAACTGATAGAAATCCAACACTTGTGAGTATTTGATGATTTTATTTGTGTACTCGATTTCCATCATCATACTGTCCACCATTGGGAACTCGGAAACGGTAAAATAAAGAACTCATTAAATGAGGAAAACACCTAAGAAGGAGTTTACTGGTGCAATTGGAAAGACCTATCAGAATAACAAATTCTTTTGATATAGTGATCATAAAAAAAGTTAAATCGCCTCTCGAAAATGGTGGGTCATAAAAATGGACGAAACAGGTGGCTAGTACTTTCCTATACTTTTTACATTTTAAATATTTTTGCGTTCTAGAAGTGATTGAAATTTGCATCTAGTCATCTCCAGCCGGTACAAGATGCTCGCTCCAGACCGAAGGCGTTGATTACGTAGTCGGTGCGCACGCCGACTACGTAAAGGCAAAAGACAAAGATGGTTATAACAACTTTATTTATAAAGTTATCAAAAATTGCAAAAATATTATATATATAATTTTTTTTATTAGCGTAGTTAAAATTACGTAACTCGGCTCAGAAAGTTTATTGAAAACTTTTAGAGGAATAATGTTTTGAAAATGTCCAAAATTTTGAGCCGCTAGTTATTCCATTTTTCATATTTCCAAAAATATTATTAGATTGCTTGATTATACTTATTAAAGGCTATCAAATAATATAATTTGCATTGATTGGATATTTTGGTTTTGAGTAATCGGGCATCAAAGTTAACAATTTCAAAAATTCGTAGCGGCCTTCATTTTGAAGATACAGCATTTGTAAGAAAAGCATCAAATTTGTCTTTAAATGCACTACAACGCTATGTTTTCAAAACTTCAAAAAAATGTTTAAAAAAAAATCTATACTAAGAAACAGGTCTAATTTCCCTTTCCGGTTCCGATTAACGATGGGGATACCTGAAGAACAAATCTACAGTCGAAGGCCAAACAGTGTAAAAGATCTAAAAAACGGAATCCAGCACGAGGTGGCGCAAATAGAAGCAAAGAAAAATTTTTTACAACGTCTAGGACACTGCCAAATTGTCAATGGTGGACATTTTGAACATTTAAATAATTTAAATGCATTAATGCAATAACTTTAAATAATTGTTTTTCAATAATTTTCTAATACAACCGTGTGAAATCTTTACACAGATAAAAAGAGAAAAAAAATTATATTCAACGATACCCAACACGTCCTATGTTGCCATTTAAAAAAAACGTCTCTGATATCACCTGTCAAAAACAATTGAACAAAAAAAAATTGAAGAACATCATACAATGTCTCTTAACTTAAATCGCTATACCCCTTGAAGAATTTTTTCTTAAAACTTATTTAAAACATTACAGCCATTATTCCATACTATTCCCCCACCCTGTATATGTAATAAAGGTAAACAACTTAACCTTCTGGAATCTATGCAAATTAATAAATTAAGCAGAAATGTACGTGTTAATACTCTTATTGACCAGCTTGATTTAAATAATTCACCTTTGCTGAATCTTTGTTTCAAAAAGACCTCCTTTGCATAAAAATTAAAAATCTTTTTGTTTTTGAAGTTTTTCTTGTTAACTTTTTGTATTATCGTTATATTTCCTTTTACGCATATATTGTTAAAATATTTTTAACATTTTAACGTTACTTTATTGCCACTCTTTTCCACTAACCCCCCCCCCCCCCCTGTTACTTTGACTCGCAGGGTTTGCTGCATGTATTTCAGTGTCTTGAAAATGTCAACCGACGAAACATTTTGTACAATAAAAGTTTTTTAGTGAAATTTATAACAAGTTATTATTATTATCTTTACAGTTATAAACATACTGTTTCAGATACGGTAAGAATGGAAAAGTTCATTCGAAGTCCACACTTCAGCTTTTTCCGCATAATACCGTCTAACGTCTATACTACCTACATGGCACAAACGAGTTTCAATGGTGTTACGTTCACGGAAATCTTTTGCTACTAAAGTAAATTTTCTTGTTGGCTGGGAGAATTAATTTGGAAGGAATTCCGACAGGCGGTAATTGAAACGGCATTCTGTGTTCAACTAGAGTGCTTTCTCATATATATAACGGTCTTTTGTTAGTAAAATACCAAATTTGAAGGAGTACAGGAAGATCCTTGCGAAAGCTACTTTAAAGCACTAAATTTTTGCTATAGCTGTTTAGTGGAAAAACAAACGTAGCTCAATTTGATTTCATCGCAGCAGCATCGTTAACGTTAGTACTTATTACTTCTTAAACGCAAGTTAGCGAACGATTCGTATACTCTGTGTACGAGAAGAGGACTAAAACGCGATAAGCTCGCTGACAGGATGATGTAATAATAAATGAACTAATGAGGAGGTGCTAGTTAGCCGGGCCGCTTGCAATGACAGGCAAGATGTTGATGCCGCGCGCAGACAAAGGTGATCCAGCTACCCTCGACGCCGCCACCGCCGCCCCCCGAACGATAAGGACGCAGGGATGAATACTAAATAGAACCACGGAGAACTGAATGATTAATATGGATGGTTCAGGCGATGCTTTCGCGCTACATCAAAAGAGTGGTATTCCGCAAACGATACTTGAGTGCGCCCGTCTTTGTTTGTTTTACAACGACCCCGCCGTTTGCTTAAGAAATGGTTATAAGAATGAAATAAAAGTATGGATTTCTTTGTTTGTTTCTTAT
The DNA here is from genome assembly GCA_958336395.1 of Ctenicera cuprea. Taxonomy (NCBI): domain Eukaryota; kingdom Metazoa; phylum Arthropoda; class Insecta; order Coleoptera; family Elateridae; genus Ctenicera; species Ctenicera cuprea. The sequence goes on from OY284487.1 coordinate 53,698,181, forward strand.
TTTTTAGACGATAAAAAGCAATGAGGTGTTCCTTCAACGTAACTACACTTTTTTCTCTCAAGACAGGTGCATTTCCATGGATATAAAAGGTGAGTTTAATAATTAATTATCCTAGAATATTAGACAACACTCGATAGTTATTCACACAGTAAAAGAAATCTGCGGAAAATATAATCAAAACAGCCGGATTTGTGTCTGTAACAAACCTGCAGATCCTGAAACGGTCAATAATCAATTTGATTATAGAGAGAAAAACTTTCTTTTAAGTCAAAACTAATGACAACAAAAACGCCTACTTGCGAAAAAGTCTCAATTAAAAAAGTTGTTTCGAGAAAAGTAAGTTGAAGACGCTGTAATATAAATACTGTTGGTAATAACTCAAAAATTGTTTTCCCATTTCTTTCTATTTCTGCACCTTCTTCAAGATTCCCTCCTCATAAAATATCATCCATCAAACTCTAACATTGTCTTTTTGGTTTATTTTTCCTCCTCCTTTAGACGTGATGCCACCACACATGTCGATTGTTTAATATTATATATGCTTTTTCCTATTATCTTTCCCTTTAGTTTGCGCATTGAGAAATACTAAGATCATTTTCGGGGTAAATTGTACGTAAAAATCAATGGTTATTTGCTTTTGTGTTTATATACGATTTTTCATGTTCGCGGGTGAATTTCTCACCAAGGGGCTATTTGTTTAGATAACTATTGAAAGGATATGGATTTACACCACTCAGTTGCTTTTCTGTGTCAATTTTCGTTATGTAAACTAGCATTGAACAAAAAGAAGAGCTTACGTGGAGATAGTCATCACTTTAATGTTCTCGTGCGTAGCCACGTGGTAAGATAATATTCCTTTTGAATTTTTTCTTATGAGAACAATTTATGTTTAGAGCTGCTTCTGGCTAGGGCGTTGTAATATTGATAGCTCATGAAGCTTATGTATTCATCTTGAAGGATTTCGAGTAAATTTTATCTTATATAGAAGTTTTTTCTCAGTAAAAAATCAAATCACAAAAGAAAGTAAAGACCAAAGATTTAACGTAGAGATAGGAAACTGGAATTTGGAACCTATATCAAATCAATATAAAGTCTCGTATATGCAGACGATATAGTGCTGTTACCAGACTCAACCACAAAGCTATAACAAGTCATTAACAACTGGAACGGAGTAACTGAAAGCAAAGTAATGTCTGTTACAAAGAACGAAACCCAGGATTACACAAAAAATATACGTGACGGAATACTGTTAGAATGGGTTAATAATTACCTTGGAATAATAATAAAAATAACTGGAACTATAGAACAAGAAATCTTAAATTGAATAAACAAAGCTAGCAGAGCCTACTACTTAATAAGTAACATAATAATCGCGAGGAAGGAAGTAAGACAAAGTTAGGGGCATATACGTACTAACCTTAACATACGGATCCGAGAGTTGGACGATATAGAACAAAACCACAAATAAAGTAACTGCAGGTGAGATGAAATACCTGAGAAGATTTGTAGGAAGGACGAAAAACGATCGTATGAGAAATGTAGTCACCAGGAGGAGGAAGTAGGAGTACAACCACTAATACATGAAGTAGAAAACAGACAGCTAAACTGGTACGGGCATGTGGTAGGAATGGGCAGGAACAGAGAGCTAAGACGAATACTGGAAGCAAGACCTAAGAGAACACGGAGTAGGGGAAGACCACACGAGTCATGGGAAGAAAGTTTGAGGAAAAGAGTAGAGCACAGAGTCAAACACCTACAAGAACTAAAAAAGATGGCAGCCGACCGCGGCTGATTCCGAAAATGTTTCAGTTTTATTTATTGTTGCAAATTAAAAATTGTTGTAAATACAATCAAATTTCCTGAAAGATTTGTCATCTCAACTATTAATAGAAAACCATTTTAGTCCAAATCAGCAAATCCTGGAAATAGTACATTTAGTAGTTTCCTTTCTCGGTGCTCTATTAATAAATCACTACAGAACAAGCCCATAGCAACCAGGGTTCGTGCATACTCTTAGGTTGTATTATGCTCTCTGTGCTGGGAACGCTGCCGTGATCCTCCTATAAAGAAACGGCCTGCATTTCTGTAGTAGTTACTGCTACAAAAAACTGGTGCCACATATTTATTCTTCTAGAACCAACGATAAGTGAGAAAATCGCAAAGACGGCATCATTTTTTGAAGATGGCGATCAATGTTACTATATGAATTGTATTTATGTTGTTTAATAGCGATAATATAAGTGTTTCTATAAATGAAAAAAATGATATGAATTATTTTAATATTTTGCCACAACAGAAGTTTATTATGCTGAACTATTTTGGACGAGAATCATGTATTTTTATAGCATCTTCACATCACCCTCAACTTAACCCCCAACCCCTTAGCTGTGACAGTTTACAAAAATTAAATAAAACATCCGCTTTATCAAAGCAACACCTTTAAACCTCCTCAAAGTGACCCAACCCAATTTCGGTTAAATACTTGTCATGAAAACGTGACATAGTCAAGGAATTAAGCAAACTCTTCTAGAAGGTTTGATTTTGGTTGATTTCCTCAACAGGTTAATAACACTTTAACAATGGAAAGTGATGTAATATATGGAATCAAAGAATAAGAAAAGAAAGCAGCAAGCATATGCAAAAAAAGGTTTCGTAAATAGATAAATTGGCACTCACAACTAAACGACGTCAACTCGGTGGCAAACCGACTGGACGCGAGTCCAACTCGACGCCATAATATTTTTAACTGTACCTACGAGAGGTAGGAATTAAAAAAATTGTAACCAATTGTAATCCGATGTAACCGACGTCTCTTATTTTATATCCTATTACTTACTACTTCACCGATCCGAATCAGTGCTATATCCGATTCGATGTTGAATTGGGCCCGATCCTTTACTGCATCCGAACTGAAGCTGTATACAATCCGATCCGCACCTATATTCCAGTATATTGACTTCAAACTCGATCTGAAATTCTAAATTCTGCATATTACACTTGCGCCCAGACGACATCAAGTAAGTAAAACAGATGTGCATCTTTATAGTAGTAAACTTTACCGAGCAGACGAGTTCAGTTGCTAGTTGTCGCATATGACAGGTGAATTTGAAAGGATATTGTCGAATTTCGGATAATTTTCGGATATCGGAAAAAATTTAATTTGTAGATGGTATGGAACCAATCCTAATATATAACTAACTCATCTGATCCAATCAAAACATAATCACATTAAATTCTATACAACTTAGGATAGAATTCGCATCGGGTCGGAGTCGGTACATAAAGTAGCACCATAAAGTAGTACCTACCATATGATACTTCAGTTATGTTTATTAATAACACGACTCAAATCCAGAAACTGAAAAGTATGTTAGGTCACGTTGAGTTAAGTTAGGCTAGAAACAGCCGGAAAGTGAAAACAGGCCCATGGGGCCTAGGGTATAAGATTGTCACCCAAAGGCTAAGGGTCGTACCTGAAGGGATAGCGGAAGGACTTGAGAATGAAATAGTAGAAGAGCTATACCTAAAACACCCCAAAATAAACTAGATAAACAACAGTCAAGAAATAGATCCGGATAGCTTATTCGCGGAAGAAAAACTTAAAAAAGTGGTCGGGAAATTAAAAAATAAGAAAGTCCCAGGCGTTGACGGCATTATGGCGGATATAGTAAAACTCACTACTAAAATAAGACCCAAAGAGGTACTAATCGTAATGAACAATCATTTAAGGAAGAAAGAATTCCCAGGGATTTGGAAGAAAGCGCGCCTAGTGCTGATTAGGAAGCCTAATAAACCTGACGAAGATCCAAGAGGCTACAGGAAGACTCGTCTGCATGTTAAACGTCTTAGGGAAAGTGCTAGAACCACTACTAGCGATCAGGCTCAAACAAGAGCTAAAGAAAACAAAGACCTATCCAAAAACCAGTACGGCTTTGTACAAGGCAAGTCCACAATACAAGCAGCCTGCAAGGTCAAAGACATAGCACCACATAAAATGGTATTACTCATGAAGGAACGGCGGGAGTCCCAAAGGATTCGGTCCTCGAACTGATCCTGTGGAACGTAGTATATGACGGAGTGCTAAAGCTAGAGATGCCGGAAGAAGTCACCACCCTAACTTATTCAAATGACCTGGCCTTATTAGCCACTGCTAAGAAAGAATCGGTGGGTCAATATAGCACTACAGGAAATCCGATATTGACTGCAAAAAGCAAGGCTTGAGCTGGCACTCGAGAAGACTCAGGCGATATTGCCGAACGGAAGGAAAAAGCTGCATCATCGAATAATCTTTAATCTACTGGGAACAACGATAGTATCCAAAAATTCCTTGAAATACCTTGGAGTGGTATTTGACAAAAATCTTAGATCCGGGAAGTACATAAGATATGCGGCAGAGAATACTCGTAGAACAGTAACGGCCAAAATAACGCCCAAGACTGGGGGACCTGGACAAAGCGTAGACTATTGGTCACTGTGGTGGACTCCACCTTCTTATATGGGGCCTCTGTATGGACAGAAGCCTTTAGATACAGAAAATACTGAAAAAGGGAATGTGCGACAATCAAAGCAAGAGCAATGCCAAAAAAACTACAGAAAGGGAAACAACGGTGGGAAAGTGACAGAGAAGATAAGAGAGGTGGAGAACTAGCACCTGAACCACTAGGCTACTGCCAAACATACATAATTGGATAAAAAGATTACCCAGGGAAAGCGACTTCCATCTAGCCCAGACCCTTACGGGACACGGATGTTTTATGAGCTATCTTGCGTATATTGCGAAGATGGGATCGACACTGCCGAACACACTCTTTTTCGCTGTCCAAACTGGGAAAAATAAGATAAGAATTCAACAACACAGTGAGACGACAAGTCGGCCTGGATAACATAATCAAAACCGTGGTGGAGAGCCCAGACGAATTAGCCGCCATATTAAAAGGCATTAAAACCATAATGACACAGAAACAAAAATACGAAAAGCGGAAAAGAATAGAGGCGGAACTATAATGGCAAAAGAAAAGCAATAATAGACAGACCAGACGGAGATAATGCCGAAGGGCGGTTTTCAGTGTGCGTTGAGGAAGAAAAGGGAGGGTTTAAGTCGGTAGGCATCTGGGACATCTTTCTACATTAAACCGATTTTCTTCAAACTAGTCGGAGCTCTTTAGAAGATTTCCCCTCCTTCATACAAAAAAAAGTTAGAAACAGCTGATGCCGAGTTGGCTACGCCCAGTACGCGTGGTGCCGAGAAAGGTCTCGTGGAGGTTGCCTGACAGCTTTTTACCTTCCACATCGAGAATAGCAAAAGACTGGTATTGTAGTTATTAATTGTTATCACGAAATTAACAAAGAAGATTCTGCAAGACACAGAATTCTTTGTCATTTCCACAGCTAACAGAAAAGATGTACCTTCTCACTACGTAGGATATTAAAAACATTAATTGCAGAAGAAAAATGTCAATTTCACTATAAACATTTTCATATTGTTGTTCTTTCTGTAAATGTTTATTTTTCTCATTGAAACGTTAGCAACATTTGTCCTTCATTTACATTTATATAACATTATTTAAATAAAAAATAACATTTGCATGTTTGTTTTTTGTTTTTGTACTCGTTTGACTTCCAATTGGATGCTGTAAAAACAACATTTTTAAGCTAGAAGTCAATTTTAATCAAATTTTTTACCTTGCCGTATCGTAATACTTTCACTACGGACATTTCGATCGACAAAGCAAAACATAAAAGAGCATTTTTCATTTTTATCGAATGACAGGTGAGTGATTAAATAACTTCCATTCTAAAAAATTGTAAAGCTTGCTTCATACAATAAATCTGTACTGAAAAATGTATCCAACGTTTATACGCCCAGATGTTATTTTACACGACCGAAAAAATTAATATTCATACAATACTACAATACTGATCATTACTAATGGTAGAAATAAAAATAATGCGAATAAAACAAACAATTATGTATTTTTAGTATATTTTTCTAAATAAAAAAGAGTGTTTGTTAAATACAAAATTTAAAATAGGTTTGTGTGAAACATTTTGATTACATCAAATAAAAAATAATTATGTACAAGACATTCCCTTACTACATATAAAATACGAACTACAACAAAACATAAAGAGAAAAATATTGGATAAAGCAATTGCCTAAATTACCCCTAAAAGTGTTAAAAAACATCTTGAAACCATTCAAGCAATTTTTATGTCATGTCGAACACAAAAACGACGACGGCTACGAAAAAATTCCGACGTGCCGCAGAAAACAAGCAGCACAAAGCGGAGAAAACAGACCCCATAAAGCAGACTTACACCTCTAAAATATTTTTGCAGACCTAAAACATTTTTTTATTTTCCCTGCCTTAATTAGTTTTCTTGAAATAGTGTACAAAGTCCTTTCAGCCCTAATTGAAGAGACGTTTCGGGCGAGAAGAGGTGCAAGTGGGAGAGCAACTTAGTTTGCCGCCTGAAATGGTGCTCGGGCTGTTTAACACTCCTTTATTTCCCGAGTGGTGTATTCTACTGAGAGAGGAGTGTGTTTCTTTAATTTTAATACAAAGAGTTCTTTACGACGAGGATGTTCCATTTTCGCGACTTTAAGTTTGCATGTCTGCTGGTTCTTCTTGCCACAACTAGACGATGATAAAACCGAGACTGCATGATTTGTTTGTTATTTCGTTACGGTGAATAAATCTTTTACCTAAAATCGTACATTCCTCAGATATTTATGTATCAAAGCACATAAATCCTTAAAAAAGTGCTGGAATTTGTTAGAATCCGTGCCACAAACTGAATTTTCGTTCATCCAGGCACGACAATAACAACCTATATAGGGCATACGTCCTCGCTGCCAAATTAATATACTTGATAACAAAATATGAAAACATTTATCTTGCAAGATTAAAATAAACCTTCGTTGCTATCGTTTTATTAGTTTGGAAAAACGTCTTAAGTTTTATGCAAAAACTTATTATGAGCGTGACTCTTTCAAGGACAACATAACAGACTAAAAAATTCATTGAAGGTAAACTTTATAGGCAAAACAAATAAATAAAGATAATAATTACGAATACGAAAGACGTACCGTATCAGTCTGAAACAGCAAACAACGCTTGCTAAGGTAATTCCTTCTTAGATAATAATGGTAGAGCACGCGTACCTGTAATTTAGATTAAATGGGTATGAAGATAGAAAATGCTTGAGGCATATATCAAATTTTTGACTTTTACGAGCACGCTCACGTAAAAATTCAAGCTCTAGACGCTTAATTACCTACAAATATTAATAAATTGCCGAGGGCCATCTACAAGGTGCTTTGATATGCATGCAAGAAATTTTCTTGGTTAAAGTTAACGAATTACTTAGAAAGTTCAATGCCAGTGATATTTAAAAAGGTCAAGTGGGAATTCACGTATCCATAGGTACTTTTATATTTAATACAAAAGAATACATAAATTCGTACATGGCACGACTAATATCCCCCTTCCTTGTCGCATTCATGCCAATGTTTCCAAAATTGTGACAATCTGTATATTAAATTAAATAAGTTGATGCCCGATGCTTGTAAGTTGAAACTCGAGTATCGAATATCTTGTAACTAACTTATTTTGGGCCGTTAAAATAATTTTTGGGAAGTTTAGCAACCTGTAAAACTAAACTCAAAACTAGTTCGTTAACCCCTCACCCTCCAAAGTATTCCAAGCTTAAGCATGCATTCCGAAAGTGCTAGTTGTCTCATTTCCACGTAATTTTTTTTAAACACGCATTTAGAAAGAAGAAAATTACCCATTTGAGACTTAAGCAGCTAACCAGTGCTCCTGATCTGGTCTTATAAGAAACTTGAATATTAGAGAAATCAAAGTTCGCTGTAATATTTTTATAGCAACCGTTAAACAATTTAAATTTCAACTTGCTTCAAACCAAAATTTAAACTTCGCCGATTGCCCGTGCTGAATATATTGCAAACTTGAATATTAGAGAAATCAAAGTTCGGTGTAATATATTTTGAGAGCGACCATTAAACACTTTAAACTTACTTCAAACCAAAATTTAAACTTCGCCGATCGCCCGTGCTGCATATATTACAGACTTGAATATTGGAGAAATAAAAGTTCGTTTGTATAATATTCAGAACACAAAAACCTGAGATTGCTTTTAAATCAAACTTTGGAGAAAATCACTGCTCTTAAAACAATACCTAAAACGAATTCCATACCACCCCAGGGACTTATCTGCAATTCATTTAAAAACAAATTAAATTCTCCGTAAAGTTCAGTTAGAATTTAAAGCACCTGAAATCCTCGAGAGCTATAGAAGGATTCGTACATCTAATGTCTAATTTCACGAAAAATTCATGACTTGTGATTTGTGAACCAGCAACATAGTTATCAATGAAAATAAAGGTTTTGGTTTCAGCTATTGCTAGGATAGACCAGAGCGCGTTTCGTTCTTATTAGAACTCATCAGGAGGTCTCAATCCCGAATTTTAAAAATACTTTAATTTTTAGAAAAATTGAAATATTTGAAAATTTCCCAAACATTTTTTAATCCTAAGACTAAAATTTCGTAGTAGTAAGAAAATATGAGACTAAAGATAAAATGCGATAGCAAAAAATTTGGATGGGATGGGAAAAATTAATTCCCATAAATGTTGTTGCACCTAAAAATTAAGTTGTGAATCTTATTCTACTGTCACTCATGACAAATTTAGCTTAAGCAGAAATGCGTTGTTATCCCCATATTTAAATAGGGCATGAATTTTCGATTTTTAAAAATTCATAGAAGGCGTCACAGAGAAATTAACGGACTGGGACATGAACCTACCTCTAGCTCATCCATACCTTTTATGAGCCTACAACATTTAAAAACAGCTTGTGGCTAGTTTTTGAACAATACTTTTTTGAAAATATCCAAAAATTTAAAAAAATTTTCACTTACAATTTCTATTTGTATAAAAATTCTTTTGCATAGAAATATTTTGTCCCGCTAGAGCTACTACACTGCAAAAATTTATCCCGATCTGTCAACACGTTTTTGAGTGATAAGGCCTTAAAGTCAAAATTTTCAATATAGCCGCGATTTTGAAGCTGGAAAGTTCGGAAAAAAACGTTGGATTTGCCTTAAGGCACATTACGAAACTGACCGAAATCTGAACATCTGGTCGCGAGTTATGAGGTGTAACCTACACACATATATTGCGACCCCACCCACAGAGAGGCACCACATTTTGGAGTTACTGGAGGTTCAAAACATGTATTTTCGTCAAAATCCCGAATTCAAAATTCGCATAAAATCAATAGGTATTCTGAAAGTATGGGAAAATAATAAGACGTATGCACATTTTTCATATTTTGTGTTATGCATTTTTAAAACGTCACCATGCATTCGTGGGCACCATGTATTTCAAGGACTAAGTTTTACAGCCAGAGAGTATTAAAAAAATTATTACTTTTACAAACTGAGAACAAGACTGTTCCAACGGAAGGTAAATCACTGGAGGTGAGGGGGGGGGTGATGTAAATGAGAAGGAGGATACAGGATATTGCAAATAAGCGACAATGAAGTAAGAGAAAAAGAGGAAAAGTTTGAGAAGAGAGGGAGGAAAACTACTAAGAAGAAGGAGTCACTTTCTGGGCTGTTCGTTTAGAAAGAAGATGCCGCAAGTTTCTTCTCTGTTCGAATATGGGTTTAAATTTTATTTTCTAGTTTTTTCACCCTATGCATGTAGAAATATAGCCATATAAATGTTTACACACTGCAAATAAATGAATATAGATTGAAATGAATTAAAATAACTCGAGCTTCGTTTTGTATGAGTAGATTTAGTAAAAGGTAAATTTATTTCAGTTTTCAGAAATTATTTAATAAAACATACTTTATTAAAACACACAGGAAGTAACGTTGATCAGAAGATAAACATACTTCATACGTTTCGCATGAGCTACGTCATTGGTTCAATATTTATGAACTGACCTTTAAAGGTTAAGCTTTGTCATTCTTTTCACTTAAATACTACGATACGGAACTTGGTAGTATTATTGATGTTGCGCTACTCTCCTACAAGAAAACCCATCAAATATTAACTTTAGAAAAACTAACTTTAGATTTAATTTCGGAGAATAGAATATGAGAGAGCCATATAAGCTCTTCAATTCACCAAAAGATTGCATTCATGGATGCATTATCAAATTCGTTTGTTCATTATTTATTTTATATCAAATATCTCTCCGGAATATTGTGACCTGGGAATAAAATGTTTATCAGTTGTTGCACACGTAAGTTTGCGATTATTTCCCCATTGTTTGTATGAAAACGCTATAGAGGCTGTTTATTCATCGTAATATTAAGAAATCAGAAGAGATATTGAGATGCGGTTTGTGGGAGCTTTTAAGGTGTCAAGTGGGATGCATTTTCAAGTATTGATGACAGATAGCAATCCACCCCTTCACCCACAGCCTGCTCAACTTTAAAATCTTAAATAGCACGCCACCCAAATGTTTAAAATGTTCTTAGTTGTTTGGTAAACAATAGTAAAGTCAGTTTCGAATTTAACTCTAACCTTTTGAAATGTTTCTCGACGGATAGCCCTACGCTCTCTTGTTATTCTATTTCTTAAATCTTAAATATTCAATGGCTGCGTTTTGTAAATTAAAGATTTTAAGTTCTCACAAAAAAAATCTAGCGGCGTAAGATCTGGAGATCTAGCTGGCCACTCGATTCATCCTCTTTTTCCAATCTACTCACGAAATCTATAATTTAAGCAATGCCGTTATGAGTAGGGAATCCATCTCGAAGCAGAAGTAAGTGAAACTCTCACGACCAATTCGATTGAACCCGATCGCTGTAACGAGTATTTTCGACATTTATACCAAGAGGACGAAAAATATGTAGCAGAACCTTTAATGCTAGAAGATTACAGTATTTCTGACACAATAGAAATCACCGAGAACGATGTAAAGAAATCACTAATAATATTAAAGGACAGAACAAAACTGGCTGCGACGGAATTATGAATAAATTACTGCGGTGTGGCGAATAAATCATACAAAATACTTGCAGCAGTAATAGCCGAAAAGTTACAACCCTATGCAGAGGATGCCCTAGGAGAATACCAAAGCGGTTTCCGAAAAGATAGGTCAACTACCGACCATAAATACAGTATAAGGATGATACTATAGAAGTGCTATGAATACAACACAGACATGCATCAATTATATATAGATTTATAGCAAGCATACGATAGCATCAAAAGAGATTATTTGGAAGACACACTTAAAGAACTTAATATACCAGAAAAACTGATAAGACTAATAATGATGACGCTAACACATACACGTAGCAAAGTGAAAATAGGGACAGACCTATCGCAAGAGTTTGAAGTAAATCAAGGTGTGAGACAAGGGGACCCTCTGTCCTCTACTTTATTTAATTTAGTCCTAGAAAGATGCATGAGAGCAATTACAGGAAACCCTGGTGAAACCCTTTTCAACAGATCCTGTCAGTATTTGGTGTACGCAGACGACGTAGCCATTCTACCAAGAACGAGGGAAGCAGTCAGTACAGCTTTCTTAGAACTAGAGGAAGAAGCAAAAAAGGCTGGTCTTAAAATAAACAAAGAGATAACCAAATACATGGCATGCGAAGAGATGGCGAGCAACAGTTACAAAATATTCAAATAAACAACTATGTATTTAAAGAAGTAGAATGTTTTAAGTACCTAGGCAGTGTCCTGACCAAACAAAACGACACCAAGGAAGACATCAAGGGTAGAATAGCGACAGGAAACAGAAGTTACTACGCACTACAGACTGTCTTAAAATCGAAAAATATATCTAGAACTGCAAAAGTCAAACTATATAAAACCATAATAAAACCCACAGTCACATATGCTTCAGAAACATGGGTACTTACCGCAGAAGATAAGCGTAAACTGGAGACTTTCGAAAGAAAGGTGCTGCGAAAGATATACGGACCAATCAACGACGAAGGGGGTGTATGGAGAGTACGAAGAAACCAGGAGGTAAGAGACCTATATAACGAACCCAGCATAATTAATACCATAAAAAAGCATACCAATCGAGAGTAGAGGGCGGAAGGCGAAGAAGAGGTAGGCCGAGGAAAAGATGGGGTGACGAAGTGGAAGAAGACCTCAGAAAACTAAATGTCAAGAGATGGAGGACGAAGGCGCTAGAGAGAAGGAAGTGGAAAGCCGTGGTTGAGCAGGCCAAGGTCCTAAACGGACTGTAGAGCCAAGGAGAAGAAGAAGAATGGCGAAGAAAGTCACGAGAAACAGTTAACAATATTATATATTAACCTACTAAAAATCGGGAAAGTACCACAAAACCAGAAAATGAGTGTGACAACACCAATATTTAAGAAGGGACAAAGCAGTGATCCTGTAATTACTAACAAAAATAATATTTAAAAGCAGCAACCATACTCAAACATAAACAAAGAACAGAGATTTCGTGCAAATCGGTCCACTACAGATGCTATATTTATAATTCGTCAGATATTCGAGAAAGCCATTGAATACAACATTCCAGCCTTTAATGTAAAATGTAATGTAAAAATAATGTACCCAACAGTGGGTTGGTCGTGTGAAGAAAAGATGTCCTGCATTAAAAATATGGAATCAGAAATAAGAACTCTAGTGAACAGGGATTCGACATCAATTTTGGTAAGGTATTTCGTAAGTTTATATATAAGTAGGACAGTTGATAGCACTAAAAATGGGACGTAGGAATTCCTTACAATCTGGATGGGGATCAAGGTTTTTAGATTTCTTTTGGAATAGAAAAGGATTTTATAAGAGCAGAAGTGGATGTTTCGATGCGGGATGTAGGATTAAAGGATAATGTGCGGTAGGCGTCATCCTGAAGGAGTGAAACCTAAACAACAAAACATAAAAACATTTTTTACACCTTTTCAAAAACTTTCGAACTTCATTCCTTCGACCAAAGACAAGTTACCTACCCTCCAATCTTCCGGTGTGTATAGAGTACCTTGCTCTTGTGGGAAAGCCTACATCGGTGAGACAAAGAGGCCGATAAGTGTTCGAGTCTCTGACCACGAGCGTTGCGTTGGACTGAAACGTCCTGCAGAGTCGGCTATTGCAGAGCATAAACTCGATACAGGCCACAACATTCAATTTGACAAGACTAAAATCCTGGCCCGTTCTTCCATCTACCTCAACCATGTGATCCGTGAATACATAGAAATACATAAAACTTCTAACAATCTTAACCGATACCGCAGCTACCCCCTCCACAATGCTTAGAAACTATTTTTTTCTACAGCACTACATTATACGCAACAGCCCCGCCCTGCAACCTCTCAACCACTAAAGCCTGACAGCTAATCACAGACACATCAGTCACACGTTATCACACACCCTCCTCTTATAAACCCGGTGCCTCCACCTTTCTGGGCAGTTGTTCCAAATCCCAGGGTGACCACAGCCCTGAAGATGTCCCGTGCAGCCGAGGACGAAACGTCGGCAGTTTATTCACCGATGACAGACTCCAACCCGGAAACCTAGATGCCACTATAGTATGTTACGCAGATGACGCGATGTTAATTGCTAACTCAGAAGACAATTTACAGAGACCTTTACATAAATTTGTAACAACCGCAAAGAAATACAATACGGTGCGGTGGTATTAGCAAAGGGAAACCAAATCGGTGGTTATATCTAAAGAGCCAGTCAGTTGTAAGTTGGAAATCGAAGGAAAAGTTATTGAGTTTCCAATCTAGATATCTAAGAGATGTAACCTGAAAAATAAATTCTTTAGCACTGTAGGTAAAGTAAAATTGATAAGACCATGGTGAAACCAGTTTTGAGATATGGAGCGGAAACACGAGCTGATACAAGTAAAACAAAACAGTTGCTCCGAACAGCGGAGATGAATACATTGAAGACAGTTATAGGTAAAACAAGACGAGACAAAATAAGAAATAGATACATAAAACAGCAGTGTGATACAGGAGATATAGTAAAATTCGTGAGACGGAGAAAGAGGTAATGGAACAACCACGTTATCTAAGCAGAAAAGAGCAGACTAATTAAAGTAGCGTGACTTACAACCGGAGGTGAGAAAAACCTCAGCAGGCCATCAAAAAGATGGTCAGAGAGTTAGATTTCAACTTCTATTGAGTCGCCCTAACACGTGAAGAAAAGACAGGTGACATGGTATACGGTCGACAATGCTTCCCAGCCGAGCTATGACCTCTCAAACTAGAAGTGCTCAAATCAAGTCTTCAAGGACATCTCACATAGAAAAATAGAAAAGTAATTTGAAATTAGGCACACCATAATTATTAGAGTAAACGTGCACTTCTATAACATTTCATTTACGTAAGTTAGTTAGGGGCGGCGCTAGCAGTGGAATTAATCACATTTTCTATTGTAATTTTTAAACATTACAGACTCTCTCGCTAGTGCCAGTTCTGGTTGGCTTACGCAAATAAAACTACCTATAAGTGCACGCGTAGGCTAATAATAACTGCGTACAAAATTTCGACTAATTTTCTTGATTTATATTAAAAATATCCTTCGAACAGGACTTTGATAGCAATTTTAAAATTTATTGGAATTAGTTCTAATACTATGTCGTTAATAAGCAGCTATTTAAATAGTCGAACACAAGCTGTAAAACTAGACAATACAACTTCAGGTCCTTTGCCAGTGTCGTAAGGCGTCCCACGGGGATCTATCTTGAGTCCATTGCTATTTTCAATTTATACATCAGTCTTCCTCAAACAAGTTAAGTTTTGTAAAATTCACATTTACGCAGATGACACGCAATTATACCATTCATTCAAAGCTTCCAATTGAAAAAGAGCATTGATGGAAATAAGTTCCGACCTTCAAAATATCTATGATGCTTCTGTTCAGCATTTACTTAAAATTAACCCCGACAAATCAGCTTTATTGTTACTAGGGAATAAAAATCTTTGTAAAAATATACTAAACACTATAAATGTACGTATTAATAATGTTCAAATTCCTATTGTTGATAAAGCAAAAAGCCTTGGGTTAGTGCTAGACAATACCTTTCGATACAGAGATCAAATATCTAAATATATTTGTCAGGGTTATGAATATCTCAAGCGGCTTTATCCTGAAAAGAGCTTGTGAAGCTTTCGTGCTATCACAATTTAATTATTGTGTTCCGGTCTATCATGCCGCAATAAATAATGTGAATGCTGAACGGATACAAAAAATTCAAAACTCCTGTCTGAGGTTTATTTATGGTATAAGAATATATGAGCATATATCGCATAAACTAGCAGATATTGGTTGGTTGACGATTAAAAATCGTCGCATATTACTGTGTCAATGTTTATTTTAATCAAATTTTGGTTTGCAAGAAACCTCCGTATCTATATAACAAAATAAAGTTTAGAACGGATGTACATAACATCTCTACGAGATTTAGAGGTTTAATTTCGCCCCCACAACAGACTACGGCTCGTGTTGAACAGTTATTCTCCTTCCAGATATATTCTATGTACAATAGTCTAAACAACTTTTACAAAAGCTCCAACCTTGTACAATTTAAAACAAATTTACGGCATTGTTTCAAAAGCAGTGCAGTGACCTCCAACGAATTGCTAGATAGGATGTATAAAATAATTTTTAATTGTGGCAGATGGCACTTGATAGCAGTGTTAATTTATTATTTTGTTTACCACACACGCCTCCTTACGTGCCATTACTAAATTTACTTTATTTTAACTGTTGTATTGATTTTACAGGTATGCATTGAGTCTTCCCATCCATACATATATAAAAGCTCAAAGGGTTTTTTTCTCCGGTTCCTCCAGCGGCTACCGCTTCGCCAATTTGGACCATTTTTTTTTGTAAATGAAAGGTCTCTATCCACAGATGGAACATCAAACATTTTTATATTTTTATTCTACGTCGATGTTTCGATAATAATTATTTTAATTTATATATGAAAGTCTGCTAA
The DNA here is from genome assembly GCA_958336395.1 of Ctenicera cuprea. Taxonomy (NCBI): domain Eukaryota; kingdom Metazoa; phylum Arthropoda; class Insecta; order Coleoptera; family Elateridae; genus Ctenicera; species Ctenicera cuprea. The sequence goes on from OY284487.1 coordinate 53,714,161, forward strand.
ACGCGCTTTACTTGAGGCGACATCTACAACAACGTCGCGTCTCCCTTATGGAACTAATGCATCACGTGATTTATCATTTAGCCGGTTCTGTCAACGCTCAGTCTGTCAGTGCATTGTGCGCTGGGGTAACACTAGTAAAATATTATATTACATTCAAATAATTCATTGGGAAACGGTATTACGATTAACACAATTAATAATTAAATATTGCTATGATACTGGTTCTAACTTTGGAGTCTCAACTAACAATAAAAAATGGTCGGAGTTGATTCATGGCTGTGGGATTAATACGATATTTAGGGTTAGGTACAAATTTATTATTTTTTTGGTTTTTATATATTGCCAAGGTTTAGATGGTAGAACAGTAGTAGGTTCCTACTACTGAATCTCGCCTTGCGGTTGGATCCTGCCAGCTTCTCTTTACTTTTAAATAAAATAAGTATGTATTTGTCATTTAATGGTAGCATAAAATTAAGTTTATTATTATTATTATTATTAACAGGACTTCATTAATACGCCCTTACGCTATGGTCATCGAGTCATGGGACGCCCTGTATAAACAATGAACGGTAGGTATCTTCATTTTTAAGCTTCTATTTTAAATTCATTTAATTTAACTTACAAAAACAGTAGGTTTCTTATACGATGCTGTTTCTGCGTCTATAAACTCTACATACAGCGTTGTTTTCCATTGTAAATCCAATATCAAAACCGGTTTCAATACCCTTGACACGTGTATATCAGGAAACGTCCTAAAATCTGGTTAGAAACTTCAGCAGACCACTGTAATATGCCTGTGCCTTTCCCTTAATCATAATCCCACGACACTACGTTCTAAATTCCCGTTGGTTTCCGTTAACTACTGAAAGCTTTAATCAGCACCCGATATATAGGTTCCGCACTAAATTTCGTCTCTTTTTGGCGTTTCAAACATCTTGCAGCAAATACACACAAGATTTCGTATTGCGCCTGTATGTAAAATCAAAAGGCAATGATGAAAACTAAAAAGTTATACAGTATATGTATTTCATTGAGAGTTTTCGCAGTTGTTTAACGAAGTTAACCGCAGAATAAGCCACATAACGTCATTTAAACTTTGTTCGTGCAAATTCTAGCGAAGATCAGCAGAAGCACTTCAATACTCTTGTGAATCATAAATATTGTTTTAGCTTCGCATCCTGCTACCAGCTACATTAATTGTAGCATTTGCATGTTGCGCAGACGGTTGCCAAATTAGCATCGCAGCCTAAATAAGCTTACTGTAAGAGTGGCTTCTCTTTCCCCCCATGAACAGCTACTTTGTTGTGTTTTGCCAAGATTAAATCTGACAGGTTCTTCTCCTCTCCTTCGCTTGCGTGTACATATTTGTTTTCGAGAAGGCAGTTACTTAGTATGTGAATGTGCACCCTGAAATGTCTTAATGTTTAATTTGCAAATTTTCCAATATTTATGTTAACAACGCGCTCTGCGTATCTCGCGAGCTGCTGAAATGTAAATATTCATTTTACCCACGGCTCCAAATCTAATCTCGTATTTGCAGCCCCTTAATCCAACGTTACAGATCTGAGGTAATTATCAAGTTTTTTTTGCAAACTTTCTAATCTGCCCGAAAATGTCAACGAACTTTTAATAAATAACAATATTATTGTTTTCTATATGTTACTTTGAAGAACTTCTACGAAAATTAATTAAAACACGTGTTAACTGTTAAGTAGAATGGTTTGTTAAATAGACAGGTAGCTAGCTGGAAGGTTTAAAGTGTCACCGTGTGCACCAGGCGCTTGGCAAAGGTTCAGAGCACATGTAAAATTTCCTTGCAGCTCGAGGGTTACAATATGGAACACCAGCATACATCCAACGTATCATTGTCAGTTGACTTTATACTGCAGGTACTCCTTACAATTGACTTGCATAAGTAACGTCTGACGTATTCACTCCATGCTTGTGTGAAGAATTTTTACATTCTCAAAACAAAGTAATTTAGGTGATGACAAAATTCCAGACAGAAGCTATTGGTATTGCAGAAAACGTCCGCAGACTAGATGAAACATTGAAGATATATACAGTGTGTAACAAAATATGGCGTAATTTCCCATAGTGTTGTTAATTAAAATTTATCGCAACATGTAATTACCTCATCGATTTTGTTAAAATGGAATCATGTGTTATTTTAAAAAAAAACTTGCAAATCGATACGAAATTAAACAGAATTAATAAGCATCTCTGAAATAATCCGCTACTTTGATTATTTTTTTTTAAAGAATCACGAGGCCATCCCACCCCCTTACCCGGGCTCAGCGGACTTGCGCTATACACCGGTCTAACATGCCCCACCCCTGAAAGACATGCAACCCCACATACACACCACACACACCGTCCATGGACACGCCGGATTTAACTTATTCAGAAAAATTTCCGACGGGCAGAGGATTCGAACCTACTGCCGTTGGGAGTCTAGTTCTAGAGGTTGGGACTCTAACCACTAGACCACCCGCTGGCCCTCTTTGAATAATCTAAAATAGCTGCTCAAAGTGATAACCATTTATCACCAAGACGAAAAAATTGTTCCAACTAATTTTGAATAACGTGTTCTTAGTGATAACTCAATCAGGACTCAATCAAGAGCTCACAGTATTGCAAGTTTCAACAAACTTATTTCAGTTAGTCATCACTTACTTATGCGTTTAACAGAGACAGAAGAAATTGAAGTCTTAATCATTATTAGCGGAACGCGTGAGCCACGCCCAAGCTTTTTCTTAGTAACTTCTTTTTAAACAATTGTTAATAATCCGAGTGTCGATATGCAAAACATGCAGCGATGCCTCCCGCAGTTTTGTATAAGTTAACATGCGTAACTACCACGCAATCACGTGATGTGTATTATTTTGGAGTAACGGACCGACCCTGCATGATCGACATCAACAAATCTTTAAAATAAATGTACCACTTTGCTTTGAAATTGGGCCCATTGTTTAGTGTTTAAAATTGCAGTTTTTACATTTGAAACTCTCCTACCTGTAAAAATGAATGTCGGTCCTTCATCCCTATCAACGGTGATTGTGTATGCTAGGTTCGGTTAGGTTAGATAGTCTTTACTGCAATTTTGTTTTTCTTTAAATTGCGAACGGTAATCAAGTCCGTTAAGGTGATAAACAATTCTAAGCAATAAAATAATCTGCCCTCTAGATTTCTCAGCTTCAATGCATGTTTTACACCTTATTTAAGTTAAATATTATAATAAGCGCGCAGCTTCGCTTACTGATGCGATCTACATCTTCGTGCTAATTTGTTTTCGTGACTGAACTGTACTAAGATGAACAGTCGGGCGTTCTGCTTTGTAATGAGTTAACCTGGCTACAGCAGTTTTTAAATCATCACGTATGTATGTATTTTGTTATTTTAATTTTACAAAGAAGCATTGAGGGCGCTACAAATGAGGACAGTTCAATGAGTGTCTGCGCGGAACCTCCCTTCTTCAAAGGAATATCGCATCAACCTATCCTCCCAGTCAAGCTTCGCGAATACAAAATCAAGATGTTTGCTTAAAAGACGACACTTCTTCCAGGTTGAAGAGTTCGATTCCCGGCCCGGGCGACTGTCCCGGCTCAGGTTTATCTGGGCCAATAAAGTGAATACTGAGACAGTACTTTCCGCGGAAATCCTGCTTCATCCAAATTCGTTGTTCTAACTCATCCTTCCCACGACTTTGACCAGACTTCCCCAACTTTCTTCAGAATTCCTCTAGCATGTACATCAATTAACTACCGAGACATTGTTTTATATGATTTTGCATGACCTGTTATTATATTGTTTTGCATACCAATTTACAAATATATTTCGGTACTGCAAAGGATAATCCGAGGAAAAGTTCAAGCAAAGTCGGGGAAATACGAAAGATGTCGAGAAAGTCCAAAGAAGGTCTGGGGGAAGTCCTTCACCAAGGGAAAGTAGGTGTACAAATTTTGGCTTGTAGTTTAACCCTCGGGTAATGTACGCCACTTATTTGGACTAAATCTTTCCAGGTAGGTGGATTGGAGGACGAGGTCCTATGGAATAGCCAGCTTGATCTCCGGATCTAACCTTAATATACGTTTTCATGGAAATGCCTAAAAAGTGCCTTTCACTTGAGAGGTATTACTATAAACACGTGGAACTCCGAAGATGTATTGCAAAAATTTTTTCAATCTCTGGCCGAGGTAAAATTACGGTAATTAACGTTACTGTTACTGGTAAAATTGCGGTAATTTTGCTAAGGTTATAGTAATTTAAATATTGATTATTATTTTAGAATTTAATATGGTTAACTATACTAAATTAACGTTTGATTTTTAATAATATTGAAGCATGTTTTGATCATGATAACTGCCTGGAGACTTCAAATGTGAATTAAAAATAGCATGTCAGCAAAATTGCAGCAGCAGATTTATATTTTGAACTATATTGCTGTAGATAGGTTTATTTTTAATTCATATAAAAAACAATGTAACGCCTTTTTAAATGGCTACAGCAACTCTAAAACTATGTAAAACATAAAAAGAACCGCAAGTAGCTAAGAAGGTATTTTTTACATCATTTGTCTGCTAATCAACTGAGTCTTATTTTTCACTCTCAGCTGAGTTCTACATTCATCATACGCCAAAAATCGGAGTTTCAGTCCCGAACAGCAAAAAATTTCGTTTAAATTCAATAAGAAAACACAGAGAATGGGCGTACTCAAATCCATTCAGTCATATCTGAAACATGTTGCACGATTGTGCAAGGTTTGTATAACTACAACTGCAGTATTTGAGATACACGTTTCGTTCAGTGTTACTTTACTTTGAGCTAAGCCAGAGGCTCTGCACTCAAAAATATGTTTACGAAGGTTCAAAAAATTGTTTTGTGTATTACTTTTAAAACCCCTGACCATTCATATTTTACGCTTATCAACTCCGCTCTAAAATAGCTCGAGATAATAAACCAGCTGGCCAGATGAATAATACGTATCTAAACAAGCTCCTTAGGTCAAACATGTGGGTGTGTTGCTATTTTAAGCCTGTAAATAATTCGTTTAAAATTGAATATATGTATCCGCCAACTATATATTTAAAGGAATTATGCGAGAGATTATTATTAATTGATTTCCCCATAATTTAAATACAGACTTAATATTAGACTAGAAATCCGGATACTGATTCATACCTACTCATTTCCTTTATCATCTTTATCTGTCTCTGTATCTGTAACTGTTTTAAAACTCGCGTTGTTAACGGTATCTATACAGGGTGTTAATGAATTGTAGGGACAAACTTCTAGGGCTTGCAAAACGCAACAAAGCAAACAACTTTTGTTAATAAATGTGTGGTCAAAACTGCTTCCTTTAGAAAATAGAGCCTCTTAAAGATTCTTTAAGAAGTACCTGAAAATAGGCAACCCAAATTTCATTTTCAATTATTTTGCACAGGTCACAAGGAATTTTGAAAAAAAAACGATCTAGACATACATGCATTCTTCTTCTTCTTCTAGCCCCTCTCTATCCAGATACGGATATAGGCCTCCTTTCTACCCCTCCACATTTCCCTGTCTTGCGCCAATTCTTGCCACTTAGTTATTGCTGTTTTTCGTATTTCATCTGCCCATCTTATCATTGGTCTACCCACTCCTCTTCTTCTTCCCCATGGTCTCCAGTCCAAAACCTTTTTACTCCACTTGTCTGACATTCTGGCAACATGTCCAGCCCATTGCCATTTTTGAGTTGCTATTCTTATTGCTATATCTTCCACTTTCGATCTTTTCCTTAGCCATTCGTTTGTTTTTCTGTCAGCCAGGGTTATTCCTACTATTTTGCGCCCCATGGCTCTTTGTGCTACTTTCATCTTATTCATAATTGCTTTTGTCAGCACCCATGTTTCTGTACCATAGATCATTGCGGGTATTACATACTGATTAAAAACTTTCGCTTTTAGTTCTAACGGTATCTTTGTTTTCCATACTTGATTTAATTGGAAAGTATACATGCATTCAAATAACGTAAATGTTGACACAATTCGATATTTTTGTGATATTTTTTGACTTTTCTTGCATTCGTTTCTTTCTGTGCCTTTTATAATTCGTTCTTTTCGTTCTGTGATTTTTTGATAATTATTTTCTTCGTTGTTTTTGTTCTGTTATTAGTATTTTTGTGTTATGGCGAATTATACTTTTGCCGAACAGCATGACATGATGTTCATGTATGGAGCTGCTTGGGGTAACGTACGCGAAGCTGCTCGCCTGTACCAAGAACATTTTCCGAATAGAAATTATCCATCGAACAAGGCCTTTAGTGTAGTTTCACGTCGGCTGCGGGAGGAAGGTACATTCGTTGTCAACAGACACAACTGTGGAGCTACCAGAACAAGGCGAACGGTGGATTTTGAGGAAGAAGTTTTGGAGAGAGTGGCTGGAAATCCTTCTACTAGTTCAAGAGCCATCGCTCACGAAATGGGAGTGAACCATGTTTCAGTATGGGAGGTACTACATGAGCAGCAGCTACATCCGTACCATCCACAGAAGGTACAAGCAGATTTTCCCAGAAGGGTAGAATTTTGCCAGGAATTTCTGCGGCGGTGTAATGAGGATCCAGAAATCCAAGTAAACGTTCTGTTTAGTGACGAGGCATCGTTTACGAAATAATGAATATTCAACAGTAGAAACAGCCATATTTGGGACGATGAAAATCTCCATGCTGTGGTTCAAAAAGGATACGAGCAAAGATTTTCAGTGAACATTTGGGCCGGGATTGTTGGCGATAGACTTATTGGACCATATCTGCTACCCCAAAGGTTAACAGGAGCAATTTATTTAAATTTCTTGCGCCATATCCTGTCTGAACTTTTGGAAGATGTTCCACCTCAAATGTGGCTGCAGCACGATGGTGCACTTGCTCATTTTTCGGCGGAAGTCAGGGAATTTTTAAATAACTCTTTTCCCAACAGATGGATAGGTCGAGGAGGGCATGTGGCGTGGCCTCCACGTTCTTCTGATTTGACCCCACTTGATTTTTTTTGTGGGGTTATGTTAAAACTGCATGTGAAGAAGTTCAACAGACTCCTGGTATATTTGGACCGGTGCGCAGGAATTTACTTCGTAGATGTGCTTCGTGTGTAGAAGCTGGGGGGGCGACATTTTGAACTTTTACTATACTTTTGTTAATTTTTGAATTAGTTTTTGTAAATTTTTCAAATAGTTGATTTTTGCTTTGTAATTTTGGTTTTTTCTATTGCTTAGTTTTGAAACATTTTGTTAATGAAGGCTTTTTTATTCTGTATTAATTTTCGTCATGATGGAAACAAATAGTAGATAGTAAATTGAGTTGCCTACATTTAGGCGTTTTTTAAAGAATCTTTGAGAAGCTCTATCCCTAAAAGGAAACACTTTCGACCACACATTCATTAACAAAAGTTGTTTGCTTTGTTGTGTTTTGCATGCCCTAGAAGTTTGTCCCTACAATTCATTAACACTCTGTATATGGTAAATGGAGAAAATTTCGAACACTTAAAGTTGTTAATCTTTTTGAATTATTATTACGTTTCTTTCAATTCGTTTTTTAATATTAAATCCTCGTACCCGTTGGTGCATAATTAACAACACCATCGAATTTATTCCATACTTTTGTTAAACGCTGTATAAGAGTTATGGAATTTGAACAAACACTGCAACAATGGCGTCGTAACGCAGATTAATATTGCATATTAGATATCAAAACCCTTTTTGGAAAAAACGTAACCTGTCATCCAATAAATATTTATTTAAAAATTCCCGAATATCAACATAATTAACATGGATACTGAAAGAACCAAGTTAATTCTCCGGTGCGAAATAAACAGCAGTAGAATTAGGAAGGCTGAAATTTAAAGGAAACAAAGCAGACAGGACCCTTTAATATTTTTTAGGTATCATTAGTGAAACCACAAAAAAGCAAACATAAAGCCTTGTGTAGTAGAGCTAATGTTGCTCAAAGCATTTTCAGGACTAACCGCAAAACAAACTGCAGTGCAAAGTGATAAACTCTGAGACTCCTAGCTTTTTATTCTTTTAAATTAAATTAGGGTTGCTTTTGTCTCTGATAAATGGTTTGCTTAATGCATTTTAATCTATTTAAGGGGAACGAGTTTTGCGCAAGAAGAACATTTAAATTAAATTTATATAAAAACTTACTTTGAAACCCTTTGTTGCTAGCGCATAGCAGGTAGAAATTCAGATTTGACAATGAAATCCCAACGTACCTGAAACAAAACAAAATTGTAAGTAAACATGACAATTTTATGTGTAACATTATTATTCTAACAAAATGGTACAAAAATTGTAGCCATAAAAGGATAAAAGTCATTAGGGAAACAGAATAATGTTTCCAAATATCTAGAGCATGAAATGCGCATATTAAATTTATTTCATGTAATTATTTTTGTTCCATACTGCTTGTAAAGATAAGCTCACGTTTTCGACCAGTTTTTGTATTTTAATACATACATGATCTTTTTAGATTCAAACATGCATGACATAACACGTTCTTTTAAAATTTATTACGTAACAATAAAATCTACCTAATTCTAACTTCCTGGCTATAGGAAGGCTAGAGAAAGGTACTGTGATCGGCACGCAGGATTTGGAGCAAATGCGTTCATTCGGCGAAGTTTTTTTCGCTTTGCGTTTACTGGCCGATATACGAGCTATGTCTAAAGAAAAGGTACTTTTGTGCCAAACATTTTTAACCTAAACATTTTGACCAATAAGCAGGTAGGGGCCTTGGGAAGCCGATAAAGCGGTCGCTGCAGAGGTGTCTGTGCGTCTGTCTGTGTCAGAGCCGGATTAGGCACATTCGACGCTGTAAACAACAGTTTTTTTTGCGCCTTAGTGAAATACATGGATACATACCGGGTGTAAACGAAATATCGTTCTCACGCCTTTTTTCTTTATTTATTAAGATAAACGAATGAAATTTGGTATGGGTAACATATCCATGAAATTCAATTAAGGTTAACTGGGGGAAGTGCACTTTTGGAAGAAGTGCATTTTTAATTCATATTTGTAGTAGGAGCGGTATTTTCATAAATTGCTAGGAACTTTATTTGCGTGAGAATTCCTGCTCTGCCGATACTTGGTGTTGGCAACACTGTAAGCAACCAATATCACGTGATAGAATAAGTTTCATCACAGATGAGGTTAAACTAACTTTATCTGTGGTTTCATATAACACTAAAAGTTGAACTGTCATTTAGTGAGATAGTGTTGGTCTTCAAGAGGTTGAATTAGGTGTTAATTACAGTAATTAATTGCCAAAATTTGGTAAGTAGACCTATTTTGAGTTGTCCTTTTATATTTTTATATTAATGTTTTATTATTTCAATGTTCTAAATAGTTATACGCGAATTTGCACTTGCCCCGCCAAAATTGATGTTTGGGGTAAGTGCAAATTAAAACCAGGGGGAAGTGCGCTTGTGACTCACTTTTCCCGCCAATGTTTTTAAAATGTATGAAAGTATTTGAAGTAGGTTTTGATTGATTACAGATTAAAATATATCAAAATGGTACGTGTTTACACAAGGAAAACAACAAGAGGTCAGAATTATGCTCGAGATGGGCTGTTAACAGCAATAGAAGAGGTTAAAAGTGGTAGACTAACTGTGGCAGAAGCTTCTTTACGTTTTACAATACCTAAACCAACCCTGATAGACCATATCAAGGGTAGAAGAGGAGTCAAATCAAAAACGTATGGCAGAAGTACGGCTTTAACATCTGAAGTGGAAAACAAGCTAGGAAGTTTGTTAAAAGTTATGGAAAAGTATGGTTACGGACTGACTCGTAAAAATGTTCTAAAGTTGGTGGGGGATTATGTGAAACTAAATAATATTGAAAATTCATTTAAAAGTGGGTACCCCGGAGAGGACTGGTGGCAAGGATTTAAAAAAAGGCAAAATTAGTCTGTAAAGAAACCTCAAATGGTAGAATATGCACGACAAAAGGCGTGTGATCCTTTTATTATAAGTAAGTATTTCAAAACTTTAAAACAAGCTTCGAATGAATTAAACCTAGAAGACAAGCCGAGCAATATTTGGAATCTTGACGAGTCTGGATTTGCCCACGATCCTTCCAAAACTAAAGCTGTGGGTGCAAAAGGAGTACCCGCTACCCGCACCATTAGTGGATCAGGAAGAGAGAATACAACCGTTCTCTTTGCATGCAGTGCAGCAGGTGATAAATGCCCTCCACTTGTTATATTTAAAGGGAAAAATGTCTGGAGTGAATGGATTCCTGAAAATTCTGGATTTCCCGGCTGCACGTATGCAGCCACCACAAACGGGTGGATGGAAACTCCTGTATTTTTAAATTTTTTCAAAAAAAGCTTTTTGAAAGCAGCTAAACCATCAGCTGATAACCCAGTACTAGTAATTTACGATGGGCACTCGACACATGTCGGATTACAACTAGTTGAGCTTGCCAAAAATAATTATGTCACCATATTACTATTACCTCCCCACTCGAGTCACCTACTGCAACCTCTTGATCTTGCAGTTTTGAAATCTATAAAAACATCGTGGGATCAATATCTTTGTAATTATTTAAGAAATCATCATGCTAGAAAACTATCTAAAAAGAAACTGGCACAAAAAATAGGAGAAATATGGTTAAATCTAAATCCAGAAATCATCAAAAACGGATTTAGAAAATCAGGCATTTTTCCTTATAACTGTAATGTCATTGCTAAAGAAAAATATAATCCTGTTTCATGGAAAAAGTGGGAGGAGCAGGAAAAGTCTGCAGCTTCTAATCAAAACAGTAATGTCGATGTAAATGCAGGGACATCCACTTCGTCAACTACAGTGGTAATTGAGGAAGATCAATTGGCTGCCAGCACTACAAATGTAACATTCGAAGAATTACTACTCAGCAATATGAAGAGAGATGTCAGCAATAGCAAACCAAAAAAGTTTGTATCACTAGGATCGTGTGTTATTACTTCAACAGAAGCAATTAATTTATTGCGAGAAAATGAGAAAGCTAAAGCTTTAAAGGAAAAATCTAAAAAAAAAGCCAAAGAAAAAAGACAGAAAACGAATCGGGAAGAAAGGAAAAAGATAAAAGAAGGAAAGAAAAAGATAAGAGTACTTTCATCTTCAAACGAAGATGAAACGGAAGAATACGAAATGCTAGATATCGAGAATAACTACAATGGTAATGATGACCTGTTTCCAAATTTACAGCCTGGAGAATCAGTAACTATTGATGTGCCTGTTTCAAATAATGACTATTTAATAGAGGATAACTTTTTCACATTTAACAATATTGATTATGAAACAAATGATTTTGTAATTGAAAAACAAAATAAAAATATCAGTGAAGAAAATAACAATAAAAGTTTTGTTGTTGAAAATAATAAAATACAAAATTCAGATAAACAAAGCAAGGTTGCTATGAAAAATCCCGGTGATCTGGTTATGGTACGCTATAAAAGTGAGAAAGACAAAGATAATGTAAAAATTTACCTAGGGGTAATTACAGAACTATACTATATATATAATATATAAAACTAATGAATATAATGTAAAGTATCTAAGATCAATTGACAATGTTAAGAAATCTTTTAAATTTCATCCTACTGATCGAGACATAGTGCCATTTAAGGATATTTTAACAGACATGATTCCAGAATATGTGATGGATAGTAGAGGTAGATACCTTTTTCAGTGTCCTGTAAATGTGCTTGAATAGTATTTTTTGTATGTTTTGTAATAAATATGAATTTATTAATTTGATTGTTTTTTATTGTAAAATCCAAAAATATATATAAAATATTAAGTTATCTGTTATTTCCAAACCCCTTATGATAAATTAAATCTGTAAAAAACAGTTTGTAGGGAAAATTTCAAATTTTATGCATTTACCCCACGGTACTAGTAGAACAACTTAATGAGACTTTATAAAGCGAAAATGCACATGCCCCGCTAGTAGGGGCAAGAGCATATTCTTTCATAGAAATTTATTTTTGTATTTTTTTATTTTGTAAAGTAAATTTTCAATAACCAACAGCTAATCTTATTTAAGGAATGTCCTAAAAATGTACTAATGTCACTAAAATAAATAAATTTTCAATTTAGAAAATAATAAAACTTTAGTTAAGTTCGACTCAATAGTTTCGGGTATGCACTTGCCCCAGTTAACCTTATTTGATTAGCAATTTTTAACACCTCCGGTTTAGCCGGATGTGACCATAACCTTTGGTTTTGAAATGCAACACCTTGTATATATATACATATTTAGAGTCTGGAGGAAATTCCGCATACGATTGTGTACTTCAATTGTTTTTTTGATAACTATAAAATTTTGTGTGTGGATGTTATCTATATATAAATAAAAATCAATTGCCGCATGTTTGGTACATCATCACTTGAGAATGGCTCGACCGATTTGGCTCATTTTTTTTTGTTGTGTTCGTAATTGTCAGGACAAGGTTTGTATGAAAGAAAATTTTGGAAAAATGCACCGGAAAAGTCGGAAAATTTAGAAAATCCAAAAGATGATTTTGTATGGTATTTTTGTATGAGATTTCGTATGTTTTCGTTTTTGAATAGCTTTTCGAAGAGAAAAATGGAAAAAACGAAGTGGAAAACTCGAAAAACTCAAAAAATTCGGAAAGTTAGGAAAAGTTTTTTTTTGGGTGGAAAAACCGGAATGGAACAATGCAAAAGTTATTTTCCCACTTGAACTCAGACAATTCTCATGATTTTTAATTCATTTTGATCAAATTGAACGATAATCGTCCCTCACAAACATTTGAGTCTCGATATCAACATATGACTCTCACTGTGTGACGTTCAGTTTGACAGTTCTGCTGTGTATCACGTTCCGTATTGAAAATTGATATTTTGCGAAAAATAATTGAATTCAAAGCGATAGTTTCTTTGGAAAAAATGCCACCAGTGAGGCGTCGAAATATCGGTCGGCGTACGCGCATATCAATCCAACGACATGATCGTCGAGTCAATGAGACTGACGAAGAGCATAGTCAGCGTTTGGAGGCAAGTCGAATAAGAATTTCTGAAGCGCGATCCATTATGGCTCCGGAACAACGGATACAGTCAAGTTCGACTCGCTCAGTTGGAACTCGCGCACAAAATAATTTGGAACGTCGACAATACAGACGGCCAAACGTGACAATTCGATATCCGCAGCTACAGATACAACAAAAAAGGCTTACTTAGGACCAGCAACGCGGACCGGGCCCAGCTAGTAAAATAATATTTATCACTTTTCACTCAAACGGAAGTACAAGTATCTTCAGTTTTATTTCAATTTTTTCATTTACCGTTCCTGCCAGTTTGCCGCTTCTGCCAATTTGCCGCTTCTGCAAATTTGCGCTTTAAGCAGCTGCTTAGTCCCCTGGTCTGTGTGTCCGTATACACTCTACAGTTCAGACGCCTTAACGCAGAAAAACCAAACTTGGCTCAAAGATTGCTAATTGCAATTGGATGACACTTCAAAAATGAGGTTGGTCCGCCCAAAAAAAAAGAAGGGAGAAGAGCGGTGCTCTATTTCAAAATAAACACACTCGAAAAAGAACCTTACATTCGTATTCTACACATGTCGAATAGCCGATCTGCGCAAGCCCGATCTTCCTACCTCCCCACCACCATTTTTAGATATTTCAAAAATGTACAAATTTCGACTATGATTATGTTAAATGACAGTAGGAGCAAACTTCCATTGAAAAGGCATCTTTGCGAGATTTTATTGTAGTTGTTACTCAAACAGTTTAATTGTGTATTCGCAAAAAACGACTATTATCAAATTATCAAATCGATTTAGATTTCAACGAAAAGATATTGTTTACAATTAACGCAATTAACTAAAAAACTAAAAACCAAAAAGTTTTATAATTTTTATAATTATTCAAAATTTCCGAAAATTACAAAAATTTTCAAAATTTCCAAAACTCAAAATTTTTTTAATTTGCAACACTTGAAAACTTCCTAAATTTAAAACATTGCTAATCATAGGTTTTTAAATTTTTCAGTTTTTTAAATTTCAATAATTCTCAACATTTCATAATTTTTTCAAAATTTTATAATTTTTCAAGTTACAAAACTTCAAAATTTTCAAAGAATTCAAAAATATTAAACTTTCTAGTTATTTCAAATATGTATAAAATTTAAAAAAATTTAAGGCTTAATTTTCTAAAAAAATATTGTTAAACGTGGTATAAAATATATTTGAATCGTCAAATAATGAACTTGATTTTAGATTTCAACAAAATAATTATGTTTGTAATTAACGCAATTACTAACATCAAAAGGTCTTTAAACTTTCAAAACAATTTCAATACGATTCGCTTTTAATATTTCATAAATTTTCAGTATTTTCAAAATTACGAAATTATTCAAAAAATTATAAGCTTCCACTTGAAAATTATCAAAAATTTCAAAATTTCCTAAAATTTTAAACATTAACAAACAATTTTAGTTACAAAACTTCAAAAATTTTAAAATTTTTAGTTATTTGAAAAATGAACAAAATTTTTAAAAATTTCAGACATTATTTTCCAAAAACTTAAAAAATTCTTAAACATGGTGCAAAACATATTTGAAATATTTCGAGAATTTTAGAAGTTTTCTAAATGTCCATAAAATCGTTTCGAAATATTTTAAAAATTTTCAGAAAACGGCAGCTTTTTTATTCTCAACGCAAAAAATTATAATACCACAGATTGAATGAAATTTACGGGCAAAATAATTAAATTATCTATTACGAATTACATTTTCGGTAAATTTAATTAAATTTAGCAAATAATCAACTTTAAAAATCAATATTTACCTTGCATCTATCTGTAATATAATAATTTATGTACTATTATTCAAACACCATTAATGAAATGAGTTTAAACTGTAAATATCAATGTTGAAATAATACACAATATATCATGTGGTGAATATCTATTTGTAATTTAAGGTAAATACGTGTACGAATTAAATCTACGTCATGCGCTTATAAATTCTGGGCTGGTTCGATTCTGGTACTATGTGCTGTAGCATCGTTAGTAGTAGTCAATTAAATACAAATAAACACTCCACCCCCCAACTTTCTCATACCTGAAAAATTGTTACTATATTGTTTTTTAAATATAACGTCCTATCCTCAGCAGTTACTAATACGAATCTGCAAGCAAGGCAGTAGTATTTAACTCCCACTTTAATAAATACAAGTGGAGGTAGTAATCGAAAAATGAGCAAAGTCCTTCGCCTAGACTTTCCTATACTTTAGAATTTGTTGCTTATTATATTTGCGAAAGTATTTTTGCATCAATGTTGTAGACCCAAGCGTTACTATAATCACAGGGTTGATGTATGAACAAAAAATTGCTCAAATGTATAAATACGAACAACCTAATAAGCGTTTCGTGCCTACGAATAGAAACTGCACCTGACTGAAGAAACCTAAGAAGTAGGGATGCAGCGAGCAGTACTTTTTCAAAATGCCGGATAACGGATATTCGGTATCCGGTTGCTCAGCCGGATAGCCGGATACCGGATTATCCGGCATAGTTTTTACTATCGAAGTAGTTTCAGCTTAAATGCCGTAAAATTTAGGTTTTAATCACAGAGCATAATATATACTTAAAGAGTATGCAATGCACGAACCCTATGGTCTTATTCTGTACTGTTTTAGAGAGAGGGAGCACAGAGACAAGGAAACTACTAAATGTACTATTTCAAGGATGTACTAATTCGCGCTCATATTGTTATTTTTTTCACAATTAAGTTTTGAAATCTGTCAACGAATTTGACTGTAATTACAAAAATTAATAATTTTTTAACAATGCTTAAAACTAAAATATGTTCTGTTTTGATAGATCCGACACCGTACGAGAAATTAACTGACTAAACCTAACATATACGGTCTTTGTCGACATTTAAAATAAAATATTGACGATTTAGTACTTTTTATAGGTTCCTTGTCTCGGATCTCTCTGTCACATGTACTGCAAAATTGAGACCTGTACCTCATAGCAACAAGCGGTTCATGCATCTTCCTTATGTTATATATTACTTCGTGATTTTAATAAATAATACTTATTTATGTTGTTTGAAATCATTTCAAATTTTTAACTCGCATAAATGCTCATCTCAATAACATAAATTTAGTAATTTCATGCAGATCTGCCAAATACTGGGCTTATGGGGGTTTTTGCTCTCTTACTTTCAATTATTTTAGTCTATACTTTCAAATCAAATTGCATGCATAATCTCTTTTACTTGAAGAAAAATCTCCGGCCGGATAATTCATATTATCCGGCCAAACCAAATATTCGGTGAAATGGCCGGATAGGCCGGATAACGGATAAAAACCGAATATCCGTTGCATCCTTACTAAGAAGGACGAAACGCGTCTTAGGTTGTTCCTATTTGTAAACGTCAGCATACTTATGTATCTTTAATCTATTATATGCAGTTCGTATTCATCGTATTTTGACATAACAAACCTGTCGGACACCATACCAAACACGAAAGTATTCGTGCTATACGCATTTGAATCGTGGTGTAAATCGTCAGCTGCTGACAGACCGCAACAGCTCTGTAAAACTTTTAGTGTTATACCGTCTGTCTTAAAGTACCCCCCCCCCCCCAACTAACTTTTGACAGACTTGATATTTTACCACATCATTTTATATATAATTAAATTTTGTATCATTCAAAATGGCGGCTGGGCGTCATTTTATATTATTTATTTAAAGGGAAAGTGGGGTCGAGTGACACCTCATTTGAAAGGTTTTTTTAGTTCTGCGTCTGATCCTACAGTTTCAAAGAAAAATATTCAGCCATAACAAAATGGCGAATTTTAAACAAATGGACTCACTCAATTCAAAATTGTTTTGATTTTTTTATCCAGAGTCGAGTGACGCCTCATTTGAAAGGTCCTTTAGTTCTGAGTCTGATCCTACAGTTTCAAAGAAAAATATTCAGCCATAACAAAATGGCGAATTTTAAACAAATGGACTCACTCAATTCAAAATTGTTTTGATTTTTTTATCCAGAGTCGAGTGACACCTCATTTGAAAGGTCTTTTAGTTCTGCGTCTGATCCTACAGTTTCAAAGAAAAATATTCAGCCATAACAAAATGGCGAATTTTAAACAAATGGACTCACTCAATTCAAAATTGTTTTGATTTTTTTATCCAGAGTCGAGTGACACCTCATTTGAAAGGTCTTTTAGTTCTGCGTCTGATCCTACAGTTTCAAAGAAAAATATTCAGCCATAACAAAATGGCGAATTTTAAACAAATGGACTCACTCAATTCAAAATTGTTTTGATTTTTTTATCCAGAGTCGAGTGACGCCTCATTTGAAAGGTCCTTTAGTTCTGAGTCTGATCCTACAGTTTCAAAGAAAAATATTCAGCCATAACAAAATGGCGAATTTTAAACAAATGGACTCACTCAATTCAAAATTGTTTTGATTTTTTTATCCAGAGTCGAGTGACGCCTCATTTGAAAGGTCCTTTAGTTCTGAGTCTGATCCTACAGTTTCAAAGAAAAATATTCAGCCATAACAAAATGGCGAATTTTAAACAAATCGACGGTGTTAAGCCAGAACGACGTAAGCGCCATTCAGCATATTTTACAGAAGTTACAAAAAACTGTTTTTCTCTTATACTTTTGTTGTTACTTTTGGAATTTTTGCACTAATTTATAGTATTGTAATTACTCTATCTTATACTCAACTTACAATGAAATTTGTTGTTGGGATATTTAAAATATATCCAGTAATGTACAAATTTGGCGTTTGTGCCAAGTCTCTAAATCTTTAAACTACAGTTCGGCGTTTGTGTCTTAATCGAGATGGCGTTTATGCCATCACATTAGATGGATTAGTGGATTTATGCCATTCATGCCTCAAAATTCTATTGATTATTCTTGGCGTTTATGACGAAAGATTAAAAAATACAATAAGTTTTATTAAATTTTTTATTACAAATAATGCATTTGGAAACATTTTTATTCAAACACGGGTTTATTAACATCTTTTTTAACGATATTTCCTTTTGTATTTATATATTTTTGTTCGGAATCTTTAAGAACTTTTTTTTTCTTTTCTGAGAGTTTCGTTTTGTTTTATTAAAAGCTTTGTCTTTCTCAACTTCATTATGACTTTCAATATCATAACCTTGAACGTCTTCCGCAACTTGATTATTAACTTCAGCCTCGTATGTTTCACTGTTGTCACCATGGATATCAACTTCATTATTAGTTTCAATCTCATATTCTCCAGTATCTTCAACACCTTCACCGATTTTGTTATGATTATCAACTTGATATACAGGATCTTCAACACCCCTCTCTTTGTTGTCATAATGGTCAGTTAATCACGTTATTTTGCCCTTGGAATGTGTTTCCTAATAGTGGATTAAATATATTTTCAATATTTTTGAATGAAAACAGTATTTATTATCACAATATATCATTTCCTGAGTATGTTCGGGAACAGTTTGAAAATTATTATAGTTTGTGTCTGCGGGACTGTTACGTTGTATTTTATCATTACTTCTATTAGTTTTATTATCCGAGTCTGTATTTTCTAAAAGGGCTAGTATTTTTCGAGTTCGCGAATTCATCTGCAAGTTTTGAAATGGCATAAGCGACAAACAAAATTTGACAAATATTATACAATTGACTGATTTTTCAGTTACAAAAAGTTTGAATTTTGAAAATACTAGCAACAATAACTCATATTTATACCTTGTTTGTATGACATTGCAATGGTTAAATAGTAAAAACGTGTAAATAGATTGCTTATGTTTACATACGGAAATGGCGCTTACGCCAAACACATCAAGAAAAAAGCGAATGGACTCACTCAATTCAAAATTGTTTTGATTTTTTTATCCAGAGTCGAGTGACACCTCATTTGAAAGGTCTTTTAGTTCTGCGTCTGATCCTACAGTTTCAAAGAAAAATATTCAGCCATAACAAAATGGCGAATTTTAAATAAATGGACTCAATTCAAAATTGTTTCGATTTCTTTATCCAGTAGTACACTTTTTCATTTGCAAGACAAAATTTTCCCAGAAATATCTCAGGTGGCTGGAAATAATATTGAAAACGTTATGTTTCAACAAGACGGTGCGCCGTCTTATTATTATAGGCCTGTTTCTGACTTTTTCAACGGACATTTTCCTGAAAGATGGACTGATAGGCGGGGGCCTGTAGAATAGCCGCCTCGCTCTCCAGATTTAACCCCCTTAGATTTTGTTCTATGGGGATATCTGAAATCGAAAGTGTATAGAACCCGTCCAGAAACAATTGAAGAACTAGAGCAACGGATTACAGAAGATTGCAGAAATATCACTCCAGAAACGTATAAAAATGTAACTGAATGGTGAACATTTCGAACACTTAATTTAATTTCTTTTTGCTTTAATACTTAGTTTTTTTTTAAATAGACTACTTTATCTTCAAACATTTGTCATTTTGTTATGGCTGAATATTTTTCTTTTAAACTATAGGATCAGGCGCAGAACTAAAAGACCTTTCAAATGAGGTGTTAGTCGACCCCCTTTTCTATTTAAAAAAAATTTTTAAATGGCGCTCAGCCGCCATTTTGAATGATACAAAATTTAATTATGGGTTAAAAAATAGTATTTAGTTTAAAACATTTATAAAGAGAGTTCAAAAAGAACCAGCTAACAGGACATTCACGCAACTATCGTGTGTACTTTATTGTACGTGAATGGAAATTTAGCTACCACAAAGCAGTCACATTGCTGATGAAAATACATCAAAGCAGATTGTATGATGTACTAGATTAAAATATGATAAATTTACAATAATAAATGAGTCGAAAAAAAATATTATTGTAAGACCTAAACAAAAAGCAACAGACACGAAAATTAGAATAAATTTATGACCTTATTGTCCAAAATTCTCCTTTGATTACATCAAAACACGTTGTTTAATTATTGTTCCAGTGTATACGAAGTTCTACAAACGAGCTTCCGCAATACGCACAATTTTTAATCGAATTAAGTTTATTAAATTCTACACGCAGATGTGATCGCTTAGAAATTTCAGTGTTCTTAATAATATAGAGGTTCGGAACGGATGCGAATTTCACCATTATTAATATGGATTGCGAGATTAATCCTATAGAACGGCTTGGGTAAATATCCCAGCCCCGAAATGTTGCGTAACTTCCTAGAATTAGAGACTAATCATCAAAATGGGTATGCGTACAGGCCATTCAATATCAAATTAGTGGAAAATCTCGAGGGATAACAGCTAAATGCATCAGAAATCAGGAAGCGGAAGCCAAAAAATATCGCTTGTAAAAGCGATTAGTAGATAAAAATTTGTTTTTCTTCCTTCCCCGCACCTATTCGGCGAGTTCGTCCAAATGACTTTTCGAGCGCCTTTTAGCTCGAATCCTGATTATTTACTCCACGCAATATCAGAAATCCTTCGGGAGCCTTTCATTCTGCAAAGTATCGCTTTAGAATTTCAAATTATCCGTTATAAAATTACGCAATACGGGTAACACGCGGCGTGTTTCTCCTGGAACTAAATTGGCGATAAAGGCGTTATTTTGCCAACATCCGGTGATGGACGGCCGTATCGACATCTTAGCTTTGATGTCATTAGAGAAGTTAACGCTGACCGTTGCAAACTCCTGCAGACTCCGGGGACCTCGGGGTGATGTACGACCCGAGGTGTCACATAATCACCATAACTCTCTGGCGCTACTCGCCGTTATTGTCCTGATTTGTGTGAAATCGTCTTTTCGATAGGGTTTAATGGAAATCACGTGTGTAAGCCCGGATCGCACCCGCCTCTGTTTCGCTCCATCTGCATTGCGTTCCAATCATTCGATAAAGATTTGTACGATTTACTCTCTCTTCTCCGGTTAGATGGAATTCGGTAAACAGTGAAGATGGAACGAGCGGTCTTTTCCCTTCGGATAACCGAATTCGTTTTGTTTTTACTCCCGTATCAAAGTTTGCTTTAAAATTCTCCACTTTTTTCTGTTTGATAACTTTCTCTAATGAAACTGCTTTGCATCTAAAAATATTTACGTTTGTTTGTTGATCAATAAAAATCTACCAAACTTGAAACTTTAAAAATTACTTGACTACTCAATAAGAATTCATTTACTTAGAGCCATATAAAATCCTAAGTTTTATTTTCCTATCTGACCTTTATATATCCTAGCCAATAAAAACTTGCATATACAATTTTTCCTGCTTGTTTATGAATTTCAAATCACTTTCCGTCCCTGAAAATTCCGGATGACTTGTAGTTGTTCAAAGGCTGTCTCTTGTTATGTTTGACAATTTAAAGCAACAAAACTTTATTCTTTTCACACAT